>JAGFMF010011645.1:4188177-4286064 GCA_019455555.1 Galemys pyrenaicus | reverse complement strand
CTATGCCCCACTCTGTCTCTGGTGAATCCTCACCCCCGCCCCTGCACCTCTAGCCTGTACCCCAGTTATTATATGCATAAATTAATCTTTAAAAAAAGAGAAAAGTATCCTAGTTATCTAATCACAAAAAACTAGTTGTCTGAAACAGGTGGGACTACATCAGACAACTAGTTTTTTGTGATTAGATAACTAGGATACTTTTGATTTTCTTTTTTTAAAGATTAATTTATGCATATAATAACTGGGGTACAGGCTAGAGGTGCAGGGGCGGGGGTGAGGATTCACCAGAGACAGAGTGGGGCATAGAACAGGTGGATCTACTGAAATATGCTGCTGAGGGAAGCAGCTGGTGAGACAGAGAGGTCTGCTATACCATGTGGGTCACTTCCCTGGCTGGGAACTGAACTTGTGCTGTAGTGACTGCGGATGCTTCATAGTGTGGTGGTTAACCCCTTGTGCCACCAGGGAGGCCCCCAGAGCCTCCAATTTTCTTGATAATGCCAAGCTTTTGAGAGTGTCAAATGCTGTTTTTCTGGTTTCAGATATGTTCAGTCCAGAAATAGTCTCCCCTTGGTAACCAGATTCATGTGCAAAGTGGAATCTCTCTTTTATGCTGTTAGTGTCTCTCACGCCTAACTGATGAAGAGGATGCCATGGTAAATGGAGTGTCTATGGCACATAGGTGGTCTCAGGACAACGGCCTAGAGTGATGACTAGTGGTAACTGGGACTACAGTGGCTAACTGAAATGGTAGCAGCTAGAACAGCCAATGTGTGCAGGCAGGTGTGGGTGTTAGGTGGACAAAATTGGAAACTCAGAGATGGCATCAGTCTATGTCTCCAATTCCAGATAGATTATCATTTCCCTCCCCCCTTTTTTGCCCTATTAGCTGATATTTTCATTTTAGCAAATTTATATCTTTAAGATGCAGTCTAGGTGCCCTTCAGTATACTTTTGTGCTATATGTTGGAGCAAATGGTTTTGTATTATCCTTTAAGAACAGAATCTCCAGTCCCCACAGTTACATGGTTCTCTTTCACATCAGCCCCTTTGTTTGTCTTAGCTAGATTTTGGGGGGCTTGTCTCTTTGGTGCTGGTCCTGGCTGTTGGGCTACCTAATGGGGCACAAGCCCTTTGCTCCTCTGTATGAAGTTCTTTGTTTATGGCATGCTTTTCTACTGTAGTTTGTTGTGCTGAGGTTGCTATTTCCTACAAAAAAATACTGCGAACTTTTAAAATAAAATGTATTCTAAACAATTGGGAAATTTAAGATGAATTTTGATGAGATTAATAACATAATGTTGGTTAGTTGCTGGGGAGTGGTTACACTTGTTATTGTGAGTACAGTTAATACTGCTCCTATTATTCAGACAGAGAAATAATATCTAATTACCAAGAGGTTATATAAAGTAACAAAAATAGAGTAAAAGATATTACACTAAGGGGATAGAAAAACAAGTTTTGTTTTACAGGAAAGAAAAGTTGATACTGATCTGACTTTATAACACTGTGAATTTTATTACAGAAGATGTTAACAATTTCTGTTAATATTTATATATGCCCTTAATTTCAAAAATGTTTGAAATAAATGGCAAAAACTTAGGTAGATTCATATAAATCTGGCATATTAGGAGCTAAATTAATCTGTTACCAGAAGAGAGAAGCAAATTGATAATTTTTATAAATATTAGATCAATTTTGTCTATCTACTGGTAAGCTTCAAGATAATAAAATAAATCAACATGTTCATTAGGTTCAACTTTACCTGCTATTATCTGTATTGTTTTAAGAGAAAAAGACATCAAAGGAAGTTTAATAAACAGATTTAATTTCAGATGGCAAACTATTATAGTATGACACAAATCAGTCTTCAGATAAACTAATATATTTAAAAACTTTAGATTTTAGAATTTTATAAATTCATAAAATTATGAATTTTGGAATTTTATGGATGCCAAGTATTTTGTAAATTAGAAGCCCATTCTTTGGGGAGGGGAGAATATTAGTAAGGCTGATTCATATTCCAACTACATTGTTTAGCTAATTGGAGATTCTGAGTGACTTTTTTCCCTTTGAAAAAGGAACATCAAAATATATAAGGCAATTAGTATCAAATCAGATATTGATGGCAACACAGAAGTGACCATTTTCACCAAAGAACAGAACAGCAAGTGAGAAAATAAACAAGGAAACTATAGCTTTAAGTAAAAATTTGAACACAGGAACTTAACAGACATTTAAATGGCACTGTACCTAAAAAAACCAAAACAAAACACACATTCTTCTCAAATGCAAATGGAATATTTTTCAGGATAAAGCACATAATTGGGTCACAAAATCAATAAATTTATTAAAATTGAAATCAAAGTATCTTTGATCACAATGTTATTAAACCAGTCATAAAAAGCAGGAAAAAACTCCTATATGTGGACACCAAACAACACATTTTGAATGACTTGGGTTAATGAGGAAATCAAAGAAAAAAATTAAAAAATATTTTGAGACTAATTAAAATGAGGACAAAACCTACCAGAATTTATGGAACACAGCAAAAGCAGTATTAAGAGGGAAGTATGTAACAATATAAGCCCATATCAAGAAAAAAGAGGCCAAGTACATAATCTTATTTCTGACCTCAAGTAACTAGAAAAAGATGAACAAAACCAAAGTCAACTGATTTGTAACCAGTTATTGAAATATCATTGCAGTATTTTGATGGTGTTATTTTAATGTTCTTTGTCTACTAATTCATATAATGCTTCCATTTCTAAGTCAGTTTCAATTGATAAATTTTCTCTTTATTATGACTTGTATGTTCTTGCTTCTTTAGATGCCTGATTTTTTAAAATTGAATGCTACATATTGTGGATTATGCCCTGTAAGATACCAGAATTATTGTTTTCATATAAATATTTTCAAATTTTTTTCTTTGTTGCAGTTATGTTACTTGCAAACAGTTGATCCTTTTGGATCTAGTTTTAGTGCTTTGTTAAGCAGAGTCAGAATCACATTAAGTCTAGAGCTAATTTTTCCCCGCAACTGAGGCAAAAACTCTTCGAAGGATATGACCTGATTACCCACAAATTAAAAGATTTTCCACTGTTACTGATTGGTTAAAACAAACACTATTCCCATGTGAGTCCCATGGTTTCCTTTAACCTTGGTTTCCTCATATGCATGACATTATCAGCTTTGAACTGGATCCTCAAAGAGATCCTCTCAAAATCTCCAGAATCCTTTCTTTGTGCATCTCTCTTCTTTCCAATACACTTTCTTGTGGACTTTAACTGTCTTGGACTCCATGATTCCTGAGCTTATTTCCTCAATTTGGGGATGCTGCTTTGATGCCTCTCCCTGCGCTGTGGATCAGAAAATTTCTCAAGACAGTAACTTGTGCTTCTTTTGTTTCCTATCTCTCTGAGATCACTTTTTTTTGTTGGTGCAATGTGTGTAGAATCATTGTTTTATGTATTTTGTACTGTTTATTGTTATTTAGGGGAGATGATATATGGGAAAGAAGTGAAAGTTCAATCTACCTGGAATTTTTATTTTTTATTGATTACAATTTTTATTTTCTTACATTGTTGTTCATTGTGGTACAATATTTGATTTCGCCCTTCAGGTGTGGTCCCCATAAATCTTTGTAACAGTATGAGATAATATACATGAGAACGTCTTTGAAAATAAAATTATTACCTAAATGTATGATTTTTATTATTGTCCTAGCAATAGGTCAAGTGTGTATCAGTTCCCTATTTTGTGTATATGTATTTCTTAGGGATATGTATATATTTTGCTAGAAATTGAGCTCCAGAATTAATAGTTTTTTATTGGAGGCGCTGGTTTCAGTAGAAAAATAGCACCTAATATTCCCACAGTTACAGTGTACTCTTTTATCTTAAAATCTTGCCTGGAATCCAATGAAAAATGTTACGTTTGGCACCCTCTATTCCACTTACCCTGTTTTTGAAGTTCTCTTACTGCATAATAGCTCATATTCCCAATACTCAGGGGCCCCTGAAATATGGCTATACCTGATTTACATTCAGATTCTTCCTAACCTATCAATTTCCCCTCTAGGGATACTTGCCTATACTAGGCTTAATTTTTTCATTAACTCTCATTAACAACAAAGACTAAGATAAGTGAAGACTAATGGAGTTGTCAATAATCTATAATAATATCTATGATTTATGGACATCTGCTTTATGACAGATGTTTTATATATTTTCTCTAATTCTCTTAAAACCACTAACCATTCGGAAGGCTTTGGGGAATCAGAGAAGGCTTTGCAGAAGGGATTCTTTCTCAGTTAAATTGTGAAAATTGAGCAGGAATCAAGTGAGATGGGGCATGGACTGATGGGGGATCAGACATGTGTCCCAGAGAGGGAATGGCATATGAAAAGATTTAGAGGCAAGAGAGAAGGTGACTAATTTGAGGAACTCAGTTCACTTTGTCTGAAGAACATAGAAAATGGAGACAGGGTAGTGAAGATAGGGAAAGAGTCAGAGATGATGAAAGATGAAACTAGAGATATAAAACAGATTGTGAAGGGTTTTGTAAATGATACTATGGACTTTGGACCTTTTTTCCTGTAGGTAATAGGAAATTTCACTGAATGTTTAGCATATTGCTTTAGTTACAGCGAAGAAAATGGGTTGGAAAGCATAAAATAGAGTTAGTTATAGAGATAAGAAAAGGGTATAGTTGTTCCAAAAATTTAATATTCATTCACTCCTTCAGCCATTTGTGCATTTAACAAATATAATGACTGCCTAGTAGCACTGTGACTACATATTTGGTAAAAAAATAAATGTTGAATTACTATACATCAGCTATAATTTACTAAGCCCTCACTATGTGCCAGACACAGTGTTAAATGTTGTACACAAACACTGATGTTTTCATTAAGTAGGTGAAGAAATGCACTAAGAGAGCTCCAGCATGCAGTGTCACACAGCCATTAAGGGGCAGAGCTGGGACTTGTTCTCCCATTAGTTTAATATCCTGTGAAATTTGATCATATATTTAAGTATCAATTTTTTCAAATATGTAAACTTCATTAATTTTTTAAAAATATTTATTTATGCATACAAGCACTGGGGTACAGGCCAGAGATGTGGGGGGTGAGAGGATTCACCACAGAGAGCAGGGAGCAGAACAGGCAGATCAACTGAAGTACACTGCTGAGGGGAGCAGCGAGCACAGCAGGAGAGGTCTGCCGCGCCATGTGGGTTCCCCTCCTGGCCAGCAACAGGGATCGAACTTGTGCTACAGTGGCTGCGGTTTGCTTCATAGTGCGTTGCTTAGCCCACTGCGCCACCAGGGAGGCCCTTCATTAATTTTTAAATACAAAGGAAAATAATAAACATTTGACTAATTAAATTTTTTTTCAGCTTTAATACCTATTGCCCTGGATGGCTATAAAGAAGTTGCCTTTGCTTGTAGATGAACTACTGCTCATTTATATATCTCTAAATGAGCATTTAAGTAAAATTTGGGACACTCCAACCCTAAATAAATTTTCATTCCTAATATTTACTTAGCTGATGTAAATCATTTTTTTAAATGTTTGTCTTTTTCTCCTGTATATGTCATTTGCTAATATTAATAAATATTGTTAAAGGATGTATTTAAAAGGGTAATTTTACTTTGAAACATGAGAAGGGAAAATTCATGCTGCAATAATGTCAAGAGTTTCCAGAGGAAGATACTGTGAAGTTGTTTATCTAAACACATTTTATTTGGGATTCGGTATGAATTTTCAAAAGATGTTTTTCAGATAAGAAAGCAGTTATTCAAATGCAATTATATAAACAAGAAGATCAGAAAGGAATTATCCTGAAGGGTATAAAATGAACCAAGAGCTTTTAGTCTGGGTCATCACAGCATCAGCTCACCAATGCAGTCAGGTAGGTGTCTACATGAGAAGTTGAAAAATGAAATGTTCTAATTTTCCTCCTCCTTTTTTTTTTTAAACCACATTAGCACTTATTTAAAGATGACAAATGCTGAGTGATAGTTTGCTTTGATAGATTCTAAAAATTGTAATTATTGTTCCCAAGTTTCTTAATAATGGTGAGAGTAAATGAACTACATATATAAGGATATGAAAAAATCCTATTGGCTTAAAGAAAGGAGCATCTGGTCAGTTTCTTAATGAAGACTGATGAAGTTCATAGTTTTCTATTCCTATTTACAGTAAAATTTAAATATTTTGATAAATAATTTGTTTATTGACTCCTGTTAATTGCTAATGGTCATTTTTGATGGTAATATACTTTTGGGAAAATTTAGGGTAAATTTTGTTTGAGTACCTGCAGGAACAATTTACTCTGCAGAATGTTAGTTATTTAATAGCTAAACTCCCCTTGAAGTGTCCAATACACACACCTACCTAGTACAGTTTGTTCTCTAGAGAAATACATGCTTTAGTGCAGTTCAATGGTTGTTCATAAAATAGGCAACTGACTCCATAGTATAGTAAAAGATTCAGAGAGAAAATATTGGCAAGGGAAATTAGTAGAGCAGAGAAAATGTACTTATTAAGAATGAAGGTAATAAAAGAAAAAAGGAGAAAAGGTGGGGTGAGGGCAAAGGAAAGAAAATTTTTGGAATAAGGAAAACATCAAAGTGTAAGTATATATGATCATGCCACTGAAAAAGGCTGTCCTCATTTCTTAGGACCTGATACCTTGAACTCTGTGTTTAGGTATTCAATAAATCAGTATGATGACTTTAAAAGATGCAATAGCTTCAGAGATGAGAAAATCCAAGTGACAGTAAAGGAGAAATTATGGCAGATGCTAAAGGGAGGTATTAACTATACTGATTTATATAATGCTACATAGTTACATAGTCTTACTTCTGTGGAGTTCTTCAAGAGCTTACCGTATATTGTTTCATTTTTTAGATTTTAGGAAGAAGTATATGGGAAAAGGAGGTACAAAGAGACTAAATTACTCAGTTATGCACAATTGCAGTGAAATGTGGAAGCAGAATTCAAGATCAGTAACTTGTAGACCAGGCATCTGACACTGATTTGTCACATAGACTCACAGACTGCTTGGACTAGAAGAACTTCCTGATTATGCTTTGGTTTTAAGCCTTCTTTTTATATATGAGGAAATTGAGACCCAGAAGGGTCCATGGATAGAGTTTTAATATTTGCAATAAAAGAGAAAGATTATTCTCAGTTTATATGTATAAAATTACATAGTTACTGTTGTTGATAATTCAGTACTTTTAATTTTCCCTTTTGTTAGATTATAGTTTTCATTTATAAGATGAATATGACAACAATGGGTAAAAGTTCTTAACAGTTTTTATCCTACAGTTTTAAAACAACTCAGGGGTAGTTGCTCTTTCTGTTTTACAAATGGGAAAGAAGTCCAAACATTTTAGTCCATTTTTCATAGATCCACAGGAGGCTGTGAAGTAGAATTTTGTTTCTTAACTTCAGGACCAATGGTCTTACTAGTAGATTACCACATATTTATTTCTTGTAGAATCATGAAGTTAGACTATATGAAGTTCACTATTTCCTACAGCAAAAATCCAGTAGCTGACTGGCTAGACAGGCAAGCACCATATGATATGTTGGTTGAGTACTTTATATCATCTACTCTATTAATATTTTAAAGATTCTGCAGAGGATCCTCTAAAATAATGGGACCAACTCTGTCCCATAGAAGGAGTTCACATTTGTGAAGCAATTCAGAGTTCTTACATTTTTGCTCCTTAATTGAAATACCAAAACATCTAAGGAATGCTTGAATAAGCAAGATTTTCTTAAAAAGTATTCACTAGAAAACCCTGACTAATGGTATATTTTTTCCTTTGAATACAGAGAATTTTTTTAAAAAAGATTATTTATTTATGCATAGAAGAACTGGGGTGCAGGCCAGAGGTATGAGGGATGAGAGGATTCACCAGAGAGAGTGGGGAGCAAAACAGGAGGATCTACTGAAATATACTGCTGAGGGGAGCAGCAGATGAGACAGGAGAAGTCTGCTGTGCCATGTGGGTTAGCTACCTGGCTGGGGATCTATCTGGGACCACAGGGGTAATAGTGTGATAGCACTGATACTTAACCCCTATGCCACCAGGGAGGTCCTACAGAAGAAATTTTTGATAATTTTGGATCTTAGAGTTATAATTTGGATTCTTTCAAAGTGCTCAGGACTACGTATATTTTTATTTTTTGTGATTACATGAATCTCTTCCTATAGACTATCAACTCTTGAGGTCAAGGACCAAAGATTATCCATTTTTAGCTTACAGTGCCTGGTTCAAATGCTCAATAAATGTTTATCTAATATATCTGCAGTTCTCATCCTAGAAATAGGAGATTTGCTGGAATCTAACCGCTGATACTTGACATTTAAAATAGCCTGTTGAATGTGGTTTTCATTTTTTCTTACAGGCTGAAGGAAAACTTCTGTGTAAGTGATACAGTGTATGAGATTTCAATTAATGGAGGTTTTCATGTGTGCAGTTTAAAGATGCTATTGGGACATAATTGGCAATTTTGAGAAAATCTTGACATACGTTTGATGATTAAATAAGAAATTTTAACAAATTATGATTTACTTAGTAGAAAAAGCAAGCGAATTTATGTTGAAAGATAATAATACTATTCCATTAAGACAGTATTTTCTTTTCCGATAATGAAACTTGAGATGGAAAATAATCCAAATATACATAGCTATGCAATATTTGTAAGTTGAAAAAAAATCTTCTTAATCTTTGAGGTGATCGACTTACATCTAAAAGTCTGAAACTTGATTACTCTCTGAGTAGCACACCTAAAATAATTATGTCATAATATTATTCGGCTCATTATGATGTTCAATTAATATTGATACAAACTATAAGACATGGTCTATTGAGATACTTGTTCTCCTTTGCCTAAGGCACAGTGGATCCTCTGTTGTCGTCCATGTTCATTTTCCTGGCCAACCCACCGTGCATCTGTCATCTTCTGCTATATTATTTCATTGTGTCAACCTGTATTTTTTGTCACTATAATTTTTTCAAGTTAATGAGTTTGATTCATCTTCTGAATAAAATAATTATTTACTTTTCCCAACTCTACTTCCTTAAGCCTGGTAGGAATACGCTGAGTTGTGATGTGGGATTCCTAGATTTCTGGGTTAGTCTAACATCAGTGACAATTTTGGTCAACCTCTCTGGATTTTTTCTAGCTCCATCTTACCTTCCTTGACAGTAAATGAATAGAATTTATATATGCAAGATGATTTGCATTGACATGGTATTGAAATTTGATTATGAAACCAGTTTGTTGGCGTTTTAAGCTATTGCACCAAAGTTTTTTTTAGAAAAATACAGTTCTGGAAAAACCCTTGCTGAAGTCTAATTATTAACTCACTCCTTATAATCATAGAGGCAGCACTGGGATTTTTTCCATTAATAAATTGTTTTATACTTAGTTGACATATGTTTCTCTTACTTTCCTGTTGTGGTGATCCACTGCCCAGTGGAATTAACTAGCACTTGCAAACAAGGACCTTTGCTAGGGTCCTTACTCCCTATATGGAGTATTTGGATCATAGACACATCTAAGTGTGTATGAAAATGCAATTGAGAATATTAATTATGTAAAAACACCTAATATAGGGTTTAGGACAAAATAGACATTCAATAAAAGGTAGGTGTTATTATCATTTATATACATATGTATTATGTTATATACATCATATTCATATATGCATGTTTATTATAGACACACATATTAAAATGTATTTTAGCCCTTCTGAGTATCCTAAAGAGTATATATAATCTATTCTTTAATTTTATTTTTGATTTAGCATGACTGCTATTTTCCTGATATCCGTGCTTTTTGGCCTTGTCTGTGGGCAAGTAATGTCTTCCTGTGTGCCAACTGGGTATATGATGCATGTCGAGAGGAAGGAGTGTGCTTATTGCCTGAGCATCAATACCACCATCTGTGCTGGGTATTGCATGACACGGGTATGTAGTTCATCTCACTTCTTTCAGCTGTACATCAGATAAACCCAGACTCAGTTCATTCCTATTCAGAAAGGAAATGAGATGAATCATAGCCTCCTATTCCAACTCTTCATGGTTATTGTCTCCTTTGAGGTAGAATACACAGGTTACAATGCTATGTGCACAAGGGGGCAGATAAATTTATAATAGTTTTGCATCCAAATTTATTTTAACCTCATTGTGTCCCTCTGATGAAGGATAAAAGGGGGGGTCACTTTTGTCTCTTGGGATTCAGAGTGGATGTATTAACTTGGTATTGGAGAATGAGGCTAAGGAATCTTCCTCTTGATAAAGGATTATATATGAATTATTTTTTTGGTTTGTTTCCATTTTCTGTATGTGTCCTAAAGTTCTATCACATTATGCTCATTTTTCTGCTCTGTTCTCAGGATATCAACGGCAAGCTGTTTCTTCCCAAATATGCTCTGTCCCAGGATGTTTGTACATATAGAGACTTCACGTACAAGACTATAGAAATACCTGGGTGTCCACACCATGTTACTCCTTATTTCTCCTACCCTGTAGCTGTAAGCTGTAAGTGTGGCAAGTGTAATACTGACTATAGTGACTGTATTCACGAGGCCATCAAGACAAACTACTGTACCAAACCTCAGAAGTCTTACATGGTGGAATTCTCCATCTAATGTCAATAGCAGTGTAATCTGTAATTTGGCTAAATGTGTTTATCTGGAATAAAACTAATAAAATGTCAATATATTTCAGAAAAACCTGTGTACATTTTGAGTACTATTTCCATACCCATACTTAGTCATGCATAAGAGAAGTTAGAAGCTTTAGAAGAGAAGGTGAGTGAAAGAGTATGTTAAACTCATATAAGGGATAGTTTCCACATGACAGGGGAGAGTGCAGGTGAATCAGAGAATGGGGACATATAATAATAACAAAAGCCAGCCTTGAGCGGGCTTTCTTGATGGATGACCGTGAACAGATGACCTGGAAAATGAATTTGGGAATGCAGAGTTATAGGGAAAGGGAAATGTGATCAAAAGCTGAAGAACAAATGGCATGAGGGGACAGGAGACACCTGCTTCCAAAGGCCAGAAGCAGGACTAGAGTAGAGGTGGGCAGTGAGGGGCTTATGAAGTCTGCATTATAGCACTTTGTCCTAACATGCAAATGCACAGGATAAACCTTCACCAAAACTCAGTGAACAGTATATGAACTCTTCTCTTTAATTTAATTACTCTGGTGGGCCAACTGATTTATGAAAATTATACTCTAAAAGCCTTGAAAAGAGGCCACGATCATTTTACACGTGGAAGTCTAAATCCTTTGTAAGTCCTTCAAGTAATAGGAGATAGGAGATACTTTCCAGCATTTATACCATAAGAAACTTGTGCTGTTTTGACTTTTGATGTCATGAAAAACTAGTACGATTATGAAAGATTTTAGGGACAGTGTGAGAGTGCTAGGTGATTTAATAGAGTAGGGCAGTCTTAAATTCTTATCTAAACCTTTATCAATATTAAAGCACTGTTTCCAATAAATGTGCTTGGTAAGCTGTTGTTTATTTTCTCTTCCTTTCTTAGGTACTCTTTCATGAGAGTTTGGTTTCAACAGAGGCATGAAGTGAGAGTGCCCTAGTGCCCTGCAGACTTGACCTCAAATAAGATGATTTATCCTGTGTTTGTCTATTTCTCCCCATCCACATTGCTGCTACCAGGGTGAAAATCAGTTGTTAGTAGGTTCAGCTGGCTTTGCTGCATGGCCTAGCCACTGAGATGGCATTCAGCTGGGTTTTGTAAATGCTCGCATGATGACGGTGCCTGCGGGAATGGGGACATGGTGGAGAAGGGTCAGTAGCAGTTTCATGTCCTGCCACAGGGGAAGGAATAGCTCTACATTTATAAACAGATAGGAATTCTCATTTTTTTTAACTTAACCTCTGAAGTCAGTAACACTGAGCTTTGTGATCTCATATCCCTTGGTAACATGGACACTGAAAGTTGTTGGATTTGAACATCCCCTCTGAAAACTTCCATGTATGGATCTCTAACTAAAAAGTCTACATTCCAACCTAACTGGCACTATCCCATGACTGACATGGACTCTGAAAAGTACTTCTGAAGACTTGAACTGCGGAAAGGCCAAGGGACTTATGGAGGTCACTTAGGGGCTGACCAGCTCTAAGACATTACTGAAACGGGCTTCCTCTACCTGCAGCAGGGAGGCATGTCTGGACGTGGGTGTGGTGGGCCTGTGCTACCATGGGCCACAGAACCCCAGGTGGGAGCACCAGAGACAACTGGTTTCTTCCCACAACCATTTGGAACAGATGCACATATAAATTATATTAAACTATTGTTCAAAACAATGACTCTTTGGGAGAGAGCTTAGGGAGTCGTACAACCAAAATCTGTTTCAATTGAATCCAGAAGCTTGCGTATTGGGAAATTGCTTTGGAGGATCTTGGTACTTTGGGAGCCTTTAAAGGCAGGATGAAAGGAGAATTTAAAATGGAGAGGTGAAGAATTATTGTTTTTGTAATAAGAAAAAGTTGGAATTTAAAGTAGTTTTAAAATTCAACCCAAAGTTTAAAGGAGGAAATTGTTTCTTAGAGGAAACTACTTTAAAAAAAAAAAAAGGGTTTCCAGTGTATTAGTTTTAAGAACTCATCACTCTGACCTTTGTCTCCAGTCATTGTTCATATTGAAACTAAGAGGTCTTTAAAAGGTTCAAACTGCATTTTGTAATTTGTTTAAAATTTGCCCAGTGGCCTCTGAACAGAGATAAGACTTCTTGGTACAGTTAGCAGCATCCTTTATCTCTTAGGTTCTTGACGTGTCTTTTAATGTTTTCATGCTTTCTGTTTCGAGTCTTCTTGTATTTACTTGTATCACTTAAAAAATAGTCCCTCTCCTCTACCCTGGTTTATTTATTTATTTATTAAAGATTTATTTATGTATCCAAGTACTGGGGTATAGACCAGAGGTGTGGGGGAGGTTAGAGGGTTCATCACACTGCCCATAGCTTCATAGTGCTGAGACTTAAACCCTTGCACCACCAGGGAGGTCCCCCCCCCATTACTTTCTATTTGGGCAATTTGTATAGGTTCTTCAAGACTCTAGATACCCCAAAATTCAAGAAACCTCTCTCCCCTGGCCATTCCTTCCCTGTTGAGTGGGTCTTCTTTGGGTTAATGATAATCATTGAACTTATTTAAAATTCTTTGAGGGCAGAGACCTGTCTTTCTCATCTTAGCACATCAGTATTCCTATAAAGATTTTTAAAACGTGTACAAAATAAAGCCCCAAAGCAAGGTAAAAACAAATCTTATATTGGAGTATAGGTCCTTGGCTATGGCAACTGATATCAAATCCTTGAACAAAAATAGAACTGGAAACACATGGAAAGTTCTTCATTAACTCAACAAAGGAATGTGCTCAAGGAGGTGTTTGGTACCGTGTGTAAGTGTCTTAAGTTATGTGTGATTTCTTATGTTTGATTTATAGTGAAAAAAACTGCTTATCAACATAACAATTATAAAAGTTGCTCATATTCATTAATTGTCAGGTGTGTTAAGCTCTTTGTTGGTCACTTAGTTTCAATTTATTCTATTTAATATAAGTAAAACCATCACAAATTATACAGGAGGGGAAAATACCAAATACCTAAGCTTTGGAAGGGTTTCTGGCATATTAAAAACTTTATGAAATCAGCATAGATTTTTGCTTTGTAATATTCAGGATGTATTTTTCTATTCTTCATTCTTCCCCTGTCCTCAGGAGGCAGGAGATTCCTGAATGGTATTCAGAATTCCTGGAATGTGTTTAGCCTTTCTGTTCTAATGAGGATATCAACAAAATGACTTTTTTGTCACCTTTGGAGGACACCTACATGTAAGATCTTGCAGGCATGTGTTATAGGGAAAAAAAGTAGCAAAGAATGTAAAAACTTTTTGTCCCAGATCCTTTAAAAAATTTTTTGATTTTGATGAATCCCAACTAAGATGATACACTTAACTGACTAGCTTCAAGGGCCCGAGAGTGTCCCCTCCCAGGGGTGGGGGAAACGGTATTCCTGAAAATTAGGGACTGGTAGGTAGTCAAAGGGCTGTATCAAGGCAGTGAACTAGGAAACCTGGGGTGCAACACCGAATTCCCAGTGGCTAGCCTAGCGGCATGGCAGCCACATTTTACCCATGACATGGAGGTGTCTCTTCATTCTAATCTTTGATAAGCTTTCTTGATAAAGGAAAATATATAACCTATTTTCACTGATGTTGAGGGAAATTCTGTGAGCCTCATTTTTACTGAGCCAAACCTTTAAGCTTTGCTCACAGGACAGCTGCGATCATTGCTGACTGCGTGAGGAGGCCACTCGAACTGTCAGTGTGCAATTTCACAGAAGCAACATGGATAACCTGAGCTGTTCAAGAAACAGAGGTATGATTTGGATGGAACGTTCGTTGAAGTGTAGCTATATGCCGTGAAAGTCCTTGGGGTGCTGCTTTTAATTTCAGTTTCCAGTTGTAACCCTGTGGAAAGGTTACCATTCTTCTTTTTTCACCACATTGTTTGAGTTGACTGATAATGTGCACATTGGATAAGTTGTGTGCAATGTGTATAAAGATACATAGGATTTTAAGATAAACTGAACAAACAACTAATACACAGAAAATTTAATTTGAAACAACTTAAAATATTTCTTCCTTAAAAAGTTCATCTTCAGTGCCTTGGCACAAGATACTTAAGGAAAGGTTTGGGTCTGATTTCAAATTAGTTCAGGAAACAGACAAAACCAAAAATTTATTCATAAGCATGTGTGTGTGTGCACACACACATATATACATACATATATTCAAGTTATATATGTGACTATATTCAAGATCATAGACTCAAGATATATAGGAATTCAAGATATATATATATTTAGACTCAAGATATACATAAAGCTACCCTTGCTCAGAGGTAGAATTCTAAATTTACTCATGGCACGTATTTTGGAGAAAGTACTCCCTAAAAGGGCACATTAATCATAATAGAACAGAACTCCACTCTTCCACCTTTAGCTATCGTAGTCCTTAAGGTTGTTCATTCAGACACAGAATGAAACCCACTTTTGCTGAATCAGACAGGATTCAGAGCTAGAAGGAACCTGAGTACATACTGGGGCCTGCTTCCTCTCTCTGGGTAGACAGAAGGACTGAAGCCCCCAAGAGACCCGTTCTGTCTGTTCTCTGCTTAAAAGATCATATTTCTCAACTACTGTGGTACAACATCTATTTCATAGTGTGACTTTCTTAAAATAATCTTTAGCTGTAGACAGTGAACTATCCACATACAATTAAATTTTAGCCTGTTTCTAATCTATTTTTCCAGAAAGTCTTCCTCCAAAGTTAGTAGCAGTAGCGAGTATGGTAGAAAGAGAAATCAGAGTGAGACTCTTGCACATAATTAAGTCTTTTCAGAAAAATGTTTTGTCAGGGTGCAGACTTTGTTTAATGCATCCCAAAGACTTGTGTTCGCATGTCTGTGCAAATTCATATTGGGGTTTCTAAAGTCCCACATAGTTTCACTTTTGTGTGGCTTTCTTTATTGTAATAAAAGAAAATTCTTTGATTTACTAAATTTATAAACTTATTAAAAATTAGACAAATAAGTCAATTTAGGTTCTAAATTCAGATTTCATACCTACAATGAAGCATCAAGACCGTAAAAGAACATGAGAATTTCATTTTTATAGGGAACTTGCATAGAAAGAGCACATTTCTATTGTGGGAGTGTATCTTTTTGTTTCCTTAGCTTGTCTCTGTAGTGTGCACACAACTAGAAGATGCTTTTCTTTGCTTATTTTGGTTTGGCCGAGGATGCTTATGAGACAATATTCAATTATGAAGGATTTTGCTTTACTAATTTTAAAGGTAAAAAATGTAGTTCCTAATCTATGAGGAAGATTCTCTATATGAATAAATAGCAAAAATACAAAAAATTAGGGTCATTTTAAAATTCAAATTATGAGGTATTTCAAAGATATAGTGCCAGCAAAAATTCTTTTCCCCCATAATTTGTGACTGGCACATCTCTTTCTTATCTTTCTATCCATGTAGTTGGAGAAACAGAAAAGGTAGAGATAAAAGCCCTTTAAGGATGTTAAGGATTGCAGTAGTTCACAGCAGAGTCAGATAAAGAAAGTAATAAATATTTAAATGTCTTTATATATGAACAAAAATATTTCTTTAAAAAGTTGTTAGAAGTTTTTTTTTTAATCCTAAAAGCACTCACTTTGATAGGTACATGATTGTCTGTATAACCCTCTTTCCAGAGGGAGGTTTTTTGTTTTTAAGTGCTAGGAAAGTAAGATTTATTCAAATTAGATTTCTCATGCTAAATTTAGTTCTACAGATGTGTTTAGTTCTAAAACTAGTTTATTTTCTCTAGGGAGAATATGTATATAAAAAAAATCTCAGGAAACCTTTAAACCCAATGCAGATACAGTCAATTTTAACACTGCACCATGATTTTTCTATTTCTATACCTTATTGCTACCATCTACTAAAAATCTCTAATTCTATGTCTCTTTCTAGGACTAGAGTTTAAGAACTAACCCACCATTACTTTTTCAGAATAACCAAGTTTTTTTTAAGTCTATCAAAGTTTTCTTTTTTACCCCCAGCTTTTTCTGAGGGCTTAAATAGGTTGCTCTTCTCACATAACAAGAACCAGGAATTCCCAGCAAACAGATTTCATTATGTATAATGCATGTGCTGGAAACACTCAGATCACACATGAATATGCTCAGTCACCACACACTCAGGCAGCCACTCAAAGGGGAAACTAGAAACAAGCCAAACATACATGTGCAAATGTACAATTAACAGCAAATTATTTTAGAGTCTGATGTCCTTTGATGATTAAAAGTGAACCAGGAGAAAGCTCCTGGGGCATTTGTATGAAAGCTCTAGACTGCAGTTTTCTTATAGAAGTCGCTTTATATCACATCTCGTGAGTTTCGTATCGCACAGCAGAGGACCATACTGAATATCATGCCAAAGATCTGAAACAGAAGCAACCACTCATCAATGGCTTTCAAGGGATAAAAATTGATAAAAAGGTTAATAACGTTTCTGACTAAAGTTAGTAAATAATTACAAGCAGTTACTAACCGTAAATGGCATTTTTATATACTACTTAATTATGGCTACTCATAAAAACCTCTGTAGAAACTGCTTAAAGTGCATTCCTATTTTATATTGTTAAAAAATAACAAGAACATACTTAAGGGCTCTTTTTCTAGTGTTTAAAATAGCAGAATAATTCTTAATAATTGTAAAAGACCAATGTACTACTGGTTTAGGAATTTTATATTTCAGGTAATCACAGATCTTTTATATATTTATTTTGAAAAAAAAAGTATAATCACGTTATCTTTATGCTTGGGGAGTACATAGCATTTCCATCTTTGGAAAAGTAAAAAAATTTTGCAACCCTGATCACATATTAAAAAGTGGAGCCTCTCTTCATTCTTGATCTATTTTTAAGTGAAAATGATGCTTCACTATTTAACTCAGTGGTTTTACCAAAGCATGCACTAAGGTGTTTTGATAACGCACTATTGATATCTTCTACCTCTTGGGTACTTCTCTGAGAATTCAAATACTTGGCAAAATCAATGACTACTTTTATGATTTGGCTAGAAGGAAGCCAACAGAGCCTCCTGTCCTCAGTTTTCCCTGACAATTTTGCCAAGACTGGAATGCTATCTGTGGGTGCAATGTTTATAAACTCCTCTTAATGTTTGCTTAAAGAAATCAGTACCATACCTCTCTAGTGCTCCCCCCAATCCCATTCTAAATCAAACTAGGATCTGTAAATACTGAAGTAAAAATGGCATGAATTATTTTGGCTCTCTATTTTGGAAGGGTAGGGGTAGACTTCAGGAAAGGAATAGCCAGAAGCAGAGCTCTAAGCCTCTAGACTCTGGAGCTCACTTGGTACCAGTGTGCATCAGGGGAGATGTGGAGCTGACTTTTGGTTTGCTGATTACACTGTGCAACGCTTGCCTTATGAAGAAAAGGATCTAGAAAGAATCTCTGGGGTGCTGATTCAAGGTAGCCAACAGAGGGCCACTGCTCTTCACCATGTTGGCAAGGTTGCATGCAACCCCTACTTCTTCCTGGCTATGTACCCTGAAGCCCTTCCCTCCCTCTGAACCTCCTCACCCCAAGAAACTTTTTCAGCTCATCCTGAGGTCAAGGGTCATGACCTAGACTGTAGAATTGTTAAGAGGGTCTATTTGATATTTCCATTGTGCAGAACTTCAAAGAATCTCCCACCTGTCCTGGGAGTTGCAGATGGTGAGCAGGCTGAGCCAGAGGAGGTGGGAAGGGCTGAGGGGTGTCCCTGCAGAGGGGAGTCCTCAGCACGGTATTTTCAAGCTTGGCCCCACCCCCGTGCTCTAAATACAGAAGTGGAGAAAGAAAATGGCCAATTCCTAGATTTCCTCAAAACCCTCATTGCCCCTTACTTTATATAGAGGGTTAGAGAGTCAGTCCTGTCACCATAAGTTATCATCACTCAACCTGTGGACAGGAAAGCACCTCTCACTGGCCTCTCTGACTTTGATCTTGGTTATTCCAACTTTGTCCACACATTAGGTCCTTCTAATCCTCAGTGACTCCTCTCTGCTTTAACGTGCTCAATTTCTCAAAAGATCACACAAAGACCTCAATTATGTGAACTCTCACACCTTCCAGTGTCAGCCCTTGCTCTTCCTACCACACCCTTATGGTCCTATCAATTCTTGCACACTCAATCTTTCATACTTCAGAAGTACCGAGCAACGTGGGGGCACCTGGATGCCCTATCTGTCACCCATAGTCTGTTCTCTTTGCTTGGATTCTGGATTTGGGGATACTCTGAATATATGCAGAGCTAGCATTTACTGAGTACTATGATCCAGGCACTTTTGTTGATTATTTCCTAATAATGCTTTATATAGATTATCTCATTTAATCATCACAACACTTTCATGAAGTTTGAACACAAAAATCCCCACTTCACAGATGAGATAATTGAGGCATAAACAAAGTAGGAAACTCTCCCACTATCCTAAGGCTCATAGGCAGTGGAGTTAGGAGTTGAATGGAGATGAGCGATGGCTAGTCTCATACTGTTAATCTCTACACTATGCTGCCTTTTCAAATCATAGGTGAGAGGAGGGTAACCTGTGATGAAGAGCCAGAATAGAAATTACCTATCTAGGTTAAGCTTGGTTGCCTTAAAATGGGAATCATTTAAAGGAATAAACTCAAGGATAATTGGGTTAAAGTTGAAATTTGCATCATATTTTAGAGAACTAAGTATTATATATCTAATTATCTTTGTTCTTAGAAAATGTCCATCAACAAAAGTATTTATCTTTTATGAGAAATCTTTCCTAAAATGTTGCCAAATCACACTTGCAAAGAAATAAGATACAAAGGTTCAAAGGTTCTTAGAGGGCAGAAAAGGTAAATTCTAGAACTTTCTTACCGTGAGACCGGCAATTCCAATACCAACAATTCCGATGAGTTGGAGCTTTACACTGATTATGGCCTCAATTTCATCAATGCAATTCTGTTTTGGAGAGAAAAAAAGTAGGAATAACAACTGACAGTATGTATGAATCATCATCCTGTCCAATTCTTCCCGTTTCTATAGATCATTCTGTGCATGTTAATCCATGCTAGCTTCCATATTTAAACCTTCTTCTCAGGATAGCATCATCCTGACCATCTTAAAGCAAAAATATATTTTGGGGAAAATACAATCCTTTCCTTTTGGGTGGAATTTTCTCATTTAGGACAATGGCTGTTTCAGAGACCTGAAATTTGGCTGAAGGAAACTATTCTGGGGCCCTGGGCATTTAAAATTTGGGGCCTTTTTTTATATTTAACAAATGAAAACAAATAAATTATCCCTAAATTAATAGTCCCTTGCTTCCATACTGTCATTAAAGGTTTAAAAGATGTTTTAAGGACTTGATCCAATTTACTCTGCAAGGTGGGCATTACCTAGTAAGACATTTCAAAGTTTAAATGAAACAAAGGAATCCAAGTCCTGGGAGGGGCAACAACATTCTCTGCAGCGTGGCTGGAGTGGGGGGGGGTCCCCATCCTTCCATCTGTGCCTCATAGTGGCCTGTGCAAGGCAGGTTCAAAGAGCCTTCATGGTGGGGGTAAAACTGGGTGGAGCAGAAAGGGTCACTCATAATTAGTTGTATTCATAATTAGTTTGTATTTTAGTATAGAGATATGCTCTCAGCCTAATTTTGTCCTTTTATTACCCAGGTCCTTTACTTGACACTTATAACTATAAGTGTCCTTATAAACTTTATGAAACCTGTACCACTCACTTATACATCTTTCATTCATCATTCATTCATTTAACAAACATCTTGAGCAAGTTACCTTGCTACAGTCACTGAAATGGCATGATACATATGGGAGATAAAAGGACATGATTTCATCTGCCCTCAGGGAGCTCACAATTTAGAGAAGGACAGAGATTCGCACAAAAATGTAATCATAAAACATTTTGGTAAGTTTGATAACCACTGCTCTAGATGAGCTTCCCTTAGAGAAAATGGGAGTGCATCTATGACCTTTCCCAGCCTTCCCTGCCTCCACCTATAACCCTACATGCTCCAGTCATTTAGTGTGGGGCACTGTTGTGGGTACTGAACTCACAAGGGGAAGAAGGAAGCACAGCTCGGACTTCTCCCACTGCCACTCTGTTGAAAGAGAGCCACTTCCCGGCTTTGGACGGCATTCCTCGTCTCCTCAGGACCCCTGAGTGTCAGGCACCTCCTCTCCTTCCCAAACACCCAGTCTGCCTCCTCCTGTGACATTTCCACTCTCAGTTAGCAACGCCCATGCTCTTTCATCCAAACAACAAAACCCCTTATAAGACAGTCCTCCTCTAGCTCCACCCAAATTCCCTCCTTTTTTCAAAGTCAATTAATTTTTGTGAAAAATGACCAAAATCTGTCTTGGCTTTACTTAATGATAAAAGGAATATGCACTTAGTATAGAAATTGGGAAAAAAAGATGCTTAAAAATAGAAGATAAGAAACATTTGCACTCACACCACTAGAAAGAATCATCACACACAGCAGGTATGTTATTACGTACAAACACACCCACACACTCGATTTATTCTTTATACACGACTGTGCACTATTGTCACTTGACATTACAACCTCAAAAGAGCTTTCTTCACTAAACATTCTTTGAAAGTGTGACTCTTAATGGCCGTAAACATTTTTCCCTATGTATCCATACAATTTATTTAAACAGGCCCCAGCTGTTAATAGTAATGGCCTAGTCACTGTTTTTGTTCTTTTCACACTGCTGTGAACACCACTGCACACAATCTCTGTCCACATGTCTGATTCATTTTCCTTAAAATAAATTTTTTAAAAATTTATGCATACAAGAGCTGGGGTACAGGCCAGAGGTGTGGGAGGTGAGAGGATTCACCAGAGACAGAGTGGGGAGTAGAACAGGCAGATCGACTGAAATCCACTGCTGAGGGGAGCAGCGGGCGAGGCAGGAGAGGTCTGCTGTGCCATGTGGGTCCCCTCCCTGGCCGGGGATCGAACTTGCGCTGCTGTGCCGCAGATGCTTCACAGTGAGGCGCTCAACCCGCTGCACCACCAGGGAGGCCCATCCTTTTCCTTAAAATAAATTTGAGAGGAGAAATTTCTGCAACAAAGGGCATGAACATAGTCATACCACCTTCTAAAAATTTTGTGCCAATTTATCTGAGAATGCTCGTGGGACATCATTTTTGCTGACACTGTATATTGATATTAAGAAAAACCATGGCCAATGTCACAGGTCAAACCACAGCTGTGACAGCTTACACTGTGGGAGACAGGGACTTGGTGGAGAAGCTTACCTTGTGTTCTGGGGGCTCCGTTGGGCATATGGACTGGACCTTGCTAGGGCTTTCTTTCCCACAACACTGAAACTAAAAATCAAAAAAGAGCTTTCAGGGCATGGGAAGAAAAGCAGCAGCTACAAGCCTGGGCGTTAGGGCTAAGGGCTGGGGTGCTGAGGTAGCAAGAGTTATAAGGTCTAGTCACCGCAACCCCACACTATCCGGAAAGAGGGCAGAGAATCACACTGTGCTAGCAAAACAAGAAAACGGTTTCTCCAAAGCTGTTTGAGCTTTATGGTAGGAAGTGACTCAAGGCAACCCAAACAAGGGGCAAAGCTAATTGACTGTGTCTGTAAATGGCCACTTTTCAGACAGGGGTTGGCCTTTGGATTCTTTCTTGCAGACCAGGAGTAATTTAACCTGCTGAGCAGCTAGAGTTTTTATGAGCTTTAGGACAGGCTTATTAACCAGGACAGTCTGGGACAGAAGTGGCTCCAATAAACCCCAGGAGCCAAAGCCCTCAGGCTGAAGAGGGCCAGCTAACAAGTATCTTGCTTTAGGCCTGGCCCTTCAGAGACAAAGATCCTTTGTGCTGCCTGGTGTCCTTGGGGTAGCTGGGGAGGAGCAGGAGAAACCTCTGGCTCCTTGCAGGACATTCCTGTGACAGGTAAGAACCCTTGCTCAGGAGTTTGAGGCTGATTCTCCATTTCACAAGTGGTTAAGAAAGCAGGAGGGCCAAACCCCCTGGCTCCTGTGATTATCGGGTGTGGCCCCAGCATCCCCAAAGTCCAGGGGGAAGGGGGCGTGGCTCCTCATAGCACCTTTGTTCCCACAGGAAGGCAGAAAAGTACTCAAGGCCACACGTTTCCAGTGTCACAGTAGCAGAGCTTTTCTGACTGGAAGGAGTAAGTGTTTCTGTGACGCTCTGAGAACTGTTTTACCTGGGTGGCTTTCTTGGTATTCTGTGAGTGCATTTTCACCTCTGTGGGCTCCAGTCCTGGATTCCTCCTGTGACCTCTTTGGGCCGGCACCTTTCTCTTCCAGGCCCCACACATAATGGAGACTCTGGTTCCTCTGGTCTGCTGATTGGCTTCACTGACTAATTTTATTTTTATTCCAGGTGATTAGAGAATCTGTCTCATGCACACTGGTTAGAAGTAGTAATTTTAAGGAAGAAGTAAAGGTACTTACTGTTGAGTGGAAGGTAATGAGTGTCCCATTTCCCTTGTTTGTAAGAAGGTATTCTCTATAAGCGTCTTCGTACATGGTCTGAACATGTCGTATTGCCTGAAAAACACCAGGAAAACTGAGAGGACAGTGGGTGGGAAGTTCCAGTGTTCTCTTTTCATCAGGGATAACCCCCTCTTCTTTCTCCCTGCAAAAATAGAGCCTTTCCAGATGTTTATCTGTATTTTAAGATAATTCTGCATGCATGGAATAGATTATAGATTCTAGAGCTTCTAAGATGCTTTGGGGGATGAAAGAAGAACTGAGAATAGTCTCCATGGACTAGAAAGATTCCTTAGCATGGAGGCTCTCAAATGTGAATGGGCGTCAGCACCAACCGGAAGCTAGATTCCTGGCCCCCTCCCCACCCCACCACACGCTGGGGTAGGCCTAGGCATTCTTGATGCCCTGTGATTAAAGGTGCTCAAGTCTTTTCATGACATGGCTTAAAAGGTGTCCATCACCAAGGAAAATTGTTACTGCCTTCAAATGTCATATAGAACAGAGACTGCCTTTTATAGTATTGAGGCTCAAAACTCCATATCCACAGAGATCTCAAAAAAGGGTCTTAAAGGTCAATTCCTCTAACCTATAGACATAACCAACTACTTTAGAAAAATTCCAAATAAGGTGAGATTTAATTACATGTCTCCCATTTTTAAAATCTAAAATATGCTTATAAATGCAGTATCGATGGCACATGAATTTATGTGAAGTACAGGAAACTTAAGATTCCATTCTTCCTCCTTTCCTTTCCACTCATCTTTCCCACAGTGTTTTAACCTTCTAGAAAGGACCCTTCCTCTGTGTGTCCTGATAACCTATTCTGGACACCTGCAGGTGAAGCACAAATCCACATTACAGGTGCACAAGCCAAACCTAAGGACAAAGGATGACAATGCATATTCCCCCATCCCCTGGCTCATTCTGCAATTTAACCCTACCTCATTTCAAATGGGATGATCTTAAAGATCTTTTTTTGAGTTACAGACCCCCTTAAGAATAATGAAAGCAACGATCTATGTACACTCACATATGTGCAGGGACACTCATTCACAGGTATATGCAATCTGTGCAATGCATCTAGATTAAAAAGTGCTGCAAAAATGATAATTTTGGGGTTCTCTGGTTTTGTAACATCAACAATATCCTTTGTCATATAGAGAACACTTAAAAATCATCTTAAAATACTTAGAGAATCATCATAAAAAATTGTAATTTTTACTTACTACACCCTTGCCTATAAAAGCAAATACTCCCGTGGTTACTTCAGCAGCAAATATCACCAGTAGGCAAGTGAAAAACTGTGGAGGAGAAAAAAGAATCACTTCCTTCATTCAGTACTTTTTAAATTTATTTAGCCACTTTGATTCTAGTCCCATTCAAAAAGATTAGGCAAGTTATTAGTTGGAATTCATCTAGCAGGAAGCATTTGCCCCTTGGTCCCCTTGTAATTCAGTCATTCAGCCATTGTTTATTGAGCATCTACTATGCACCAGGCTCTGTCCTTGGTGCTGAATGGTGAGCAGTCACGGTACCAGGACCTCTGATATCATGGACCTCAGAAAGGGAAGATATGGTACATGAAGACAACCAATAAAAACAACTGACTAAGACAGTCTCAGATAATGATGTAGAACCCCCACCAGCTAGAGCAGTGCCTTGCACCTCTATGCTTACTAAACACTTGGGGGGAAAAAGGCTTCATAGAGAAATAAAGTAAGCCAGGAGAGGAAAGTGACTGGAGGGTCCTGGACTTCAGAACAGTGTGGCTTGAGACTGTATGGTCTGAAGGGTCCTCTGAGGGTTGGGATGGAGATGGGTGTACTTCAGCAGATTTCTATCTTGGGTCTGGTCCTGTCAAACTGAGTCCACTGACAAACAAGAGAAAGAGATGCTCAGTAAGAGAGAAGGGAGGGTCGAGGAAACGAGGCAGAGCTTCTACAGAGGAGCAGGCCTGGTAAAAGAAGGCCAAGACAGCAACGGGCAACGTGAGGCCGACTTGTAAAACTGCTTTCTCAGTCCTCGTGAGTCCTCGTGGAGAAACAACCGAGTTCTCTCCTCCCACCTCTCTTTCTTCTCCTTTCTCTTCGTTCACACTGGCAGCGGCTCTATAGCAGTTCACTGAAATAATTTGTCTTTACAAAAAACAGGCCCCTTGTTAAAATAAGCCAGAAGAGGGAGCTTTGGTAAGTTATGTCAAAGTGCAATGCTTTTCTCGTAGTGTTGTGACAGCGCTTCCCTGGCTAGAGGGGTCCTTCAGCTCTCCACCCACTGCGAAACAGTCTTTGAAAGAACGATTTTAACCGCCCCTTGCAATCCATAGGCACATGCCCCAGACACCTGCGCAGTGACGACCCCTCATCTGGGCCACCTGCTCGAGGACGGCATAGTCTCAGCAACAGAGGGAGAAACCCAGACCCTGGAGACTGAGTGCCGAGGCCTCGGCGCGCTGGTACTGGGAGCCAGACACGGGGCCACCTTCAGACCCGTGCCCCCACCCCGCGGCGCCCCACTCACGGATCCGAGCACACACTGTGACTCCCGCATGGCTCCACAGCACCCGAAGAACCCCACGGCCATCATCAGGGCCCCTGCTCCCACCAGCACGTACAGTCCTGTGGGGAGAGGTGGAGGAGACTCTGAGCGCCGGGCGGGCCGTGCGGCCTCCACGCTGGCCAGACCCCCAGGGCTGGGGCGCCGCCTCCAGGCAGGCACAGCAGTTCCCGGGCGCTCCGCGAGCGCTGACCGCACTGGCACCTCGAGGGGCAGCGGTGGCTGTTACCCACGAGCAGAGCCGGCCAGGGCCGCCAGGGGTGCAGGCGCCTACTCTAGGCGGACAACCCCATGGACTGAAGGCACCCCCGAGGGAGCACACGGCCCCTGCTCTAGTCACCCCCACGTGCCGCCTCCACGCCCTGCGTTTCACCCTCCAGGGCCGCGCGCCTTCAGAGTGCGCGTTACCACCGTTTGCTTGAAATGAATGAGACTGAGCGCGGGGAAGGCCAGGTGCCAGGCCCTTCTGGATGAGCATTTCCATCTCAGGAGGCCCTGAGGAGAGTCCGGGAGGGAAGGGGCGCTGGTGGCCTGCCCAGCAGTAGGCGAGGGAGCGGGCGGGGCCAGACGGGGCTTGGGGGGAGGAGGGGGCGGAGGGCGCAGTGATAGGCACTGAGGCTTCCTGTGACCTGCAGCCTTCGGAGGGCGCTGCACATACCCCAAACTCGCGGAATGCTGTGTTATAAGAAAACAGCCAGGCGGGCAGGTGATTAGTCATACAAACCAAGTAACGTTGTTGCGAAGATAATACAAGCCGGCTTTATTTAGGGCTTATTTTCTCCTAACACCTATTATAGTTATATAGATTTGATCTTCGTGGGGTAGGAACCATAGGTTAAGGGGTTTGGCCAAGATGATAGAGCGGGGGTGGGGGGGGTGGGGTAAAATACCCATCTGCCTCCAAAGCCAGCTCCCCACATCATCCCGTGGGGACTGGCGGCCTTCACCTGGGGGTGAGGGGTGGAGCGGGGATTTCCTTTATTACTAAAGGAACCGTTCTCATAGAGAGAGAGGACAGCCATGTTCTTATTCTGTGAGAAATAAAACCAAGCCTTTTCTCATTTCCTTTCTGATCCTGAGATAAATTAGAACACAGTATGTGCCTGGCACTCAACTTGCTTCGAATAACGCGACACGTCTCTATTTGTGTGTGTGTTATTCATGTGAGTCACCTGGAAACCGTGCCCATTCACCGAGAGGGTGGGGAGCTGGCAGCCGCTCTGTGGGGAAACCCTGCCTGGCCAGAAGGGTGCCTGGGGCCCTCTGGGGTGCTCAGGGTGGTTTGTGGGCGTGAGGGGGCAGCCGCTGCTGCTTCCTGTGCGCCCAGGCAGTTCCCAGCCTGCAAGGGAAGCCCTGCAGCTGCTCCCCCTGAAGCAGTGTTTACTCATCGCCTGCTGGGCTGGCTCTGCCACTGCCCCTTCTCCCTTTCAAAGAGTGATTTCTTAGGGGGATGGATGTGTTCATGAGAAATGATACCAGATTACAAATAATATTAGTGTTGGCTCCACTATCTAAACACTTATGGTCAAAAAGATTTCTTTAGTTTTCAAAGTCCTTTTATTTCCATCATCTCAACAGTTCCTCAAAACAACCCTATTAGGTAAGTGGGTTAAGTCACATTTCTGTTCTACAAATGGGGCCTGAGAGGCAGGACACACAGGCGGGGAGCCCCGGTTCCATCCCATGGTCTTCCTGGACAACCCAGGGACATGGCCGGCGGGCAGCTGAGGGGCACGTCGGTGGGGCACCTTGTCGTACTGATTTCCTGCCTAAGAAGCTCACTGCGTCCCGACTGCTACATGCTGGTTCCACATTCTGCTCGGAATCATGGCCGGGGAGGGCCCGCCTGGACCCGTCTGCATCCCACGCTCTGGCCACATGGAAATTCACTTTTCCATTTTGTGCCTTTGTGGGTTCTCATGTTTGTCTCACTCTGGAGATGTTAATTCCACCAACAGACTTTTTCATCCTCCCTAGGCTATGCCCAGCGCCAGGTAGTCCTCCACCAATTTGTGGGATGAGTGCATAAAGACAGCCAGTGAGACCCGAGCTTCTGGCCTGGCTGCCGCACCCCGCAGCTTTGCTTAGACACGCGCTGGGCGTGCCTCCCAGCAAACATCCAAGTCACTGCAGCGGCTTGGCCAAGGCCAGGCCGGGCAGAGAGGGCCTGCCCACACACCCCAAGGACGGGCCCCTGGGAGTCTGAGGGTGCTGCCCTGCTGGAGCAGGGGGTGCGCGCACAGAGGCTTGGGGGCCAGGACAGCGCTGCTCCCTGACTACAGCTCGCTGGGTCCCTCGGGCAATAGTCCTTGTCTTTTGAAACCATGCTTGCCCCAAGCCAGCATGTTTCGTACAATATCCCATTGCATTTTTGGTCCCCAACTGGCCAAAACCCCCAAACTGCCCAGCAGCTCTGTTCCTGAGGCCTCGCCCGCACACCTCACACCTCTGTGAGTGTGGAGCGGGCCCGCGTGACTGAGCCACGGCCATCACGGAGGCCGGAGTGGACAGTGGCAGAATTCCGCGCGCCTGCTGAGTCCGGTCCCAGATCCGGTGTCATCCCCCGTGCACGGCGAGGCCACCTGTGGTTTCTAGGGTTACCTTATCCTCTCTTTGATCTGGCCCTCAAAAAAGAGCTATTGAAGGAATAAATCGACAGTCACATTTTAATTTCAGGATGGTTTCTGTCTAGTCCTTGCCTACCGCAAATCCCATGGTTTCTGAGTCTTAGTGCCCCTGATCTCAAAAAGAAAACACCTTGAAATTGCGCTTCATCATTAATAACCAGGCTTGCCATGCCAGTTTGCCCTAGACGCACATAGTAGCTAGTGCTAGACGGGACTTCGTTTATGGGGAAGGTAGGGACTGGGGTGCTCTCTGGATAATGACGGCCATCAGATATTCAGTGTTGTTCTCAGTGCTTAACATGTCAGTAGGGGAGCCAGTCGACACCCAGAGAAGTGGCCGCCGCGTCCTGGCCTGTGCCGGCCATCCGTGAAGCCTCGGGGCCCTGAACGAGTGTCTCGCTGGGCTACTTGGCCGCTTGCCACGCTTCCGCTCTCCTTCTCTTCTCCTGAGTCACCAGGCCTCCTGCGGCCTGACTCCTTCCTCAGCATGCCCTCCCTGCAGAAACAGCGGCCGCTGTGCACGGGCTCGCTGCACGACAGCTCTTGGCGTGTGCAAACAGCCAGGCACCCCGTCCGCACACGGACCCTCTGAGGCCTGTGGGATCAGCATTTATAGCTCCCAGGCCGGGGGTCCGAGACAGAGAAATCAAGTCATGATCCTAGGATTGCCCGGCTAATGGGGGGCAAAGCTGGAACTGAACCAAGGGTCTGCCCTGAGTGTGCACCCCAACCCCCAGGCTGCTCTTTCAATAGGGACTCATAAAAACTGCCGCCTCTCCCACCTCCAAATCTGCTGCTTTTGTGATTTATAAATGGCAGGACATTTTTTTCCTTCTTCCCTGAGAAAAGTGCTTGAGGGGTCCCTAATGGGTGATTTTGGGGTTTTCTTGCTGGGACAGGGCTAGCGTCAGAAATCCAGGCCTTGGCAACGGTGGTGTTAGGTAGATGCTCCCCTGCTTCAGTTTCGGTATTAGCAACACGGTCACGGTTACCAGAACTTCCTCCGAAAATGTGCAGGAGAAATTCTCAGTGACCTGAACCGCAGCGCCCTCCGCTCTGCTCCCAGACTCCCAGCTCCCACTGAAACCCAAGAAGTCAAAAACACCACCGGAGTGAGTCAGAGTGTGCAAGAGGCCAGCCAGGCCCTCCGCGTCCGCAGTGGACGCGCCCGTGTGGGGACCCCAGCGGCGCTCCGGCCAGGCCCTGGACTCCAGCGGGGCCGGCTCCGTCGGCCTGGGGCTTGGACAGCCGATCGGCCGTCTGTGTGGGCAGCCGGGGTGGAGAAACAGCGAACCCCCTGTGCTCGCAGACCTGACCTCACGCGCCCGGCACACCCCGCTGTGCAGCCTGCGGAGGGCCGCGGGGTCGCCGGGCAACGAAGCTATCAGGCCTTCCCGCCCTCGCGCCCACTAGCGCGGGTGCCCAGCTGAGGGGCGAGGCTGCAGGGCACGCGCCTCTGACTGCGGACACCTGGGCGCGCACGTGTGCCAGCGCTCACACCTGAGCTGGGCGTGAGAGGGGCGGCGTCAAGGTGGCAGCGGCAGCGCAGCGGCGGGAGGAGCGCTCTGGGGCGAGCCCCCAGCCGAGTCTGAAGACATGCGAGCGAGGCGGGAGAACTAGAGAGAAGGCTCGTGGGGCGCTGGGAGTCTCGGTGGCCCACCTGCCTCCAGCCCCCTGCCTGGCCCCTGGGCGGGCCCGTGCCCGCCTCCTTGCTGTGGCCTCTGTCCGGTAGCCGGTGTCCCTGGTTCCCTGAGAGGCTTCGTGAGGGCTCCAAGGCTCGGCCGTCCGCCTGAATTGACGGCGAGCCTGCTCCAGCTGCCTGCCTGCAGCTCCCGACCGCACTCCTAGAAAGAAGAGCCTTTCTGGGCCTCTCCCTCACAGGGGCAGCCCCAGAGATGGCTGTCACCTCACATCCGGGCAGGCAGGTGGGGTCCGGAAGACCTGAGGCGTCGCCCAAAAGCTCACTAAAACCGAGGAGCGGAGAGGGCTGAGCAAACACCAAGTCACCCAGCCCTCCCGGGCTGGCTCCCTGCCTGCAGGTTCTCCTCTCTCTGCCTTAGCAACCAGTGGACACAGTCCCGGCTTGGCGTGGGGCCCTGGCCTCGACCCAGTCCTGCAGAGGCAGCAGCGGCAGGCAGTCTGGCCGCCCTGCCCGGTCCCCACTTCCAGCTTCTTCCGTGACGAGCCTCTCCACCGCGTCCCAACTGAAGCCACGTCCCATCTTTATCACAGAGAAGGGCCTTCTCTCCCGCACCACGGAGGCAGGGCCAAGGATCCCGGGAAGATGGAAGGGTTTTCCCTGCAAAGTGTACAGTCTTCTGCCCGGAAGCAGGAGGCTCAGGCTGTAGTATGTCTTCTGGGGTTCCCCTGAGATGGGGCTGAGAGACTGTGTTTCTTCCAGAGTCACTGGACCGTGCTGGGCCTGCTCACAGGACTGCAGCCAAGGGGTGTAGTAGAGGTGGCCAGGTACATGGCAGGCAGGGGTGCCGGGGGGTCAGGGGGCTGGGAGGCCAGAGGGGTGCTGGTCTGTGTGCTGGAACCTCTTCCCACATGAAAGCACCCAGGCCCTCACAGGTGCCCCCTGTGACAAAGTGGGCCTGTCCCAAGCCAGGCCTGGGCTGTTTTAAAGTCTGTGGCCTCAGTTTGCTGTGCAAGTCCACAAATGCTACCCTGGGATTGCTAGAAAGTAGGGATCTTTCTGTTTGAAAAATTATGTATTGAGGAAAGAAATCAATTGCTGCAAACATGTATACTGCTCTTTCCATTTATAAGAAGTGATGGAAGTGGACAAAAGGGCCCTGTAGGGTCAGAGAGCAATCAGGTCTTTCCACCCTCCCACCACTGATGATGGACACCTGCGGTGCTGCGAGCATTCCAGGGCGGGCATGCGCAAGTGGGCGCACCTGCGTTGGACACGGGCGTGAATAGGCGGCGTCATGAGGACCGGCAGTTCTGACCAGCAGCAGCAGTAGAAAGCAGCCCAGAGGGTGAGATGTGCGGGGGGCTTGGAGGCCTGCCAGGCCCCCGGCCCCCCGGCCCCCCGGCCCCCCTGCCTGCCATGTACCTGGCCACCTCTACTAATAAAAGCATGAAAGGCCACCGAGGGCTCCCAGACTCCCTTCCCTGATCCGTCTGCCCAGAACCATCCCGAACCTTGCTCCTGTGCCTCCTTTCCTGATGCTACAAGCCCCAACTTCACCGTGTGCAGAGGCGTCAGAGAAAGGCCAGCGCAGGACTGGGTCTGGCTGGAGCCCTGCCAGGGAGAGCTGGGGCTGCCGTCAGCCCCTAGCCCCGCTCTGGCCCCTCCCCCCGCTCTGGCCCCTTCCCCCTTGTTCTGCCTAATGCTCCCGTCCTAGGACAACCCACTTCCCTCAACCCCAAGTGCTGCTGGTGACACCATCACCGCCAGCTGCTCAGGGTCGGTTTAGAGGGGAGGGCAGAAGAACCATGGGCGGGCAGGAACCCACATCCGTGCGCCACACCCACCAACAAGCAGGGGCTGGTGTGCTGGTTTTTTCCCTGCCTAGAGCTCGCCTCCTTTTTCTGTATCAGAAATGGGCCTCTCCCACCTCAGTCCACGTGGAGGGAGAGGGGGCGTCACCTCTAGGTCCAAGACAGGGTGACGTCCAGGCACCAGCCAGAGGAGCCAGCGCTCAGCAGACACCACAGTGAGGGGCTTGGGGCCTTGTAGGGTCAGAGAAAAGTGTCAGGCTTTTCCGTCCTCCGCCACTGGTGTGATGATGGACACCTGCAGGCTGCACGGTGCCCGAGTGCGCATGCGCGAGTGGGCGCACCTGGGCTGAGACGGGCGGATAAGGGCGGCGCCACGAGGACGCCAGCGGAGCAGGACGCCAGCAGAACAAGAGCAGGAGGCCTCCTGGCCCCCGGCCCCCGCCTGTCGTGTACCTGGTCGCCTCTGATATAATGGCGCAATGAAAGTCTGTTAAAAGCCACCAAGGGCTCCAGGACCCTTTACCCCGTCTGCCGGAATCATCAAGAACTTGCTCTGTGCCCCCACTGGCACCACACCTGGTGGACCCAAAATGACCCATAAGCATCGGCTCAGGACTCGGGTTGGCCCGATGCGATGAAGACCGTGGGTGCAGCTAGTGCTGGGGCTGGGGGCGATGGGCCTGAGACGGGGCTGCTATTTGATCATGTCCCGGGCAAACCTGCCCAAGAATGGAGCCCAGGAAAGCAGAGGTGAGGGGTGGCTGCAGGCTGGCTTCTGGTGACGTCACCTGTTCTCCTGGCCCAGCACTCGGCCCGGACTTGACACGTGAATCAAGACATTTCTGGTCTGCTGAAGACAGAAGAACCAGGTTCTCACCGGCAGTGGAGCAGGCTTCTGAGACTTGCAGCTGAGAGCCCACAGGTAAGTCCGTGAAGATGTGAATTTCCGGCATCTCCAGCAGTTGCTACTGCTCTGGTTTTGGTCAGAAAACGGTCAGGGATGCTGTATAGAGCCGGCGTTTCCCTCCTTCCGACACAAGCCTTCATAAACGCCCCATTTCGCTCTTGCCGCAGTAGCGGTTAAATACTGACATCGAGGAACGGTTACTTTCGCCCGTGAAAGTCTGCTCAGCTCTTTCCATTTATCTAATCGTTAAAAAGGTTTTCTGGTGTTGGCCCCAAGCCCACGCCTGTGAAATTGCTCTCGGTGCTCTGTTTTGGAGTGACCAGCCTAACTTCAGCCCCAGATCCACACACCGCCCCCAGGTTTCCAGCTGAAATTCAGGAATTAGCACTTCTCGGCTCATTCTACCCGATACTGTTGGCCATTGTGATTCCTTCTGTCCCGGAGTGTAGGAACATTTAACAGCGCTGTTTACTGATGCTTAATGACGCTTAGCCTTTCTGGTCTGTCTGTCCCTTTCTTCACCTTCTGCAACCACACGCGTTATGTCCCCACAACTCGACCAGTAATCTAGCATGCTCTTTACTGTCCCGCACCTCCCTCTCGTTCCACTGCTGCGGGAACCACCTCAGTAAAACGCAGTGATCATCCCGTCTCTTAACCCCAAAGGAGCCTTCTCTTACTCAATGGACAACCTGATGTTCCAGTCCCCTCAGTACTTCTTGCTGTGCTGCCTCCTCCCTCCCCACTCCCCACACCCCAGCCCCCAGTCCAGTAGGCGAGTTAGGGGGAAAGACCCTCCTGAATGGATTACACAAATAGGTTATGGACTTCAACCCCCAATCCAGACCTACAATATCCAAGAACTACAAATCCCATGAGGGTGGAGTTAAGCAGCCAGGCTGAATATAAAAGTAGACACGTGGGCCTTGGGGGGGTCGCTTTTTCCTGGGGAGCCAGCTCTCAGCACACCGTTGGGTTCCAGTTCCGAGGAACTGGTAGGATATTTACAGATCTGTAGCCCTCTCTTCCCCTTGTGTTAGTCACTACGCTATTCCCCTTCCCTTGTAAACAAACCCTTTATTAGCCTTTGTCGTGTGTGCCTGCAGTTGGGGCATTATAAGTGCCGTTCTAGCACGCGGGTGAAGACCCAGTCAGGCAAACCCACTTTATATTAGGGTTGCCCTGTAACAGGCGGTCCTGTCCCATAGACAACCTGTTGCTGCCTTCCTCAAAGCAGCGACCCCTTCTCCCTCTTCTCCCCAGTCACCCTGTGACCTAGCTGACTCAAGCCTTTCTTGCTTCGCCTGTTTAGAGTGACCCAGTGCACCCACTGCGGATGCTCTTAGCTGACATTGAGTTACACACTTGTTGCTAACACAGACGTGTGTCCAGACATCTTGTCAAGAACATGGTACGTTGCATGGGGCAAGAACTGTGTCCTCACGCTTGTTTGTGTGACCCGGGGTCTGTAGACACGGCTGATGTAGCCACAGCAGGTTCTATTTTCCTCTAACGGAGGAGCCTGCAAAAAAGGGGCAGAATTGAGGTGCCCCTGCTTGGGATTTCATAACATTTGCATAAAACTGTGATGAAGCCCCCAAATTAAGATCTCCACGAGGGGTTTTGAGATCCCCAAACATTTGTCATCACTGGGAGGGAAAGCAGATAGGGGGCGCTTGTTGCCGGGAGCCATGATGGGTTTTGTTCAGTGCCCACGGGGCTGCTGGATGTGAAATTCCCTCTTTCCTCCTTTGGATGTTGTTGTCTGAGGCTGTGGTGCTTGGAGCTACCGTAGCAGTTTTGTAATCCTGAAGGGGTGTGTTCGAGCATAGTCTGAGTTTTGAGGATGGGGAGTAGGAAGATGGAAAAAACTTGGGCCTTTGACGACTTCATTGAGCCCTGAACCGATTCTGGAGACGCCCTGTGTCCAGATTTCACCGCATTTCACATATTACATGTACACTGTACTCGTGCTCGGGGCTTCCTTCACTGGGGCGGTGGCGGAAGCACAACGGGGCATCTCCCCACTCACCTCCCTCAGTGGGATGGAGCATGGGGGGTCTCGGGCCCTGTCCAGCCTTGACCCCCTCCCAACGGCCCTGCCCACTCCCCCAGCAAGAGGAATCCACCGGGGCTCAGATTTCGCCCTCTCCTTCCCCCGTCTCTTCCCTCCCACAGTCCAGGGCAGCCCCGGCGGCCATACGGGCAGGCAGACATCACTCACCCACGTAGAAATACTCTGGGGACTTGTCCTCTGATGAGAAATCTTTCATGGCGCCTCCGAACCGAAACCATAGTCCAAAAGCAATGACAGCCGAGCCCGCCAGCTGCAAGGCAAACAGCAGGGCATTTAGGACGGGAGGGGAGGTGCAGCTGCCCCTCGCAGCCAGCAGGCAGGGGTGCCGGGAAATGTGGGGGCCCAAGTCAGTGAGCACCTCGTGGGCCCTCCACAGCTCACAGGAGGTGAGACAAGGCACCTGATGTGATGCTGGAACTGGGGCTCCCTGACCCCAAGTCCGGGGGTTCCCACCCTGTGGGGCTGCCCTGCAGGGATGGGGCACACCTCATGACCCTGGTGGCACCTGGAAGGTGCCCGCCCCTGCCTTTGTCCCCTGCTGGACACTGGCTCTTCCTGGATGCCGGCGGGAGGGGGCTGAGTTCATGCGCCAGGTCATCGGGAGCAGGATGAACTCCCAGACCCAGGGGAAACCCACTTTTCTAAACTGGAGGAAAACACACCGGCTTCAGAACCCGCCTACACCTGACTAGTGTGCGGTGCCAGCTGCAGGGCCGTTTCGAGGCGTCTCGAACCCTCTCTCCCTCAGCCCTCACAGTCACTGCACTGCCCGGGGCTGGCTTTGCAGGCAGGGAGAGTGCCTGGCTGTTTTTTGGTTTTTTTTTTTTTTTTTTCACTTTGGTTGCTATTTTGAGTTTCCATGGAAAGTGAGAAAGGAAAAAATAATTTTCTGAAAAAGCGAGGTCTGTGTGCTGTGCGGCTTGCAGCACCGCCGGGCAGGCTGGTGGAGTCATCCTACTTCCTCTCCCCCACCCCAGGCGTGCGCTTGCCCCGGGCTGGGGGCCCCTCTGCCCCGGGGGACTGGCCCAGCTGCCAGTTCAGCCGAGAGGCTCTCTCCGCAAACACCACCTCGGATCTCACTGTATCAACCAGTCGGCAGATATTCACAGGCGCCTTCTGGCCGCACCAGGGAGGGTGAGCAGAGAAGTAAAGTTAGCCTCCTGGTTCTGCCAAAACGTCCAGGGCACATTGTGCTGCCCTTGCATCTTGACAGAGGAGCACTTTACAGAAGCGGCGACAGGGAGGCCCGGGCCCGGTCAGAGAGGTAGAGATGGAGGAGGAACGACAGCGCGGTGAGGGTCAGAGCGGACTCGTCTTGCACAGGGCCCTTCTGTCTGCGCGAGGGCCCCTTCGCGCTCGCTGGCTGGCTTAGCGTGAAGGGTTTCTTCTTCTTCACCTTCTGTCCCCTCCCGGCCAATTCCCTATGTGGTTTCTTCAGAAAGCCCATGACTTCAGCAAGGAGGAGTTAGAGGACAGAGCTCCACCAGCTGGAGGCTCCACTGTGGAATAACTAAAAGTTTCCAGTATTTAGAGGGAAGCACTAATTGGATAATGTGAGGGGGCAGCCCAAGGAAGCAGGCTCCACTGGCTTTAAAAGATTTCTGTATTTAAAAAAAAATACTGAGAACGACCATGCTAAAATGTTAGTAACATTTATCTCAGGAGACTGGGATTACAGGCGGCTTTTTCTTGGCACCGTATTGTCTATGTCGTCTGCATCAAGCACCACGTTTTTCTTGTAGGCTTCAAAATGTTGCTTCTTTGAGCAGTACAAGTGGCTTATCTGTTCGATGTAGGAAAAGGCAAGGGAGTTTTCTTGGGCATCTCTGCTTCGGGTGCAGAAAAGCGAGTGATGTCCTTAGGGAAGCCCCGTCCTAGGAACTCCCATCCTAGGAACTCCCGAGGTTGCTCAGGCCACATGTGCCCACACAGCCTCTTCAGCAAGCTGCTTACCTCGCCTTCACGGTGGCTTGACAGAAAGACAGTTTCCAAATACAAAGCAAAATCTATCAACAGAGGCGACAGGCCCACGGCCGCGGTGCAGACTGCGGAGGAGGTGACCAGTCCAGGGTCACCCAACCAGGAGGCCACATTTTTGGCATCTCTGTACACAAACTAATTTATAGCTGTCTGGGATCATCCTCCCAGGCGGAACAGCTTTGTCCAATTCTGTCTGGCACAGATGGGTTCAGTGCATAATGGAAAATTAAAAGAGAGGTTGCAATTTAAAGCCACCGGGCAATGAGGGAAAAAACTTGCTCATCCGCCCTCTCCAACCCCAAACCACATGGGCTTTTCTCCCAGGTCAAGGGAACCACATGGCTGGGTGAACGTCATCGCCTGGTCAGGGAATCCTCCCGGCTTGCCACACTCGCTGCGTCGGTGACACTGGGTGGGGAGCGGGCCAGGCCTGGGGTTGCTGGGGACGAGACATCGCCGGCTTGGAAAGTGGCCTCGACAGAGACCTCACTGGTCCTTCCATCCTTCTGTACCTGTGAGGCTCCCGAAATTCACTGCTCCCCTGGACTCTGGCTGCTGTGCCACAAACTAGAAATTACTCGAAAAAAATTCACACCAGCTGAGCCTGGTCAGGAACATACGGAAGAATGACGTGTCACTGGGCCCCATGGCCCTGTGTGTCCCAGACCAGAGGCCCCACTTGGCAGCCAGGGTGGGGTATTCAGGCCCCTTCTTAGCCTTCTAGATGCCCTCTCCGCACCCCATTCTCGCTTCTCCTTTTAACCGCAGCCACCCTTCACCAGACAAGGCACCTAGTGTTCGAGCATATAAGGAGAGAGGCCACGCGTTTGCTTCTTTTCTTCTCTGTGTCTGTCTTCCCTTCCTCCCTGTCTTCCTGGCGTGTTAAAGAGACAAGTCTGGTCTGGTCTGGTCGGGCCCCATGCTTGGCGCTCGGGAGACAGAGGAAGATCTGGCTCAGTTTTTTCTGGCGCCCTGTGAACTAGTGAGAGCAGGTGGTGCGGCCCCCCAGCAGCAGAAGACAGGGCGCTGATTTAAGTCTTGAAGAATGCGTGGGACGCCCCTGTGCAGGCAGGCCTGAGGGGAGAAGGGATCTCCAGGCAGTGACAGCGCGTGCGAGGCCTTGGCTCCCCCACCACGAATGCTGCCGTGTGGGGAGAGGGCCTAGCTGGGAAGGTCACTTGGGGCACACCACGGTCCCACTTCTGCTTAGCTGGCTACCACCTTGGAAAGCCCACCCAGGCCGGGAGAGGAGGGAACGGCCCATTCTGATGGGAATCAGCAGGCCCTGAGAGCTGCTGCAGCCAGACACTGCGGGGAGCTACTTAGGCCTGAAGGCCAGACCAGGACCCAGCAGGTGGAGGTGAGCAGTGCCACCTGGATCCTTGCGAAGGTCTAGCTACCAAGGTCTTGCTGCCAGCGGCCTGCTTCCAGGGCTCGTCCCACCATCCCCAGGAATGTAGGTATTCCAGGAATGGGTTTTTCACACCACAGTGTGAGTTGGGTTTTGATGTTAATCATTAAATGAACATTTATTAGGTATCTATTGTGAGCTGGGAGCCAGCGATTCAGAGAGAAGGGCACTGCAGTTCTTTTCTCTGGAGGACCTCAGTGGCTCCTGAGACAGCTGATGTGCCTGTCTCAGGGGGCTCAGGGGGGACCCTAACACTGAGAGTCCATCATAGAACCAGCCACTAGGAGACGGCACTGTCATCAGTCTGTGTCACCGCCCCTCTTCTGGGAACCAGCTGTGTATTAGGCACTCAGAGGATGTGATGAAATCGAATTTTGAGGACAAAAGAGTCCATTACTTGAAAAGAGAAGTAAAACAGAAAAAGAGAAGGTACACAATGGCGTTAAGTAGGGGATCAGTGGATACAGCTAGAGGATAGTCTCACTGCCAAGTCATCTCAGAGCCAGCCCTGTCCAGAGAGTTAGCAGGAGACAAAGGTGCAGATAATAAGTACATGTTGTCAGAGAAGACCTTTGCATTTTAGGACATAAGTAGTAGAAGAGAGGACGTAAGGCCTGATTAAATGGCTTTTAAAGCAAAGTGAATGGACAAAAGTTTCTTTTAAGTTGTGGCTCTCTGCTGGGAAGAAGTCATTTCACATTTCACATGGGGCAGAGCTTATTAATGGATTTCAGCTTTATTTTACTATATTCATTTCCACTTTCCTAGGATGGCTAATGAAATGTTCTATCTTGAGGACATATTTTTTGTGCTCAAAAAAAAAAAAGGCTTAATAAATCACAAACATGATTCTCAGGAAAGGACAGTGTTGGAAGGCGGTAGTGCTGAGAAGCACGCTGCTTCCCATCCCTCGGGGGTTAGCCTCCTACTCTGCTCCAATCACAAGGAGAACACAAGCACATATTAAAACAGCAACAAATGTTGGGGATGTGGAGAAAAAGGAACTCTCCTACACTGGTGGTGGGAATGCAAACTGAACCAACCACTGTGGAAAGCTGTGTGGAGATTCCTCAGTCTACTAAAAGGGGAGCTCCCATAGAACCCAGCAATTCCACTCCTAGGGATCTACCCAAAGGACACAAAAACATTGATTCAAAAGGAAACCTACACCCCTATGTTTGTTGCAGCACAATTTACAATAGGAAAGCTACAGAAACAACCCAAATGCCCAAAAATAGATGACTGGATCAAGAAAATGTGGTCTATTTACACAATGGACTATTACTCAGCCATCAAAAAGGACAAACTCGCCATTTGCAGCAACATGGATGGAGCTAGAAGGGATTATCCTCAGTGAAATAAACCAGAAAGAAAAGGAAAATTATTGAATGGTTTCACTTATAGGAGGAATGGAAAAGAACCAAATAAGGGATCAGGAAAAGAAAAGGTAACTATAATTAAGTAAAAACCAAACTATCAGGAAAATATAAATCAGACATTCCGTAGGGGATGAGGAGGGGGAAGGATCAGGGGTGGGAAGAGCACAAGGGACTATGGTGGTGGTGTAGGGGTCAATATATGGGGGAAGCCACACAAGTAATATGAAGGATGATGCATAAAAGAGCAACTCAAGCTGCTCTGCTGGGGACTAAATCCAGCAGAAAACCTCTCTCTTGGGTCAAAGCATCACCTCGCTGAAGTTCTCAGACAGCCCTGGGCCTTGCCCCGGGGGGAGAGGACTGCCACAGATGCTCTGCCAGTTTCAGCTTGAGGGGTGCGGGTGGGGGGCACTCTGCTTCAGCTATTTCCTTAGCTTAGGAGTCCCCCTCTCCCCAACTCTGATGTTACTTCCCCCGAGAAGCCTACATGGACTGGCTGAGGTCTGCACATTCTCTCCTGTCTCCTAGAACCACTTCTTTTTTTTTTTTTACCTAATTTTTATTGAAGCAAGATTGGTTTGTAAGTTTCAGGTATAGAACACTGTAATTCGGCACCAGTACACACGACATCACGATCACCACCAAGTCTAGTTTCCATCTGTCACTGCACAGTTAACCTGTTACCCATTCATCTGTCTACCAACCCCCTTCCTCTGTTTTCTTTGTATTCCACATACATAAAATCACATCTTTGTCTTTGTCCACCCAGCTCAGCATAATACCCTCAAGGTCCATCTGTGTCGCTAGACAGCGAAAGCTCACCTTTCTGTCCGTAGCTGAGCAGTGTTGTGTTGTGTCTGCACCACATCACCTCCACCCATCTAGCCCGAGAACCACTTCTATTGAGCTCTCGTGTCTGGTGTTGGTTAGGGCCTAAGGGCGGGGGCAAGCCTATGTGCTGTGTCCACCTTCCGGAGCAGATACCTGTTAAGTGAACGGAGGGACCTTCACAAAGGTGCCCTTTAGGCTGTGTCATTGGCTAAGTTGTGCCCCCGCCACCGCCATCCATATGTTGAAGTTCTAACAACCCCAGATGAGCCCCTTGGAGATGGGGTCTTGGGAGATGATTAGGTCTAGATGCGATCTTGAGCGAGCCCCTTGTGATGGGACGAGAGCCCAAGAAGAATCACTGGTGAGCCTCCCCCACCCTTTGCTTCTCTGCCATGGAGCTCACACTCTTCCCCAAGCCAGGAAAAAACTCCGTAGCTGCAGCTGAACAGGCCAGCACTGAATGGCCAGCACCTTGATCCTGGGCTTGCAGCCTCCTGAACTGACACAAACAAATTCCTGCTGTTTAAGTCACTCAGGCGATCAGACGTTTTTAGGGCAACCTGATCTAAGACCGCGACGGCAGTGCCTGCAGACAATCTCCCTGCCGGCCCTCTTGAGGGACAGCTTTGAAACACTGTTCTCAGACTCATCTGCACCTGGGACGCGCGGCAGACACCTCGCGGCGCTGGCGAGCAACCGTCGATCATACTCCGCAAAACTCTTCCCCACAGGAAAAACAAGACGAGAACTTGTAGTGTCTGTTTTGGGTTTTCCTCAGCCTGCGGGGGTGTGTGTTCTGTAGTACTTGTGGACACAGTACATTCATACACACCTGTCACAGGCAGGAGCCTAGGAACACTTAATATGAGAGCATCCGTGTGCGTGCACACACACACACACACACAAGGCAAATGGGTGAGCGAGCATCAACTTTGGATTCTTGCTTCCCCAGGGTGAAAACCATGTGCACACACAACCCAGTTCATATGCAATTCCTTTGAGGGATGAAGTCACACACGTTGGAAATGAGTTCTCAACACTGGAGTTTTCATTAAAAGCTTTTAAGCTAATACTTTGCCCGGGGTGGCAATTCTCATCCCAGATGGAAGCACTCACGACTCTCGATCTGATTGCAAAGCACATTATGACACCGTCAGGGTAGTGGTGGCTCAGCCTTTCAGCAGGCAAAAGTCACAAGCACATTCGTTCTGGGAGATGATGCTAATTTTCTGGAAAAGGAAAGCCAGCTTCTTAGATTTTCATCTTATTATGCAGCGCAAGCAAGGCAAGGATTCAGATGCAACGTTCTCAGAATCGAAGATTTTGTCAGGAAAAACACAAGCATCAAATGCCTTCAGACATCCACACAAGCCTCTCGAGTAGCCTCTGCCTGGCCTCGATAGGATAGGTGAAGGGGACCGGTTGGCGGGTACCAAGGGTCAGAGGCTGTCGGTGTCGAAATACACGAGTGAGATGTTGGTCGTCCCAATTTCCTCTGTTATTTTCCTCATAATGATTTGCTGAGAATAGGTTCTGCTGAGAAATTCCTGAAAGATTTCCTTCAGGTAAGGGTGTTATTTTAAAATCAATCAACGCTTCATTCTCTGCACAAGGGAAGGTTCTGCTCTCCGAACAGTGACAGAATCAGGAGCGTTCTTTTCACCTCTGCAAAGAACACTGGGCTGTGTGCTGTGCCCACCCCATCTTCCGTTTGTCTAGGTGGTTGTAAGTTACCTAGCGTGGGCGGGCTACCTTGCTGGAAGGTTGTCCAGAACAGCTGGGCGGTGGGTGCCAGATCCAGGAAGGGGGCTGACCTGGGGTGAAAAGCTGATGTCTGATAAAGCAGGTAATGTAGATAGAGGTCACAGGAAGTGTGCTGTGTGTATCTGGTGGTTAAACAAAATGCCTTTTCTAAAAACAGTATGGGCAAAAGGAGAGAAGAGATAGCAAGAATGCATGAGGAAGATGATGGCTGTGGAGCTTCCTTTAAAGAGCAAGAGGCAGCCCAGGGGCCTGGCTTCCGCTGGTGGCCAGTGGCTTTACAGAGATCGGACGCACACAGAACTAAAACCCAGCCCGCCAAGCGGCCAAAGGGGCTAGCACAGACCGAACATCTGCTGGGATGGGGCCGGGCCGGGCCTCACATAGGCAAAACGGGGCTTGAAACAATCTTTGCGTTCCAGCCTAGTCTTCTGAAAGGTAGTTGGAGAGAAGAGCCCTTCTGGAGGCCAAAGAAGGATTCCGAAGGATTCAGTAGGATCCTTCACTATCAATCGATAATAACGATCTTCCCCAGTCTGAGTTACAGAGAAACAACGGGAGGGAACAATGCTTCAGGTAGAACTCGGTGAGGTTGGAACAAGCCAAAATTCGTGATGTATTCAAAAGTGAGCTTGGATGGAATCCAACAGAAATGATGAGAATCTAGTGTAGCTCTTGGGAGGTTTTTAATTTAGCAGAAGCCATTTGAGGTCAGGAAGGCAGAACTTGGACCTTTGACTGGGGGTGAGGAAAGTTCACAGCAGCTTCCTGGGGGAGCCACAGCCGGCCTGTCCCGTGGGGTGGGGGCCTGCCCGGCCTGCCCGTTTCCCTTGCCCCAGTTTATGAGCTGACTCTTCCTAAGCTTTCTCTTTCCCAGTCACCGTTGTGATGGGGAGGACAGGGCTTGGCACTCACTGTGGAGTGTTGGCCCAACGCGCTCTAGAAAATGTAGCTTTGAGTGTTTACGCTGAAGGAGGCCCTGAGGTGGGACGTGACAGAGCCGACCACACGGAGAGCCCTGTGGTGAGTTGGACCAGATGACTGCGTGGGTTTGACTCAGGCTCTGCACTCACTTCACACCTTTAACCCCAGCTTCCTCTTCTGCAGGCGGGAGGTAACTACGGTGCCTCCCTGAGAGAGCAGCAGGTTCACATGACACACTTGGCCGGTGAGGGCCCAGCACTTAGTCTCATGGTGCACACTTGCTAATGCTACTTCAGACTGGAAATAACCCTTCTCCAGACAAGAAAAACCGCTCCCGTCCCAATCGCTGGGGTGTCTGTTGCCTTCCTCTGCTCATTTCTATTTTAGCTCAACACTCTCCCCACGACCTCTGGGGTTCCCTTGAGTTTTCTAAACCTACGCTAGATATAGCAGCTCCCCTTCCAGAAACTGTGGTTCCCCCACCCCTTGAGTTTGTTTCCTGAGACTAAGAAACTATTAGGCAATTGTCATCCAGCAGAATGTTCTCCAGCGATGTCCATGTTCTCTGTGCTGCCCGCTGGCCACCCATGTGCTGCTGAGCTCGTGAGGCATGGCTAGTGTGACAGCCTGTGTCCTTCATCTCCACTAATGCACAGCCACGTGTGATGAGTACTGCCACTGCTGAGCTGGAGAGCACAGGGCTAGAGTCCCGAGGCTGCGAGGAGCTTCAGCCTTCTCACCTCTCGCCTGCACACTTGGAGAGGAGAAGAGCACGACTGGGGCTGCACAGAAAAGCCCAGCCCTGGGCCTCCCTGGTGGCACAGTGGGTTAAGCAACACACTACGAAGCAAATCGCAGCCACTGCAGCACGAGTTCAATCCCTGGCCAGGGAGGGACCCACATGGCGCAGCAGACCTCTCCTGCCTCCCTGCTGCTCCCCTCAGCAGTGTACTTCAGTCAGTCTGCCTGTTCTGCTCCCCATTTTGTCTCTGGTGACTCCTCTCACCCCCAACGCCTCTGGCCTGTACCCCAGTTCTTGTATGCATAAATAAATCTTCAAAAAAAGCCCAGCCTTGCCCTGTCAAGCTCTGAGACCCTGGGCAGGTCTACCACTAAACACTGGCGTTCCTGTCTCCTCAAACACGAACTGGGAGCGATGCGAGTGACTTTAGAGGGTCATTGTGAGGGTGGCAGAATTAAATATACAAAAGATGACTGGGAAAGCAGCTGGCACGCAGCTTCCATTTATACAGTGCTTGCTATTATTCATGGCTTTGCTACTAAAATTAGTGTTTCAAACGGTTTCTTTCCTTGGGCCCCATCTTGCTTTTCCTCAGCCTTAAATCGATTTCTGCTGTCCTCAGCCTCTCCCGCTTCCGCCCCATGCCAGAGTCAACCATCTCTGCAACCACATGTGTGGAGTAAATCCAACACTGGATATGAGCGCCCTGGTCACAGATCTCGCCTGTTCTAAGAAAGTAGCGTTTCTCCTGCCTTGGATTCCTCACACCTTCATGGGTTAATACAGTGAGAAGAACAGAGCTTGAAGCCCGCCATGCTCCTCCCTGACTGTGGGGACACGGACCGGCCACACCTGCCTTTCAGCTTCATGTCTGAAAAATGGGGATAATGATACGGGTTATGGTGTGGGAATCAGCAAATGAATGCACTGTAATCAGTATAAGTTAATCAGTAAAAGTGTGCAAGTTTGCTCTACCCCTGTCCCTTTTCTACACACAGTTCCCCCTCCCAAGCAGGGGGTCGTAAGCAGGATGAGATAAACCAGAGGGGCTCTGGCGCCAGCATGGGAAGCCCCCACACTCATTTTTCTTCCCTTATCCTCCTTGTCTGTGACTCTGTGACTATAAAATCCCAGCGCGCAGGCAGCACAGAGTCCTTCCCTGCAAGGGTGAGGCTGCTGCGCCAGTCCCCCCAGGGCTGGACCCTAGGTCCATCTAGCAACAAGGTCCGTTTGCTGTGAGCCAACCGCTCTCCGGTGTGCTGACTCGTCTCTGTGCCTTGGCTCTCAAAGCCGGTGTCATACGGCCCATAGCGACCCTCCTTGAGGGCTCCGATCGGGGCTTATACGGACTCGCTACGTGCTGAGACACGGGCTGGATCCAACAATGGGATTTTGTGATTCATGATCAAATGGGAAAGCACAGGGGAAAGCCTTTTGTCGACTAAAACATCGCAGGCATGCTCGGTAGCATCTGAGTTTTGTTGGCAACCAAACCCAAAGAGGATGAAGGAGGCAGGGCAGTGCCCCCGCGGCATCTGCAAGATGTGTCCAGCCCACCTGCAGTGCCATCTCACCAGCGTCCCTCTCAGGTCCCCTCCTTAGCACCTGTGAGACCCTGACAGGCTCCGTCAAGGTATCTGACTATCAAAGTCATGGCGGAGATGGAGTTACAGGCTCTGTTGTCCACAAAGCTGGACACCCCAAGACACCGCAGGGGTGATGTTCTAGAATAACACGGTGAAGCAACAGACAACGGGCTGGTGGCTGCCTGGTCATTCTAGAAACCATCAAATCTTAATGCAAAAAAAAAAAAAACCTCTTAAAATAACAATGGCTAAGTGGTAAAGGGCGTTAAGATAAGTGCTGGAGGAAGTCAGGTTAGCGGTCAAGAGGAAGGGCCCTCCCTGCCTCATGGAAACAAGAGGCTTGTGGGCCTTTGATCTCCGAGGTCACGTCTAAGTCAGAGGTCAGTGTGTCCCCGCACTCACAGCACCTGCATCTCCTGGGGGCTCGCTAGACCCACCGAGCCGGACAGGACGTGGCGGGAGCCAGATGCAGATGGTCTGGGTGTACATCACAGTCTCAGTGGGGCGCCAGAGCTGAGCCTGAGCTGCGGCCACCAGGGTCTGCTCGGTGCGCAGAGCCAGGCAGGGGACAAAAGGTTCTGGGTGGAGCAGTGCGTGTGACCATGTGCCCAGAGCCCCACCAGTGAGTGCTGAGGCTTTCCAGTGCCCAGGGCCAGGGATGGTGAGGGAGGGCACTGAGGACACAGCCCCGCCCTCTGGAAGCACAGACAGGGAGGCCCTAAGGCCCAGCGCCTCGAGGCTGTTGTCACCATGTTCGATGCTTAGCACTGGCAGGGTGCAGGCACCCTCGGTGGCCAGCCTATCTGCTGAGGGACTGACGGCAGAGGAAGGGGGTTTGCCTTCTGACTTCACACCCTTGATCAGCCACAAGATTCCCACTGCTCTGCTCAGCCCGCTGGAGCGGGGACACCTGTCTCCTTACAAATAGGCCCTTCTTGACTTCTCGGTTCTACTTTCCCACGTGTACGTTTAGAATTAAGATAGGACTTCCTCTAGCATCTAAACACCTTGCATGACTGAGAGCTCACCATGCACTGCACCGTACTTTAGCTTGCATATCTACACACGAGTGTACATGCTCATCGTGTCTGCACAAAGATCATAGATTGATGTCGGTAGCTGATTATGCCCATTCAGAAGATGAGGAAAACTGAGACTCAAAGAGGTTAAAAACTCACTAATCCAGTTCCCTAGTAGCCTGGAATAAAGCCAAGCAGTGTGACCTAACATCCCCCTCCCAGGCGCCACGCTCCGGGGCTTTCCGCCATGCCGTCCAGATCCTGGGGACTGCAGTCCTCACCAGCCCCTCCCACAGTGCTGGGCCCCCCTGGTTCACACCGGGAGGCCAGCCAGTGCTGCTCTCTTCCCACCTTGACAGAGATCAGAAACGAAGCCTCCCCTACTAGAAGGTCAAGGAAGTTCCCATCTGCTTTCTGGGGTGGTCTAGTTTTAGGTGGACCTGGAAAAATACATTCTTGAGCTACTTTTTTTAAACTTGTCTCTCTGAGAGGCGGTAGCTCTTAAGTTGTTTGAAATAAGTTTGGGAAGGAACAAGAGGCATCTTCTGTACACTTCATTTGCGTCAAACACCTCTCGTGCCCGAGCCCTGGGACCCTGTCTTTCCTAGAGGCACCTGCCAGACAGAAAACCCAGGGTGGTATGAGCAAGCACTGGTGAGAAGCGAGGCCAGCAGCTTCGAGCTAGCCATATATGGCTTCTGGCTTTCGACAGCTAACAGTTCTGCTTCCTGTTGGTGGGTGACACTCAGCGGCCTCCCCCAGCACAATGCTAGGAAAGCCACAACAATCGAGCAAGGAATAAACACGCACCCAGGTCTCCCAACACAGGCGCTCCGAGGACTGTGCTGGTTTATTTATATTGCTATGCAACAGAGGAAAAAAATAAAGGTGATTTCAGTGAAAGCATGGGAATCTGTCGTGCTATCTGATTGTAGTATCCGAATTTAGACAGGACAGCGTGGGGGTTGGGTGGAGGTGAGGGTTAGGTTAGCCATCCACCCTGATAACAGAAATTAATTTAGTGGGGTTCACGGCTGAGCTTTACTTTTGTTTTTACAAATTCAATGGTGAATGTAGCTGTCGGCCCTGGGCCAGGAAGCGCTGTGCTGGCTCGGCAGGACCTAGCTGGATGTTTATAAAATCAGGAGCACAGCTTAGGGAAACTTAAATCAAGTTGCCAGAAGGAGGTTGCAAATAGATTTGTCAAATTGTAGATCACAAAACACAGCCACCCCCGCCTCTGTGCCTGCCTGCTGGTGAATTCCTGACAGAAAGGAAGTCCCACCAAGGGGGACCTTGTACCTCAGAATGGGGAGGCCTCTTAGGGTGTGTGAATATCACACTTGAAGTCCCAGCTGCGGCCTATTCTTCCAGGAAAACTGCCCTCCTACCCCATCCCCCGCTACGGACCCCTTCCCCAAACTTCCCACAACCCTCCAACCAGGAAAACACAACTTCAGAAACTAGGGTAAGGCTTTTCTGGAATCAGGTTCCTTCAGCTAGGTCTTATCCCAAACAATCGCTTTTCCCCAAATCATCGGGGTCTGTTCTGGTTTGCCCCTTCCCTCGGGGTGTGCGAGCAGAGATGCCCCCAGAGGCCTGTCCGGGCCGCTGGTCCTCAGTCCTCACCCCAAGGAACTACGGGGGAGAGGCCCCATATTTGCAGCCTGGCTCAACCTGGGCCAGCAAAGAACAAATCAATAGGTGATGAGCAGAAAGACAGGCTGAGCCCTCAGATAAAGTCCATGATCGATTATCTGGCACAAGTTCTCCAAGTGGCAGATTCATTTCTCCTCCTGTACACTGCGGCACAGACACGAACGCATCAGAAAAAAAGGCTTGCTCCCGGCCTTCTCAGTTCTAGAGCGGGAAAGGCCACAGTCCAGTTGACAAGATAATGTGCAGTTACCCCGAACGAAGACACGCTGCCCGTCACCGGGCAAAGACCCTTCCAGCTGTGGCGGGGTTCAGGGAAAGGGCGAGAACTTACTGAATGTTTCCTCTATGCCTGACACTTGATAATAAAAGTCATAATTAACACTTCTGGAGCAATTGCTATGCACTAGGCTCACTGAGGCGCAGGCAGACACTTGATTTCCTTTCAACGCTCTCGATAATGCTATTATTCCAATTGTGGAGATGAGGAGACAGAGGCCGGGGCGGGAGAATAACACGCTCAGGCCCGCTGCCCTGGTCAGACGGGGTCACACACACCCGCTCTTCTTCCGCTGTGGTGGTGAAGGCGGTACCCCCCCACCTCCGTCCACCTCCATGCCCACAAAGGGGGTGCAGTTCAAATATCCTCAGGACACCTGAGCCGCCTCACTCCTCACTGGGGCCTTCGTCTGAGCTGCTGAACCCACTCCCGTGTCTAACGCTCGCATCTACCTAACACATTTAACCCAAACGTCACTTTCTTCCTCCTTCCCTTCCTCACTGTGTGGTCAGCGCGGGAAACCGGTCACTTGGTTGTCCACCATCTTATTCGTTCTTTGGTGTGCGCTGGCCTGGTTTCCGCCAGCACAGAGCAACTTAGGGAATAGCATTTTACAAACAACATCGACAATCGCTTACTTAGAACGTACACACACACGTTAATGTTACGTATGCTTATAAGTCAGGTACTTATATTGCCATGTGGAGAACGATCTCTGTAAGGCTTGTCCAAAAACTGTGTATGCAGCGGGCCTCACGCTTCACATCAGGATGACCTGCAGGACCTGGGGAAACAGACTGCAGGTCCCTCCCGGGAGTTTCTGACTCAGAGAGGCCTGTGAGGGGCTGCCGAGTGTGCGTTGTGTGTTCCCAGGAGATGCCCCTGTTGCTGGTCTAAGAATCACACTTCCAGACCAGCGTTTACGGGAGGGGCCGGCGTGCTCCAGCACTGCCTCACCCGCCGCGTATTGGCTGTGTGATGCTGGGCACGCTGGCTCATTTGAGTCTGTTTCCTTGCCTGTAAAAGTGGGGTGATGATCATGCACACTGCAGGGCTGTCGTGGGGATTCCGTGTACCGTGGCTGTGAGGTGCTTAGAGCTCTTTCTGACACACCGGGGACACTCATCAAGAAGGCTGGCACGGCCTCAGGTGCTAAATGAGTACTGAACTGGGCCTGAGAGTTCCTTCTTAGGCGGATAGAAAACTTCTTTTGAATTTGTCAGCAGTGAGATTGAAGGATGTCACAGAAGCATGGCCTCTATAAACGACAGCTTCGGAAATCAGCCAAACTACTAAAAAGCACAGCACAAATGGCCTTTAGAAACCTCCTCCTTGCAGCACGATGGGTGTAAACACCCAGTGTGCACGCACCATGTGTGTGTTTTAGGGTTAGGGGTTGTTCTCGAGGTACCCCCTTCACATCTACCCCTGCTGAAGGATGCTGGAGATGGTAACTTGGCCTCTGATGGCCTGGAAGTTGCTGGACTCACCCAGGCATATGGGCTAATGGGTTGGCAGACACAAGTGGAGCCCATCAGTCAATAATTAATTAGCTGCAGTCATGGGAATACAAACTCCCCAGTGCAGAGAAAGGAAATCTGCCCCACCCCCCCATTCTTGTTTCAAGGAACCCAGGACACAGATGCTCCCTCCCAGTTCTAAGAACCATTTCCCCAAAGCAAGATCTCTATTTTCCCCCTGGGTCTATCTGAGCAGTTATACTAGCTGACATTCTCCTGATAAAGCCCAAGACAGAATATGCAAAAAAGACAATTTGCAGACCTTGTCTTACAGCCCCTTAGGGCCTGAGACAGCTGTGGGGAGACCTAGGGCTGGCCTAGCCCTAACCTTGTCCCAGTAATATTACAGCCAAGGGTCCTGGCCCAACCTCTCCCAGAACCACGGATCCCAAAGGCTGCCAGTTCAGAGAAACCCTGCAAAGTTGAATGAGATCATGTCGGGGAGCATTAGCGGTTAGTGAGAGGCCACAGGGGGTGTTGTTGCTGGCCCCAGGAAGCCCCTTCCCCTCCCCCTTTTCCGAAGAGCACCTCCACATCTCATCCATCACTTCATCTCCTAATACTCAGAAGAGAGGGACCGTTCCCCCCCCCAATATTCAGCCTACCCCCAATTTCCTAAGCAGAAACCATCACAGCCAGTGGATCCTCCACAGGCGGGCTGGGGCCCCCCACTGGCAGCCCCGAGCCGGCCAGGCCCCAGTTCCAGCGGGGAGAGGCAGAGCGAGTAGAGGCACAGCGGGCTGGAGGGGGGCGACCCTCGCTGGGGGTCCCCCCACATCTGGCGACACCAGGTGCGCGATGAACACCCCGGCAGAGAGGTTCCTCAAAGGGAAGAGCCACTCGGCGTCTCCCGCTTCTCAGCATTGCTGCTGCTCAGTCTCCTCCCGTCCTCGCTTCCTCACGCCTCCCTCCCTCTTTGTCTGGATCTGCCTCACCTCCGCCTTTCCGATCCCCCCTCTTCCGAAGGCCAGCTCGGCTCGGACGCTGCTCGGTCAGTTCCCCGGGGACCCCGGCCCCAAGCCCCCGCCCTGTGCCCTCCCCTGCCCGGCCCTCTCGGCTCCGGGTCTCACCCAGAAGAGCAGGTTGAAGCCGAGCAGCAGGTACTTGATGCACCGCAGGCCCCCGCGGAAGCGCCCCATGCTGCGGCCGGGCGCCGGGATCCCGAGTCCCCAGGCCCGGGCTCTGAGCGCCGGGAGCAGTGGGAGCCGTGGGGAGGGGGCGGAGCGCGGGTCGGGGGCGGGGCCCGAGGGGCGGGGCCTGCGGGGGCGGGGCCGGAGCCCCGGGCAGGGCTAGCGGCTGGACCCAGAGCCGGGAGCTGGCGGTCGGTGCGGGTTCCGCGGACTGGAGATCCAGCGGCCAGGAGGTGCATGCGCCCCGCCCTCTCCCGGAGCCAGGGCGGCCTCCTCGGCCCAGGCAGGGCGACAAGCCCCGCAGACCAGACACCCCGCTCCGGGTGGCTCTCGGAGCATCTGCGAGGGAAGGCGTGTCCACTGGGAACCCGAGACCTACTTAATAAGCGCCTTGTGCAGAACCTCCTCTGAGGCCTGCGGTGCTGGTTGTAAGGACACGGCCCCGGTGGCTGTGGAAACCTAGGAAGCCGACCTCGGGTGGAAGGGAGAAGTAGGACTCATGTCTGCCTTGAGACTGGGGGGGCATCGGGTCGGGGCTGCGGTTCCCCTGCGCCTCGTGTGCGCACGGCGGCAGAGGCCGCTTCTGGGAGACCCTCCCTTGGCCCCTCCCGCTGCTGCGAGGATTCTTACCTTAATAGGCAAGAACTGGGGGAATGCGCGGGATGCGTTTGCTTCCACCCAGCTCTGCCAGGCCAGGAAAGGGGGAGTCAGATTCCCCAGGTCCTACTGGATTCGATTGACAGGAGAGTTTGGAAAGGAATTAACTGAGATGTAGAGATGGGAGTAAAAGGGACTGGCTTTGTTTTGCTTTGTTTTATTAAGTTAGGCTGATGCGGGGAAAATCAGGCTCCCACTCTAGTTGACTGTCTACAATATGTGGTGCCAGACACTGGGGGCGACAAGAAAGTGTAAAATCCAGGGAGCCTCTGCATTAATTCAGCAAAACTTCAAGTGCTTATTATAGGCCAGGCATAGTAGCAAGCCCTGGGGGAGACAGTCAGGTCTGGTGGTGCCTTCTCTCCTGCTACAGACAGATCTGCAAGTAAAAAATTGTAACAAGGTTAGGAGGCTGTTCTGAAAGGCCCGCGCTCCCTGAATTGTGCTTGGCTGGGGAGAATGAGGCTGACCTATCTCCAAGGATGAGTCCGGACAGAGAGGAAGAGCAGTCAGCAGATGGGGCAGCCCAGGACTGGAGAGAACAGGGGAACCCTGTTCCCCATGGTTCCCGGGGAACCATGACCTCTGCAGTTAGCCTCAATAGTACTAGGGCTCAGCTTCTAGACAAATGACAAAGTGCAAAAATGTCCTGACTCTCGTGTCCCACGGAGGTATTAGTACCGACCCTGCAGAACCGTGGAGATGAATGAGTTCATCTCTGTAAAGTGCCTAGGACAGTGCCTGGCACAGAGTTAGCACTATGTACTGTCAGCTGTTATTGTACTGGACTCTATCAGTCCACCAGTAGGTTCTACCATGTTCCCATCTTTGCTTCCATCTGGGGCTCTGAACATTCATTTGAATAAGTAGTGAATTTTACGTATAAAAATGAGTAAAAGACCAAAAAATGAAAGTGCTGATTCTAGTGTAAGTCTCAAGGAGTGAAATACAGACATAGAGAGAAGTCATTAGGTAGGCAGAAAGAGGCATCTCTTTAACTTCAATCAAACATATATTATTCTCTGTGATCTCTGTTCGATTATAAAGGAAAGAACTAAATTAAAAAGTAGCATTTAGTATATGGTAAGCATTTAATCAGTCTCAGAACTGAATGAACAGTAATGATGTTATTCTTTAAATATATTGTTGACTTTATGCTTTAAACATATTGCCAATTTGTAAGAAAATATATTTAGAGATTATATCTGAGAACAGAACCCCGGTTATACAGATAAACTTGTTCTTTCATTTTACCATTTTAGCACACATGTATTAGACATAGATATTGCCTACCTAGAATTCAGATTTAGATTTTGAGTGCATTTTCCTCACCCCACCTCCTCCACAAAGTTCTGTTTTAGGAAAACTGACCCTTGACAGGAATAAGGCACCCTAATTGACAACATATTTTTCAAGAGTACATTATCATAAGAGAGTAGGAAATTTCATCCAATGACATAATAATGAATTAGCCTTTAAGTAGACATTATGCAAACCATGGAGCAGAGACAGGGTTAGGTTTCTATTTTTAGAATGCTCCAATTGGGGGCTCCTGGGAGAATGATGTGACGTTAAGACTTGGGACTAATTAAGAGACTTTTATTTCAGATGACAAATGAGAGCTTGAATCAAGATAGTAACTATGGGTATAAGAAGGAGGGTCAGATTTGAGAGAGATTCAAAGATGAGGAGAGATCAAGACAGACTAGATATGACAAAAAACAGGAAAGGAGGATCCTGGGTTTTTTTCATGGGTAATTAGGCAGATCTTGGAACGATGCATCGAGATCAGGACTATGATTGAAAGTAGAGAAGATTTGGGAGAATATTAAGGACGTTGCAGGTGGGCTTACCACTTGCCTAGCCCTCTACCTCGTTAAGAAGCTAGGAATGGTAAGTCCCAGCCTCCTGGTTTTCTCTGCAGTTAAGGGTATCCATGTGGTACAGGTCTGATTAATGGGATTTATGTGCAAGTCTGCTGAGAAGTTTCTGGAAAACATTGATAAAAGTTTCAATTGTGTTTGGAATCAGTCTCTTCCCCTATTTCCTGTCTTGAACTCAGACACGATGCCTGGAGCTGTAGAACATTTTGTAACCATGAGGAAGGGAAGGCCAAGAGGATTGCAGAGCTGCCAGCCAGCAGACTGTGGGGTCGCTGTACCCACACCAGCCGCCTATGTCTAGGTTTCTTATTTGTAAGGAAAATAACCCCATTTCATGTTAGACTCTTACATTTCTGTTACTTGTGGCTGATGCTGTTCCTAACTGACATCGAAAGACAATACAGTCATATTTGGATCTTTAAAGTTTTAGCTCTGATGGGAAAGCCAGATGGAGCGGCTCAGGAGGTGGGTGGAAATATGATTGGGGTCTAGAGAGAGGTTTGAGCTCTAAGTTTAGCTTAAAGATTCATTAGCAAATGGTGATTATGGAAACCAATGATCATTAAACTTTTGTTCACACATTCTCTAAAAAAGTTACATAAAATTTTATTCTCTCTTGTACATTTCCTCCATATTTTATTATAAATATTTTCAAACACATAGAAGGTGAAATAACTGAGCACTGAACACCATCTACTCACCACCTATGTTCTACAATAAACAGTTTGCTGTACTTACATACTTATCTCTACATCTGTCCACCTGTCACTTTAATACATTTCCAAATCAATGTAGACATCAGTATATTTATTCTCTGAGCTCGTTAGCTTATAGAATGTGAAATATAGAGGTGAAATATTATAAATGGAATAGCTGAGTACTATTATAAAGGTGAGATATTTATGTATAGTTTTTCTTCCTGTTTTTGAGATAATATACATATCAAAGAAAAGGATACATTTTTGACAATTGTTGTCTTTTTGACCCAGCCTCTTAAAATGTAGAATATTAACCTCACCCCAGAAAGTTCTCATGTACCTTTTCCTAGTGAGTTCATGCTTCTCCTGCTCCTTGATGCAAGTATTTCACTATAGATTAATTTGGCCTGTTCTATAATGTCATGTATATGGAATTATACTGTGTTTACCCACACACATTTTTAAGTTAACATATAAACTTCTTCACTATAAGTTTGAATATCTGTAAAAGATGTCACTTTTGATGTATTTTAACTATTGACATTAAAAAATTGTCAAATTCCAGTATACATTCACAATGAAATAGTACTCAGCTATAAAAAAGACAAAATTTGCCATTTGCCACAACACAAATGGATCTGGAGGGGATTATGCTAAGTGAGATAAGTAGAAGGAAAAAGACAATTACCATACTAATGAGGTGATTTCACTTGTAGAATATATAGAAACAAAACAAAGACAGACAAAACTAAGCCAAAAGAAACCCTAGAAATCTGCCTAAAGAATTGAGGCTTTCAGAAATAGAGATGGGGGTTGGGACCAAATGGAAGAGGGTCCAATAGACAGGGTGAAGATTATTTCTCTGACCCTATACCTGTAAATCATATGCAGTGGTGTAAATCAACATTGCCTCAGCACAAATAATGCAATTTAAAAATTAACAATACATTAGAGAGACTTGAGAATTCTAATCAAGCGGATTCTCATGCAAAGGCTTGCAAACTCTACAGAGATATCTGCCCTCAAATCAGAAACCTTTCAAAGCTGCCAAGAGGTAAGGATAGTTTTGGAAGTGAGTTACCGGAGAAGGCTAAAACTGGATTTCTAAAGAGAAATAATGAAGCATTAAATTAGGATAACAGAAATGGGAATTTAAAAAGACAATAAATGCAAGTGAAACTAAGGAGGTAATTTACATAACTGTCAACACTGGGTGAAAAAAGGAGACAGCAAACAGGCATTGAGCCTTAGTCTTGTCCCCATACAGAGGTGTGGGAGCCTGGTCTTCAAGTGGGATGGCAGCAGGGCTTAGTTTTAGTCGTGAACTGGTCATAACTATGTTATTACTAAAGAATTTTGGGGCAATTTTTAAAAAATATTTATGCATACAAGAACTGGGGTACAGGCGGAGATGTGGGGGGGGTGAGAGGATTCAGAGATTTAAAGAATTTAAAGAGAGTGGGGAGCAGAGCAGGCAGATCTACTGAAATACACTGCTGAAGGGAGCAGCGGGTGAGACAGGAGAGGTCTGCTGCGCCATGTGGGTCAGCTCCCTGGGTGGGGATCAAACTTGTGCTGCAGTGGCTGCGGATACTTCACCGTGCTGGGCCTTAACTCCATGCACCACCAGGGAGGCCCCTGGGGCACATTTCTTAACCTCTTTGGACATTCATTTATTTGTCTATAAAAATGTGAAGATTATGTATTTCAAAAGAAAATTGTCACGTCGCTCATTTTAATCCATCCAGTAAACTTAGTGCTAACATGACCTGCTACTGGCCATCATCCATTTAAGAAATTACATGATCAAGCTCCTCTTTAACAAGGTGAAAATTTTACATCGTTTCTTTTTCTACTTGAGTTTATATTCCCATTCCACCCACTGTTTGTATGAAATGCAATCTTAAAGTAATGCATTTTCATGCCTGAGAGATTCTTCTTGAATGTCCCTCTCCATTTGTCTAAACAAATATTACTTTAAGTTTATTAAAACAAATTAGATTTCTCCTCCTGAGACCCTGAGGCTCTGAGTGTTAATTAATTCCTTTTACATTAAGTTATCATTAAAATTATTTTGAGTAAACAAATATATTTTTAAACAAACAATCATTAAACCTAAAAGTAAAGAATTACTGGAAATGCATCTCTTAATGAGATTGGTGGTTTGGGATTATTCCTACTAGTTGTATATCCTTGAGTGAATATTACTTATTGCTAGAAAAACATGGCTTGGCAAAAATCCCTTAAACATTTTTTATTGCTGTGATATTAATGCTGAGGAAGTTTGTTTAGATGTGTAAGCAGATGAGGAAGGAAGATTTCTTAGGCAATGTCAATCAGTTCTTTAAATCTCTTCTGAACAATTTGTCCCATTTCACACAATAATCTATCAAACACTATTTTTAATATTGCTCAACTGGTTTTTCTTCAATTTTGTGTCAAGCAGACAGACTTGTAATCCTTCCAACTTGCGATAGCATTTATCACCCACATTATGGTTGGCCACTTTTTCAATCTGTGCAATAATTTTTCAAGTAACTCATTCAGAGTTTTCTGTACTCGGGAGAAGGGTCAGGTGGGATGAGGGGGTAGCTCATGAGGGAAGACACCTTGGTCACAGGCGCATTCTCTGCAGCTGGGGTCTAGGGAGAAATACAGGTGGAAATCGAGGGTTCGGAAACAGATTCTCATAAAACCATTTGTGTTGGAATAACCGCTGGAAAGATTTTGAGTATCACCAGGCTGTGCATGCCTCAGGGATGTACAGCGGTACGGGGATGTACAGGGGTGTGCACAGAGGCCAAGGGAGGACAGTTTTGGGGAGGAGGGTGTGGCCACAGGATAAACAGAGAATGGTCGACTGGATTTGGTAATATGGTTATTTAGGGCTCTGACAAGGGGCTGAAGGCTATTTCAGAAGAGCAGCGTGGGGAGGGATGAGTGGGGAGGCTGCAGCTCAGGATGAACAGGTAGTGGGGAGCAGAGACAAAACCTCTCAGGAAGCTGAGCTGTGAGGGTGGAGGAGAAGATGAGAGAATCTTGAGTTTTCTTTTTTCTTTCCTTAACTGGGAAAGAGTTGGATGCATTCATAGTCTGTGGGGATGGTGCCTATGGAAAAAGGCAGGTGGAGAAAGAAGAAAGATAAGAGCAGTCTCAAGAAATAGAAAGGGGGGCCTCCCTGATGGCACAATGGGTTAAGCAATGCACTATGAAGCAAAATGCAGCCACTGCAGTATGAGTTCAATCCCTGGTCAGGGAGCTGACCCACATGGCGCAGCAGACCTCTCCATTATTGCCCGCTGCACCCCTCAGCAGCGTACTTCAGTCGATCTGCCTGTTCTGTTCCCCACTCTTGTCTCTGGTGGATCATCTCACCCCCTGCACCTCTGGCTTATACCCCCAGTTCTTATATGCAGAAAAAAAAAAAAGAAAAGGGCTGGTGGGTGTTTATATGTGGAGACAGGAGAAAATAGGCAAGGGTGGAATTGTTGAAGTCTGTTCTCCATCATGTCATCCTGACATTTGAACTCTGTGATCTGGCTTTGCTCCTGGTAGAAGTTTGTGCCTGTTGATTTTAATGTCTTGTTCCCTTCCTCCTTCTCTCTCTTCCTCCCTCCCTCCTTCCTGTCACTCTCTATCCTTCTTGCTATAAGCTGCTAATTTTGCTTGGAAAATTGTGAAATTCTTTGAGTGGTAGGTTGAAGTTTTGTTCCCCCAGATAGACTTGACTTCTATGACTCACCTCAAGGCACTTCCACAGAATATTAATTCAGACAACAAAGCCGTTAAAAGACTGGCTTGTGGTTACCTCCACCCAACCCCAAGATTAAACCCCTGCATTTCCTCGTCTTCATTCACATGACAGGTTTATTTCCTGTCTACACTTACCTTGATCCTGCGGCCTCTGGGGTGGGGTCTCCTAATAAACTCCCTCTCACAGTGGGGTTTCAGTCTTACTTCATGAACCCCAAACCTTGAAAACTCAGCTCAGGGTGAAGGGTGATTCAAGCAACTACTGGCTTCTCTCAGTGTTGCTGCTTTCACTTCTGGTCGGTCTTTGAAGCTCTCCCCCTCCCCCTCAAGCAATGCAGCTTTCGAAAAGACAATTTTATGTTTTAGCCAGTATTTACAGTTTCGATGGAGAAAGTCTTTCAGGATATCAAGTCTGCCCCAGTGTTGGAAAAAAGAGCCTGAGTTGCCTGCTGTCCTAACTGGCTTTGATAAGCAGGACGTGGACGGGTGTGTGTGTGTGTTTTATGGCTGGGTTTGCAGCATGTTAATCCAGTTGCTATGCAGCTGTTGATGGAAAATAGTCTGTGGGCTGAGGGTTTCTAAACCAGCCATGTCTTGGAAGCCCAGAGAAGGAAGGAAGGTGAGGGCCTTGGTTGCTCATCACAAACCATCACCATGGCCACAGGCGCTGGCTCTCCTCCTACGACCTTGACCCAGCGGCATGCAGGCAGCAGCAGCAGCTTCCTTCCATCATTTGCAGCTTCTGGTGTTTGCTGATGAGAGGAAAGAGTATATACCTGCGTGTGTGGACGCAGACGAAGGAAGATGGGACCGTGACACAGGAGAGGGCTGCAGACGCCAAGATCATTCTTTCCGCTGGGCCCTATGCAAATAACCTGCTCGCTTTTGGTTTCACATTTATAGGCGTTTCGGGTGGGTAGAGGAGTAGAGGAACCTAATCTCTTAGATCTGGTCTAAGTCTGAATATTTATCATGTCTCACAGATTATCACCATCTGAATTAGGAAAGACTTTAAAAAATTACAGAACAATCATCTGGCAAGTTAATTTTGATGTGACTTTTCCTGTTGTTTTTGATGTTTAACAAGGCCCCAAAGACAGAGAGAAAAATTATAGGTACTTAAATACCTTTACATTTCAAAACAAGGATTAAAATGTATTAGTCAGGATTCTTTAGAGAAACAGAACCAGCAGGGTGTGTGTGTGTGTGTGTGTGTGTGTGTGTACCATAAATTGGCTCAAATAGTTACAGAGACTGGGAAGTCCTGAGATACTCAGTTAGCATGCTGGACACCCAGGAGAATCCATGGCGTACTTCTGAAACCTGCAAGCCTGGGGGATGTTACGATCTGTAGATCTGCACCCACGTGCTTACATTTGCAAGACCTGACTCAAACACAGAGTGTAACAACAGCAGCGTTTATTTACAAGGAGGATTGGGAGAGGTTAAAAAAAAAAAAAAGGGGAGAAGTTTCTAAGATCACACATGGCTGTCTGTCTGTCTGGCTTCAGATAGCGCTGCAGCGTCCAGCAGTCCACAAGCTGCTCATGAAGGGCGGTGTTATCCCTCCGATGAGAGCTTGGAGCTGGTGGCACACGGGTGAGTGGTGAACCAGAACCCAACTCAAGGTGGCAGCTGGAGGTGATCATGGGTGTCGCTGCAGAGGTGGCACCACAGCAGCTGGCACCAGCCATGTGGGGACTGGACTGGGCAGCAGTGCAGGCAACAGCAACGGAAGGGGGCACAGGCACAGGCCAGTGGCACCAGTCAGTGCGCAATGCCAAGGATCCAGTAGGGGTAGACAGCTTTTAGAGGCACTGGACACAGGCCTGCTTCCACAGGAGGCAGTACCAGCCGTGCCGAGGCAGAGGGGTGATTGAAGAGTTGGGTATCACAGCCCTAGTATTGGCCATTTATTTCAGCAGGAAGATCAGTCTGACAGCAGGGGCAAAACGGATTAAGTTGGAAAAAAGAGAATGAGGCTGGAGAGACAATAAGGAAACTACCAAAATGCACTAGTGGCAAGGGTCTCCTCCTTCAGGAGCCGGGGTTGCTTTTCCTTCACAGTTCCTCTATTTGTGCGTGTTCTTATTGTAAATCTGCCCTCCTGCTTCATCAGAGCAAGATGTGAAATCTCTCCTAGTGCTTTTTGGCAAAACAGGCGTCTCTTGGTTCTGGCACCAGTGGTATTTTGCAGATTTTGACACATTAACACATCGGTCTCATCACTGAGCTCCTTTCCTTAGAATCAGAGTCTCTCTTTTTACATCAAAAAGTTTTCATCTGAATGTCGTGAAAGAAGTTTTCCATGAAAGGGGAAGTGTGGGGGAGAAGACTTAGACACCATAGGGCCAATGGCTCAAAAGTGCACAAAGAACCTTGAACTCCATTCCAGGGGAATGAAATAGCCAGAGGCAAGCCAGGCCTCCCTGCCCCGCCACAGCGTCCAGATCTTATGCAATTTTTATCTTCAGTGCTTTTGCAATGTCGACTTTCTTTGAAGCATTGTGGGTTTCTTGAGATACTGCAACCCACATTTGAAATGTTCCTTCCTGTGAGAAATTATGCCTTGGATTAGCACATTTTGGGCAAAGCTTGCCCGTGCAGGAGGGAAACCATGCCTTAATCCAACGGCTAGACCTTCGGGACATCTCGGGGGGCTTCCCACCGCAGATCCATCACTTCTGCCGGTTTTTGTTCAGCACACCCAGAATCTCATCTCAAGGTTACTCTTACCCCTTCCCTCAGCTTCCCGCTCTCAGAGCAGGGACGCTCTAGAGTCAGCCTTCAAGCAGGTTTGTGCACGTCGTTAGTGTGGTGAACACAGCCCCGGCCTGCTCTGTCACCTGTGACCACAGCGGCTTGTCTACTTAGATGTCACCTTATCTCTCTGGCTGTCACAGAGGAGTCAGACACAGCCTGGGGGTTGGTTAATACCACATGACCTGCCAGGAGGTGCCATCTCCCAAACATGCGCCCAGGACACCACACCGCCTGAGATTATTTTCTGGGCAAAACCAGAGAAATCCAGTTTGTCCTTGAGCCTCCAAACTTTCTTTTCACAATCTCTAGCAGGTGACTGATTTTTTTTTGGGGGGGGTGGTAAAGCTGGGGGTGTGTGTCTAGAACCTCTCCCCACGCCTTTGGGAATGTTACCCTGATTTTGGTGATGTTGTGCTGGGACCGTCGCTCCCCGGAAGCTGTCCTATTGATTCGTCCAGGTCTGCTGTCTTGTGGGCCTCAGAGGCCCTCTCTGGGGCATCTGAATCTTGGGGAAGGAACCCCGGGACTGAGAGCAGCTGGGCAGATCCCTTTGACATGGGGGCATCTTGATCGCCGCCACCTGGGCCTGTGGCACTTCTTTTCCTCCTGCCCTTCTCAGGCCGACCTGTGCAGCCTGTCCTGTGATGCGCCATCTGCTAGCAATAAACTGGTTCTTGAAGGAAGCCAGACTGTTCCTGTTGTTATGACCGGTGAACCCTGAAAGCCGCCCTCTGCGCTTCCCTTTCTTTGTCCTCATTGTGCTCCTCCCGCCTTGCCCTCTATACTGGCTCCCCACCTGCACTCAGGAGACCCCAGTTTGACCAGTCTGCAGGCCCAGCTGGGGCGCTGGGTGGCCCAGAGTGGCCGCTGGACACCTCCTCACCCTCCCCGCCCTACCACTCTCTTCGGCCAGCTCCCCTTCCTCCCTGTCGTCTCCCCTCCAGCACTGGGGCCTGCTACCCTCTCCTTGTGTGCTCCTGAGGCGCTCTCCTGCTCCTCCAACCCTGGGCCGGCTTTACTGGTTTGGGCTCTCTTGACACAGCTGGACTCACCTGTCTTGGGCTGCTTGTGTGTGGGGGGGCTCAGGTGCTTATTGTCTGTCCTCTTCAGTGAGCTGGAGTGATGCTTCTGTCCCTGAAGGTCCTGGGTCAGCTACAGCACCTGCTGAGGGTGAGAACACACCCACACCACCTTGGAGTAGACACACTGAAAAGAAGCGGGGGTGGGTGGGGTGGGGAGGTGGGGGATGGGGTGGGGGTTAGCTAGGAGCCCGGCTCTCCTGTCCTCAGGGCTTCTGAGCCTCATCTGCTCCCCAGGACTCTGCAGTAGTGGGTTCATTAACCACACGTACCTGGTCTTTGTCCTTCTGTTATACCCCTGCCAATGTCCACCAGGAGGAGAATGTACATGGAGAGGGTACCCCCTCTCATGTGGGGCTATGATTTTCTGAGGGCAGAAGCCAGCCATGGGGAAATGGATTCTTTTTCTGACTCTCTCTCCCAGTAGCTGGGTAACATTAATTCACTTAATCTCTTTGAACCTTAGTTTCCTTATCTTTAAAGTGGAGATAGTATCTGTTCTACTGTATGTTATCTGGAGGTAGTGAGGATGCAATAATGAGTGTCAAAGCAGAGAATTGATGAATGGACACAGAGTATAAGAACTATATCATTACTGTATACCTTTCTGCTATTCGTTATAATATCTGGTCTTTGATAGGCATTCTCCAAATACCATAATACCTTAATTGACCTGCCCTGACTTTACTACTAACTGGAATAATACGTACTACTTGTTGCCGCTGGCCACCTCCCAACAGCCAGGCATGCAGCCAAGAGCTCCACATGTGGTATCTCATTTAATTGTGCAGGAATATGAGGCAGACATCAGTGTTTCTCATTTGACTGAGAAGAAAACAGAGTAACCCTGAGAAAGTCTCTAGGAGAGGAGTAACTTATTCAAGGTCACACAACTTAAAATTTGGGGCGCTGTTTTGACTGATTGACCTGCTACTTTTCATTTAACATTAACACAGTCGTCATCATGTCACAAATGAAGAAGCCCAGTCAGAGAGGGAAGCCAGAGAGGTCCGTGGGCTCTGGGTGGGAGACAGAAAGTCACACAGGCTGCAGCCACTGCTGCAATTACTAGCAGGAAACTGACTAACTTGTAAAAATCCTATGTTGACAGACAAGGAGAGCCCTGGAAGCAAGAACAGCCATGTGAAACTAGAGGAGGAAGGGCCTCTCCCGGGCCAGTTAGCCACTGCTCATTTTTTCCCCTAGGGGTGTCTGCTGGGTGTGGACTTGACTTGAGGGAGCCATGAGAGAAAGCACAGAGGTTGTGGCCTTGTCAAGGGGGCTGGCATGAGAGAGAGACCAGGGGAGCCCCAAAGGCAAGGCTGCTTTTCCCCAAGGAAGTTCGCTGAGCTCTGGAGAAGCTAAGGATCTAACACCTCCAGCTGTGTCTGAACTGCCTGCATCATCGATGGCTTAGTTTTGTTTTGAGTTTCTTTCCTGGGGCCCCTGGAACTGGCTTCTGCATGTCTTTGCACCAATGACGTGTATGTAGCTTTTCTGTGACAAGCAGTTTATTGCAGACACTGGCGCCCCCTGCTGTCAGAGCTCGGCTTTGCAAGGACTTGTCCTCATGCTGTTTTCCAGCAATCAGGGTTAATGTTTGATCATCAGTTGCAAAGTCTGAGATTTTGTCTCACCGGGCTCCTCTCCCTCTAAATGTTAATTTACCGGGGCTGACAGGCATCATCTGTAAAACAGAGTCAGCGGGCCACTTCCCAGGCCGTGCATTAAGCAAGACAGTGTGTCACGTGCTTAACCTCAAAGGGCTTAACACAGACAGTCTGTACCTGTGAACAACAGTAATAGTGGAGTCTCTTGTTAAAATGGCCCAGATCCTTCTCGAAGCTCCGCAAAGTTGTGGTACCCGGTGCCCCCTGCACGGTGCTGGGACTGGGCTTTTGGGAGGTTCCCGAGACTTCAGGAGGAGGCCAGGAGAAGAGAGAGGAGAGGAGAGGGAAGGAAGGGAGGGGGGACAGGGTAGGAGACAAGGCCTTTGCTGCCGGGAGGCAGACGCCACACAGGTCAGCGGCCTCCTGTTAGCTGGTTGGACCGGCCTGCGATCGTGCCACTGTGTCGGAGAAGCTGCCTCCCCAAAGGCTGCATCTTGGTCCGGGCTTGGAAGATGCAGCCTCAGACCTCCCTTAGTGCCAGGCCCTGTGAGAATGGGGTTAGGTACCTGCGGCTCTGACTGCTCTTCTGCCTTGGCTGGGGGTGTCCAGGGGGCCTGGGTGCGGGGCTGGAAACCTGCCTAGGGGCTTCCCAGAGGGGCTCCTAGGAAGAGGCAACAACACTGGCTGGGCTGCCCAGAGAAACTGCTCAGAGCTGCTCGGCTTCCCGGCTTAGATCTGAGTCTGCAGCTGCTGCTCTGGACACAGGATACCCTGGTTTTGTTTTTTTTAAAGATTTATTTATTGATGTCTACAAGGACTGGGGTATAGGATAGAGGTTCAGGTGGTGAGAGGAGTCACTAGAGACAGAGTGGGGAGCAGAACAGGCAGATCCACTGAAACACACTACTGAGGGGAGCAGCGGGCAAGGCAGGAGAGGTCTGCTGCGCCATGTGGGTCCCCTCCCTGGCCAGGGATCCAGCTCATGCTGCAGACAGCTTCATAGTGTAACAGGGTGGTCCCCAGGAAAGGAGGAAGTTCCAGAATCCTGATTCTGCCCTAAGTGGGTGGAGCTGAGCAGGGATAAGAAGTTGCTGGAGGAAAGAGGATGGAAGGAAAGAAGGAAGGGAGAAGAAGAAGCAGGATGAAAAGCAGCAAGAAGGCTTGGAGGAGGCACGTGGAGCAGGGGGACATGTGAAGATCTGCGCTTGCTTCTTGGTCTTGGACTGGTTGGAACAGATGTGGGTGAGAGACCCCGTGGGGAGGTTGACAATGGCAGCTTTCACCTTGATTTTGATTTTGCTCTTTTCCTCCCAGATCTGTCTGACTCTTTCTGACCCTTTTCCATGGGTCTCCATGAAAGGTCCTTCAGACGTGTGGCAGGTTTTGGGCCTTGCTTTGGGCCAATCCTATCTGGCTGGACTTTTACCCTCAAAATAATGAGTAACTTTAAAATCTTAACTTAATAACTATATTCTTTGTCCTTTCTGTATTATACCCTAGTTGTATTAAAATTCCTTTCCATTAAAGCCTTATATATTTGTCTTAATGTGGCAAATAACAAAACCCATTTAGAGAGGGCAGGTTTGGGGGCTCTGGGGTGCCCCTCTCCCTGCCCTGTAACAACGGTGCTGTGACTTAAGCCCTTGAGCCTCCAGGGAGGCCCCAGGGCTTCCAGCTTTTCAGTCCCCCAGTCCCCAGGCCCCTTATTACTGGTGACCCCACAGCGCTGAACTCCTGGAGGTCCCTTTCCTGGCTGCTGCCAAGTCTTCATTTGAGAGCTCCTGGCCCTGGCCCGTCTAGGCACTCACTTCCCCGTGGCCCACCCACGACTCCCCTGCAGGGGACTTTCCGGTTTGAGCTCTGGTTTGAATGGGTGCAGCTGGCTGCCAAGTGCCTGGGTCTCTTTTCTGGGGTCCCTTGCGGCCTCGCCAGGGGTGCTGCTGGCAGCTGCAGTGCTGATGGGTCTGAAACATGCCGGGTACCCCACCGGCCTGCAGCACCCTCGACTCTGGGACGCCCTCGCTCTCTGTGCCCGCCATTCTGAGTCCGAGTGTGACCTTTAGGCTTCTACCCGCTCCCGCGCTGTCTCACCCACGGACTTTGGCTTGGGTCTGTGACTTTGTTCGGTTGCCACATGAAATCCAAGATGTCCCCTTAGATTCAGACTCCAGAAAGACAGCAATCATTCTGTTTTTAGCTTAAGTGTGCCCCAAATAGTCCGAAAGACAAGCTTGTACTCAAAAAAGATTCCTGGTTTACTTGGGGTTGAAGTTTAACTGGATGTGCTGTGTTTTTGTTTGCCAGATCCAGCAGCCCCATTATGCTCTGCCCTGAGAGGGGCCTCCCTGGGCTCAGAACGTTCTGGACATGGCTCTGCATTAGAGCAGGAGACGCTTCACAGGTGATGTCCTTGTACCGGGCCTCCTGCCCTGGCCTCTCTGGCAGCTCAGATGTTCTGGGGGAGGCCTGCTATATGTGCAGGGTCTCCAGAGGGGCTGAGGACTTAGCACCCGTGAACAGCCTGGGTGTAGGGTAAGTGAGTTGGCTGAGTGTAGGATAAATGGAAACGTTACCAGGCTTTTCCGCCCTCCCGCCATGGGCGTGATGATGGACACCTGCGTCCTGCACGAGGGCCTGAGTGGGTGTGCGCGAGTGGGCGGGCACACCTGGGCTGAGACACGGGTGTACAAGGGCGGCGTCACAAGGACGCCAGCAGGAGAGAGAGCGGAAAGAGGGAGAGAGGCCGGAGAGTGAAGATGCGCTGGGGGCTGGGAGGCCTGCCAGCTCCTGGTCCCCCGGCCCCTGCCTGCCGTGTCCCTGGCCTCCTCTGATATAATGAAGCAATAAAAGCCTGAAAAAGCCACCGAGGGCTCCAGGACTCCTCCTAGACCCATCTGCTGGAATCATGGGGAAGCTGCTCCGTGCCCAGCTGGCACCACACCCAGCAATTTGGTCATTGGCCTCTGGGTCATCTACCCACTGCAGCCTTGAATGCAAAAGACACTTAGGAGCGTGGTGTGGGGCACACAAGTCTGACTGTGGATGCCTGGACTGTGGTGTGGGCATGCGTGGTGTGCACCCTCGTGCAGTGGGCATGCGTGGAGTCTGAGGCTCTAAGGGTGGCGTCGCCCACTGATGGAAGGAAGAGACCGCAAGAGAACATGAGACAGAGCCCAAAGAGAAAGCGTGAGGATTCCCTGGGGCTGAGGCCTACCAGCCTCCTGGTCCCTTAGCCTCCCTGCCCTGTGGGCTTGCCCCACAATTGGTGCAGAAAGAGCATTAAAACCTGAAAAAGCCACCGAGGGCTCCGGGACTCTCCCTCATCGATAGAGAACCTGCCCTGTGCCTGATGCCCTTTCCTGAGGAGTTACCCCGGGGTCACGCTGTCCAGGTACTGTCTGCCTCCTTGGGGATCACAGGTCCCCAAGTTGCAAAGGGTCGGTGGGGGAGGGGCAGGCAGGGAAGCCTGGAGAGGAAGTTCCCATGGCTCACAGGTGGGCGACTGCCTGAGCTAAGTGGGCCTCTGGCGCCTCAAGTCAGTTTGCAGAACTGAAGATTCATGTGTTGCTCTGGGAGCCTGCATGGAGGGCAGGAGACAGGCCGGGGCTGCAGCCGCTCTCTTGAAGGCCTTGCAATTTCCTGGCGTGTGTTTTGTTCAGTAGAAGAGGGGAGATAGTTTAACCAGGATCCAGCTTTTCTGACTCCCTGTCCTGTGCTCAGCATGGGGTGGGTGTCAGGAGCCTGGGGCAGTCGGACAGTGGTGAATGGCCTTGCCCGAGGCCGAGGCTTGTAAGCCCTGAGCTCTGGCAGCAGTGACTGGCTGGCGCCCATCTCCTCAGCAGCCGTGTCAAAGGCAGATCTTCACTGGAGGCAAAGTCTGAAGCCTTCCAATAGGATTTGGTGACTCATCCGGCCTAGGGGGCTCAGGGCACTGAGAACCCCCAGGTTGTGTGCTGATGCTAATCTCAGGCAGACAGATGGACAGGGGCACTTCTGGTGTTTACACTTGCAGCTGTTCCTCCTCCTCGCAGAGGAGATGTCTGGAAGCTTGGTATGGGTGAGTGCTTAGGTCAGCACACCTTGTCTGTGGTTAATAAACACGTAGCCCTTCACAGGACCCCGGGGCCTCTCCGCTGCCCTGGCCCCTCGTGTTCTCTCAGCTCCTGGAACCTGTGCAGGTGTGTGGACCACACCAGGTGCTGGTTCTCTAAGAGGCGCAGAGGTGATCACAACTGTCCCTTGCCTCCATGGGGCCACCCGAGAGAGACACCTTGTATCTTTGAAGCACACACTTTTCTGCTTTAGAGGGAACTCGCCTTAGTACATGGCTGGATCCCCTCACCCATTTTATCATCCCCTTGGCTAAGGTTTAAATCCCAAAGTGCCCCTTACACTCCTCTGTTGGAACTTGCCCAGTGCTCCTGCAGGGGTGGGGACTGCTCCAGCCAGCTGGTATTTCTAAGCTGCACCCCCTTCCCTGGGGCAATTTCCTACCTCCCCACCCCCACTTCCACCCCCTTGCTCACCTGGCAGCTCTTAGGGAGTGATTAATGGTGTTGTCTCTCCGTTGCTGGAGGGGAGAAGGGGCCTGGATTTGGGGGTGGGTGGTCTTGTCTTTCTGGAGGGGCCTGGAAGGGTCCTTTGTACTACCTTGAACTTCACAGAGCCTTCTGTGATCAATAAAGTAGATTTTTAATTAAAGAGATTTAGAAAGAACTGGCCCCCTGCATTGCTACTCTGGTGAGAATAGTTTATTTTTAAACAAAACAGAAAAAGGATTTACCATTGCATTGATCACATAAAAAATAAAAATTTGTTTATTAGACTGCTTCAAGATAAGTCGTATACTGGGAGAAGATATTGGAGGTGCATGTAATTTGCAATGGGTCCGTTTCGATATTATACATACAGAATGGCTATGAGTTAATGAAAAGGCAACATGGATGAGGAACATGTACAGAGGTGTCACTGAGAGGAGCCGTAGATGACTAATAAGCACATGCAAAGCTATTTAACATCGTCAGTTTTAAGGGAAAACGAAAGAGAACAATATTTAACATTTACCTGTTTAATTAGTAAATGTCACAGTTTGTTTTACAGGGTACTGGAAAAGATGTAGACATTGAATAAAAAAATCATTGCATTTGTACCCACTTAGATGCTAGGATAGAGCAATAATATATAATTTAAAAAATAGAGTGGCGGACAATGGAAAATGTCAATTGGTATGACTGAAGGCTGACAAGCCGTTTGGGCAGACAAACAATAAGCAATGAATGCCACAATTACTCGTCACACAGTATGCTGGGAAGGGAGCTAGAGAGGGGGGCCAAGACAGTTGAGGGTGACGGCGGGGCTGTTGTCAACTGACATGGAGCAGTCAGGAAGGCTCATTGGGAAGATGGCATTTGAGAAGGATTTGCAGGGCATGGGTAGGTGCGTGGTGCAAATACCTAGGAGAAGAGGGCACCACAGTCACGAGCCCAGAGAGGGGCCCCAGCACTTTTTATGCCTTGTTGAGGGGCTATAACTGAGAACACCTCTTTGCAGAGCACTTTGGCATTAGCTTGTAAATTTGGACATCAACACTTTAAAATACATACCCTTAATTGCCCCTTTGCATGGGTGCTGGGGGAAATGTATGCAAACCTTCATAGCAGTTATCTTCACGATAGCAAAATATCATATATCTCAGATGTCCAGGGTTTTAAACCATTTTCTTTGGATATATGTTCCAGTTTTCTATTGCTGATTAACAAATCCTCCCCACACGTAGAGGCATACACCTTTCATGGTTTCTGTGGATCAGATATTTGGGTAGGTCAGAGAAGGCAAAACTTTTCTTTCCTACATGATAATGTGGAACTCAACTGGGAAGATGTGAAAATTGGGGTGACTCAAAAGCTGGGGCCTAGAATTACCTGGGGGATGTCAGAGTCACATCTCTTGTGGTTGATGTGACTGTTGGCTTGGATCTCAGCTGGTTGTTGGCCAGAAAACCTATATATGGCTTTTCCATGTGGGAGCATTTAGGTTTTCTGACAGTACAGTGGCTGGGTTCCTAGAACACCTACCCCAGAAGAGGAAAGCAGCAGTGCATGAGGTTTTTATGACTTAACCTTGGAAATTCAATGTCACTTCTGTCTCACTGTATTGGTGGGTGCAGAAATTGAGATCTACCTCAGTTCCAGGGAAGGGGACATAGACACAGGAGGAATACGAAGGTAACATTGGTATTAAAAAAAGCATGTGGGATGGCAGATATTGTAGTGATTACTGTTGAAAAATACAATCTGTCAAGATGCACGTTCTCGTTCCCCAGGACTCTCAAAGCTCATCCCCTTATGGTGGCAACTTGGAGTCAAGATCCCATAATTTACATCAGATTCAAATGTGAATAAGATTACTCAGGTGGGGTCTTAAGGAAGAACTTGAGCATATTCCTCTTGATTTGAAGAACTTTGTACTAAAAAGAAAATGGAAGTTTTCTGTTCTTCACAGAGTCTATATGCAATGGTGGGTCAGGCAAACTCTAAAACCCTCTGTTCATGCAGAGGGAGATAGAGACCATGTAGATGTCCATGGTCCACAGCAATTCTGAAATCTCGCTGGGCTCTTATTGCCCATTTTGGTCCTAATTAGAGCTTACTTTTAGTTAAGCTCTAGATTATTCGGTGTCTTTTGCTTCCCTTCTCTGGGATCTTGGACTTTGGTTTTGCCTTCTTTTTTTTTATATATAAAATAGCTCATATTTTAATGGCGTGATTTTGAAGTTCACTTTCTGATTGTAGAAGCCAGGGGATCCAGTAGCTTCTTCATTTTTTAGCGCCTATCCTTTTTTGAACTTTTTGTGTCAATTTATAGTCTTCCCCACTAGACAAAAGTCACATCCACAGTAACCTTCAAGAGGGGCTGTCTCTACCTTGGACTTCCAGTTAGGCTGCTGTGGAGCAGTGCCTTTAAGATTTGAAGAAACTCTGTCCATTAACAGAGAGGATCTACAAGACTTGTTAAATTCTTATTGGGCAGGAAGCATTTTGGAATGGTAAAGTAAGGACCTCTGAAAATCAACTCTTCTATAGAAGCAGCTAGAACAATGGAAAAAAATAACCATAATTAGCTTTTCAGAACTCTGAAAATTAATAAAGGTTTATAATAATTAAAGGAGTGTTTAGTCAAGATGGCGTTTTGGCAAGAACAGCAAGTTTTGTGGTGTTTTAACTTGTCCCATTTCCATCTACCCTCCAACTCTGAGGTAGTCTTAAAAACCAGGAGCCGTGGGATTAAGGTTCCTGTAAAAAGCAGCAGCCCAGCAACCAGTGGAGGGGGCAGGATGGCTTTGGGGCCATCATCAAGAAGCCCTGTGCCCACCAATAGAGATTTTCATCATTTCTCCTGGCTGGCACCTCCCTGGAGAGCCCCATCGTGGGGTGGATCTTTGGTTGCCTGACTCAGCGTTCACTCAGTGAGGAATGCACTGTTTCTAGGGAATTTGTCAGAAACAATTTGCTGTAATTGTTTTAACATTAAACTACTTGAGGCAGTCATACCACTTGGGGCAAGAGGCTTAAAAGAAAATCTGAGGAATGAGATATTCATAGGGGCCTTTGGAAAGCGTCTAGCTCCTGTGGATCTAGAAGGCCATGCACGTGTGCAGACATGTGTGCATGTGGGAGAAACACGTGAGCAGGCCTCATCCCTCCTCTTGGGCTGATGGTGAGCCTTTGTACAGCAGGAAGTGAGAGCTGAGGCTGGCTTGCCTTTTTTTGTTTTATTGTGGTAACATTGGTTCACAACACTGTGCATGATTCAGGGGAAAAGGTTCACACCTTAAGGCAGACTTTTAAACTGCTGGTGAATTGATGGTTTGTTCTAACACACACAGAATCCTTGGGAATGGCTGAGAGACTCATTGTTTCAAGGCCTTAAAAAAAAAAAAACCTGTTCAATCAATTAGCTAACTAATGAGTAGAGACTGCATATTGACATATGGCTGCATGTGACAGTGGTTATAGGTTTGACAGAATTAGTCCAGAAATCTAGCAGCAGCTCTAATAATATAAGCAGCAGCAACAGGTCTGAGGAGTGGGGGTAGGACATGGGAGGGGGGACTTGATTTCTAGAGATGTTACATGATAGTACAAAAATGTCTAATTTAAAAAAAAAATTAGAAGATATACAAAGAAATAGGAAAACATGGTCCCCACATAGAAAAAAAGCAGTTCACAGATATTTTTCCTGAGGATATTAGACAAGTTGAATATGATAAATATATATTCAACAACTCAAGTGACTGATGACAGCTGTTTGAATTAAGATATGGCATATATACACAATGGAATACTACTTGGCCATAAAAAGATGAAATCTTGCCTTTTCCCACAACATGGGTGCTCTAGAGACACATTTTCAATCTTCCTGAAGTTTTAACAAAAAAATCTTAACAGCTCTATCTCAGATCTGATGCCTTTCTTAATATGGGAATTATTGATTCTGAAGAGATTGGAATTAAAGTTTTATTTTCAGATGTAGCAAGTCCTGCTCCATTATACTTAACAGTATGTTCTTTAGTTTATCTTTCTTTTCATGTTTAATCATAAGAGATGACGAGAGCCAGGTGGCATTGTCAGTGTTCTGTCTGGAAATCTCAGACTATTAAGTTAGTTAGGTTCTTGTGCTAGTTTCCATGTTACCTCAGGTGAAAATACTACCCAATTTTTTGCCACAACATGACCAACTTCTGACCGTATATTCATTTAAGCCTTCACTACAGACTCCTAGAGGAAGTTCAATCTCTCTGAGCAGACTCTTGGGGTCTTTCTAACTTCTGACCACCTCCTGCTTGCAAAGTGAATGCCAAGTGTTTTTGGCTTTAAGGCAGCACCCCTCTTCCAGACACCAAAGCCTGTGGGGATATCTATTGCTGCCTAACAAGTGACCCTCAAACTTAATGCCTAAGAACAATGATAATTATCTCATCGCTGTCATGAATCCAGGAAGGTCTAGGCTCAGTGGTTCTCTTGTGAGGGTCTCTGTAGTCAACGTGGCTGGACCTGGGACAGCAGCAGTTTGAAGCAGTCAAGCATCTCCCTTTCTCTGAGTGGTTTTCAGAACACCCAGAGTGGGGCTGGTTGGGCTTCCTCACAGCATGGCGGTATCAGAATAGCTAGTTGGCTGATATGGGCCGTTGCCTCCCTCAGAGCAAGCCCCAGGCAGGGCAAGATGGTGGTACACAGCCTCAGAGGTCACACAACCTTACTCCCATCATACCATCATGCTCTTCTGGTTGAGGGAGGTCTTTGTCACAAGACCTGCCTGGGTTCAAGAAGAGGACATAGGCCTTCTCTCTTGATGGGAGAAGTGTCAGAGTCCTCTTGTAAAAGGAGCTGGTGAGTGGGACATATGGTTGAGGTCATCTTTAGAAGATTCAGCTTGCCACAGCCAACCTATATGTAAACTCGCCAAAGAAGGTACGGTTGGCTCTCCAGGAAAGAAGAGCAGAAGGGTGGGTGAGGAGGGGCATATGTGTGCTTTGCCTACTGTTCTTGTGCTCAGGGCGGGGAGTGAGCAGGATTGCCTTGTCTAGCTGCACAGACCCGACTCTGAACAACCCCAGGAGGTATCACAAGTCATGCTGTGGGTGGTCCTTCCAGAGCTGTGCAGCCTGGGTGGGCTCACAAACGCTGATTATGTTATAATCCATCTACTACGATAACAATGGGAAATAAAGTGCATGAAATAAAAGAAGGGAAAAGAGTAGCTGAGGTTTCAGTCACTCAGACAGTCAACAGCATTTTAGAGGCAACCAAGACTCCCTCCCTGAGCGCAGTCCTGAGAATCAAAGCTCTCTAGAGAGAGATGCCTCAGTGGTAACTTCGCTGCAGTGCTCTTGGCTTAGTCATTCTTGCTTCTCTGGGGACCACAGGGCACCGGCTGGCTGACCCCAAGTCCTGACCCATCTGCTTGTCAGAGAACATCCTCGTCCCCAGCCTAGGGAGGAGCATGTGAGCAGGCCAGGCCTGCTAATTATTTCTCAGGACTTTTCCAAACTGGAATTGAGAAAAGAGACATGGTGTGTCTCTGCAGTGGGAGCCAAATCCTCTGAGACCCCAAAGCACTCAGTTGCCAGGTCACCCTCCAGGGCATGTGGTCACTTGACAGAGAAAACCAGGGCAGGAAACAGAACGGGTGGTGTTTGAAGCTGGTTCTGGTCCACCTTCCTGGGAACCTTCCTCGGGCCGTGTGACCCCAGCATACTCCCCATAACGTTCCTGTTGGCCCAGCCTAACTGCAGCTGGAGTTCTGTCATTGCTGCCAGGGGTTAAGGTGTGCATGTGCTGTGTGACCGAAGACCGCCTTTGTCCACTCCTGTTTCCACACGCAGCTTTGGAGATGAGCACCTCAATACAGGCGATTCGGTACTTTGCGCTTCAATACAATAGTTTCCGAACAGAAAGTGAACATCAGAGGTGTTGAATGTATCCACTCACGATTCACTGTGCTCTTCCAGTCAGCAGTTATCAAGCGCCTGCTATATACAAGGCGTTTTAAAGCCCCATTCGCTATAGGTGAGCATCTGTAGGTGAGCACACCTATTCTGACACCCGCCCTCCTGAAGCTCTTAGCTGGTGAGAGGCAAGCGTTCAAATTAGCCTGCTTCTCAACAGGTAATCCTGGTGAATGCGCTAAAGGACAGGGGTCAGGTGTTTTGAGATAAGAGTAGGGGCAGAGTTGAGAGTCAGTGATTAGGCTGCACAAAGAAAGAGAACAGAAACCAAGACCGCACTGGGGAAGAAGTCAGCCAGGTGAAGGATGGAGCCAAGTCTTGATGCATTCCAGGGGGAGGGGACAGTACGAGCAAAGCAGTGATGGGAAAAATGAGCCTCAGACATGTGCCTACTAAGGGACCAGGAATTCTTAGAATTACCTCATAACAATCCTGTGAAGTAGGCACTGCTATGTCTTGTTTTTTTTTTCTTTGCAGAATTGGAAACCAAGGCAGAGAGAGGTTAAGTGAACAGCCCAAGGTCACACAGCCGGTAAGTGGGGGAACTGTGATTCTCACCCAGGAGGGGACCGTGGACTGGAGCTGGGAGGTAGGGCTGGGCCAAGCCCAGTCTCGTGCCTGTGGAGAAGGAGCTTGGATTTTATTCTACGCGACTTGAAAACTTGAAAAGATTTGAACAAGAGAGCACATGACTTAATGCACATGTAAAAAAGTTAGTGATGTTCTTCCCAAACTGAAATACTTTTCTGAGTATAAAACTGACATATTACTCATTTGGAAAACAGAAAAACATGAAGCAGAAAACACAGATCCCCTCCAATTCACGCCCTGTGGACAGTAATCACCTTTGTCCCTGGGGAGCACTGTTCTGACCACTGCGGCATATCTGTATTGTAACCAGCGTGGTCGCGTGTCAGCCAGCACGTACATGGGTCCTAAGGTTTTGCATGAAGATGTGGGTCTCGGGAGAGAACCCGGGGAGGAAAGAGGAGGGTGGGAAAAAAGACAGTTCATTTCGTGGAAAAAAACAACCACCAAAAAACTGAGCCAACATGAAGGGGTGGGGTCTGGGCGTGGCTTCATCTTGTCCTGTGGAAGGCTGCATTAGAGCCACATGTGGACCTGCCCAACACCCCAATTTCTTTTGTTCTCCAAGGGGCCTTCCAGAACCCAAGTCTCTTCTCCTGAAGCTTTAGCTGTGACACCCCAGCGGGGCTATGTGAGTTAAAAAGTCCTCCTGCTTCTCTAGAACGCAGCCCAGGCCTGAGGTGCTGGTAGACCAGATGTCTCAGGCCCTACCTGTCACATTTACATACAAGAACTCAATTTTGCATCAGATGTAATGACAAGCACTTTTCCTATGCATCATTTTACTTAATCCTACCTGTAGTCTTCCTAGGCAAGTCATGTTCATCTTTTTTTTTATTAAAAACGGACAGCGTCCATTTCTGAACAACAGTTGATAATGTGGTCCCCATAACTCTCCCACCACTGAGGCACCCATGGCCATCACCACAGTTCTTTGTGTTGTCCCTCTTCTGTTTTGATCCTGCCCCTTCCCTCTCCCCTGCTGGATGCCTCAGATCTATGGTTTGCCCGCAAGTTTTGTCTCTTTCCTGACCTTTTGTTCAGTTCCCCTAAATTCTCCCTGTGAGACCATCAGACATTTTTCTTTTTCTTTCTGACTTATTTTGCTTAGCGTAATCCCAGCTCCATCCATGTTGGGGCAAATGGCATGAGTTTATCTCCTGGGATCGCTGGCCAGTGTCCCTTTGTGTATGCACACCACATCTTCTCGATCCACTTGTCTGGGGACGTTTGGGTTGTTTCAGGTGAGCAACTGCAGCTTGAAAGCAGCAAAGCCTGTTGAACTTGAATATCAGACCCCAGATTCTTGAGTTTAACGACTTCATACAACCACAGGGCTCTGTCGTCATTCCGTTTTATTGGTGACAGAAGTTCACGAACTCTCCATGTTGCCCTAGGACTGGGCTGGGGTGAGGTGTGAGCACGGCCCTAGAGCTGGGGTGCTTGGAGGCACATGGCCAAGTGCCAGGGGCCGGGCCTGGAGAACTTCCATGCGGACCAGTCAGGGGCACCAGGGCCTCTGCCACGGCGGATTGGGCGGAATAACTTCCCCAAAACCAACCAGGAAAATCCCCAGGATGCCAGGCCACCGGGCCGCCTTCCCAGGCAGCAGCCCCTGCCTCCCCCCCCGCCACCGCCCCATTCACGGAAAAGTACAGGCCACACCGTGCCCCGCAAGCCCTGAGGCAGGTGCCAGGACGCCCTTGGCACTCCCAGCCGCTGACTGGCTTGTCCTTGGTCCAGGGCTGGAGGAAAATAGTTTCCCAAAAAAGTAGTTTAAAAAAGTGTGGAAAATATCCACAAGCCAAGTGCCAGCACAGAAGATTCCGAGTCCTGCGAAGGGGCAGGGAAGGAATGCGAAACTCTATCGCCCGCAGCACAAGCGAACAGTGTCCCTTTTGCTTTCTGTGGGCGCTGGGCGGGGCCGGCGCGCCAGCTGGGGGGCTGCCTCCGATGGGGGTGGTTCCAGCATGGGGGAGACACCTGATCTGTTCCCCGAGGCTCAGTGGGGGACCTGGAACATGTCTGCCTCCTCCCGGGTGCTGGTTGCTCTAGCCCCTAGTGCTACTCACTGTCCCCCCACTTCTGGCCTTAGGCAGCGAGATCCAGTTCTATCACAAGACCTTATCTGACACTTGCAGCAAGTGAGGACCAGCGTCCAGAAGGTCCATATGACTGGACTTACTGCGTGCCCCAGGGGCCCAAGTGTTGGGGGTGGGGAGCTGTCTGTCGCACGGGCCACACAGACCTCAGTTGTCTGCGAATCCAGTGTCCTCGCTGCTAGACCATGGCTGGACACAGCCTGGCCCCTCAGGCCCTGAGGGTCCCTGCATGTGGTCTCAGAAGCAGGGAGTGCTCTGGGGGCAGGGGCGCCCCGTGTGTCTGACCCCCTGGTTGATGTCTTTCTGCGTGACCTTCGGTAAGTCACGTCACCCCGCTGTGCCTCACTCCTTCGCACAGTCCAGGTGTGGCGCTGGGTAGCCCCTGAAGTCCAGGCCCCTTCCCTTCCGAAGCTTGAAGGGGTTGCGCTTTCCGATTGAATCCAAACGTCCCAGCCCCTGCCAGCACGGGTGTCCCCTTCTCCCCGTCCTCTCAGCGTGTTACCCAGCCCAGACCCGCTGCCGTGACCTTTTCTGAGACCCACCCAGTGGCGTGGGCTGAGTGTAGTCTGGAAGCCCGAGGCAGCTCTCACGCCGGCTGCCCACGCCCGAGGCTCATGAGCCCCTGCCTGGCCCAGCCCTGGGAGGCCGCGGTGGGGCGGGGCCTGCATCATGGAGCAAAAGGTGTGGGGAAGGTGTGCAGAGGAAAACCAAGGTCTTGGTGCTGAGAGAGGGGGTGTGAGGCATTCGCTGAGGATCGGGGTGAAGAGGTGGGGTTCTGACCAGGACCTGGGGAAATGCTGGGACTGTGCCCTGAACACAGGGCTTCTGAGTCTGGATTGAATGTTTCTGGGGGTGTGGATTCTTCTCTGTGCTCTTGGGTGGTTGGGGTTCCTTGACTGGGTAATGGAGTGGGGCAAAGGAAGGCAGGAGAGGGGTGCGCTCCAGAGCCTGAGGTTCGTTGTCATACCCCTGATCGACTGCATGCCAGAGCGTCTGCTGATGTGCCCTTTCTTCACCTGGCAGGACCTGGTGTGGGGTCCTGGTGATGAGGGGCGAGCACCCACAAGCCGAGCTGGGAGTGGGGGGGCTGGCCCTGGGGAGCGGGTGGGGCTCTGGTTCTGTCTGCGCTGGGTGGCCTGAGTCTGTGGCGCAGAGATGGCAGACGAGGTGCAGACTGGGGGGTCGGCCCCGGGCTTCCCCAGCCTGGCCACCATATTTGAAATCCAGTTTATTGAATTTACAGTAAAGGTTTTATGGGGCTTTCCTGGAAGCTTCTCATTATGGAAACTCTTGCGCTGGCAGTTTGGTGGCCTGCGTCTGGTTTGCTTGGGAGAGGTTGAGTCAGGCCCTGTCTTGATGGAAAGTTCCTCTGCCTGGGTCACTCGAGGGGAGCGGGCTGGGGCCTGAGTGGGCCTGGAGGTTCTCAGAGGGGGCAGCTGCTTTGTGGCTCGGTCCCGAAGGGGCACCATTTGTTTCCTCTCTGACCATCTTCTGGGGGTTCTGAACCATGCTGGGGGAAGCTAGACTGAAAAGTCATCTTAGTTACTGAAGTCATTTTTGTTATTTCACATATTTGAAGAGCACGAGGTGCTGGCCCACTGCACAGGATCGAGCGGACTCCCAAGGTGCATTTGCTGACTGTAAGGACAGGACAGCACACGGGCCGTGGCCGGGTGGTGAGTGGGTCCCCTGGCCCCTGCCAGCCGCCACCCACTGTGCCTCGGCTCCCGCCTGGCTCTTCTGACGTCCTCTGATGCCCACCTGTCCCTTCCTCGCTCTGGCCTCACATGGGAGCCCAGGATACATGATTCCGTGGGGAGAAGAGCTGGAATTTTCCCTCCAGGATTTTGAAAAGGCCCAGAAGAATTTTGGGGGCCCTGGATGGGGCGCCCATTCACGAGCCAGCCTCCCCAGGGCTGTCAGGTCCTTAGCGCTGACCAGTCCTTTCCCGTGGGCTTGGATGGACGCATGTATACACCAGTGTTCTTGCTCCCTGAAGGACAGGGACCTTGAGGAACAGAGCAGGATGCTTGTATCTGCAGACACTTGTGAGGCTCAGTTTGTTGAGGCTTGGGGGAGCTGATGCCTCAATTCTAAGGGCCTGTGGAGGAAGATGGCAGCGGCGCCCACCTCCTGGGAGCGAGCAGAGCGGTGGATCCAGGTGTCCGCGAGCAAGGCGGCCTGCCCAGGATGCAGCGAGCTGCGGCCTCCAGACGCCCAGCTGTGGTCTTCATGAAGGACCACGCCGGCCTGGACGATCTCTAGAACCCTGAGTGAGGCTCTCGGGGCACGCCCACGGAAGCAGACAACTGTTGGCTTTGGCGTGCACAGACCTGGTTCAAGTCCCAGCTCCTCCACACGCTTGGCTTCCTGCAGTGCCCGGACGCGAACGTCCAGGACCCCCGAGGAATGAGCGGACCTCTCCTCGGGAGCACCTGGAATCCGCGTGGCGGCGCCCACACCCTCCCTCGCCCTCAAGGCCGCTGTGCGCTGGGGGTGCGGGCGCCGCGCTGTCAAAAGTCCTGTGTTGGAAGTAAACAGCCGCGGAGCTTCATCTGCTACATGATATACACACGCAGAGGAGTGTTTATGTCTTGTTGGGGTTTCTCCCCACTGTGTGTTTCCGACACGTCTGAGCGTCTGTGTCACAGGGAAGAGCCGCAGAGCGTCTGTCTCACGTCTGAGCCCCGCGGGGCACGGTGATCTGTGCCCCGATGTGACAGCGCAGGGACGCTAACACCCGCTACTCTTAAGATTGCATTTGCGGTTTCAGTAACTCGGGAGGTGGGAGGGACGGCAGAGTGAATGGCGTGGCTGATGAGGTTGTCCAGGCAGAGTGCCTGCCCAGCTGGTGGAGGGAGCTGAAGCTTTCCTAGGATGCTCCCTCTCGGCCTCCCTCTGCCCTCCCTGAGTGTTCTGCTCCCGCGTGCTCCGGACTCGCTTTTCCCTGAGCTTGTTTGAGCACAGTAGCCAAATTACTCTAATCTTAGGTACTTTGAAAGGACAAGGGGGCCTTTGCCTTGAATGCTTCAGGCCGGGGATCTGGGCGAGCCTGGACTACCCCGGGTGTGAGGACGCTGGGGAGGCAGAGCAGCGGGTCTGGAGGCCACAGCAGGGCAGGCATGGCCATCTGCCAGGGGTCTCAGACTAACCTCTGGACAGTGCTGGTCTTTTTTTCTCCTGAATGAATGTGTTGTCCACGTGCTGGGCATGCTTTGTCATGTAAGGGAAAGGCGTGCTCTTCCCTAGCCTGGGGGTCTTGTGTCTGGTTGCTGAGTTAACTGGACAGTGGTAGATAAATGGAAATACATTTCCAGAAAATAAAGACTGAGAGAAATAAAATAAAAGCGCATGCAGCACCACGGAGCATCCCCGTGGCCGTCACTGTGTCTTTCTGCCCAGATTCCCACTCACAGCCGCTCACTCTGGACAACGACCTGAGGTGTCCATATTTGCACAAGGCTGATCAGACAGGCCCGCGACCCACCCGAAGTGCGACTGGCAGCTTGTCTGAAAAGGGAAGTCAGACCTAGTGGCCATCTCCTTTGGCAGTTCTGACAGAGCAAACAGGATGAGAGCGGCTGGGAGCCGAGCCTGCAAGGTGAAGCTCTTGCAGAACTCACCTCCGCCTGCAGCCCATGGGCCAGCGCGTGTGGGTGAAGCTGCAATAGGTGAACGCGGCAGGGTGCCACTCGCCTAGACAGTATAGAAAAGAGACGTGAGCTTGCCACTTGCAGCAAGTGGGTGGAACTTGAGCGAAGGCTGCTAAGGGAAGTAAGTCGGGAGGAGGCAGAATATCGGCTGACTTCACGCATGTCAATATAAAGAAAGCAAAACAAACCCTTGGGTTCCGATGAAGAACCGAGGTGGGGGAGGGTGGGAGCAAAGGGCTGAGGGAGCTCAGCGCTGTGTCGCAAGTTCTTGGTGCTTTGATGTGGGTGTGCTCTGACTGCGTCCATGTGAAGGGATGTGAACCTCAACCCTTAAAACACATGTGAGGGTGTAAAAAGCATAACCTCAATACCAAAAAAAAAAAAAAAAAAAAAATCAGCGCTGAGCAGAAAAGGCAAAGAGAAAGGAATATGACTGGGCATCTGGAGTAGCAGTGAGACTTCATCTCCTCCGCTCCTGATGTACCTTTGATCAGCGAGTTACTTCTCAGCCTGTACAACAAGGTTTTGGGTCAGATGATACAGGTGTTTTGAAATCCTGTGGTTTCAGTGGTTTGTATGTCAGCGCTCCAGTGGAGTTCATGTCGAAGATTTAAGTTATACTAAGAGCAGCATAACTTCATGAGCAAAAAATGCAAAGGAGCATCACGTGGGCGGGGAGGACGGCTGGGACGCACGGGAGCAAGTCAGCTGTGCAGTGGAGCAGGCGCTGGGGGACTCCTAAGTGCAGGGAATTGGGGCACTGCTCATCGGAGAGGAGAGGGAGGCTCGGACAGAGGTCAAACTGTACAGCAGGTGGAAAAGGAGATGCGAATGTGCAGACCCCACCAGAGAGGACTCCAGGCTGCTCTGGACCCAGAACCAACCCCAGGTCCTGTCCTGCCCCAGTGCCAGACTGCTTGCCTCTTGGGGTTTTGAAACCATGCGTCTGTCAAGAAGCCCCGCGACAAGAGGGGATGTTGGTCTGCCTCAGTCTCATGCAAGCAAACACACATCGGCCTAAGTAACTTCGTAGCGACTTGGAGCAGGAAGGGCACCGGGAAGCCGGCCGCATGGCACCCGCGTGCCCACACACGGCCTCGTCTTCATCGAGACCTTCCGGGGCTCCATGGCAGCGTATTCTTTGGACAAGGGGTGGAGGGGTCAGCAAGGAGGTGGAAGCCTTCCCACCCAAATGGTCCCGCTGGGAGGACCAATGGGCCATGGCAGTAGAAACGGCCAATTTTAGTTTCCTTCAGGATGTAGATGTCATTTAAAGTCAAGCTATTTCCTGATACATGTGCCCAGAAAATGATTTACAGGGGGAGGGTGGTGCTGTTCTGTGACCGACGTGGGCAGTTGACGCGGTCCCAGAACAGAGGCGAGGCAGCCATTTCTGGGTGCTGTTTATCTGTCTGCCTTGAGATCCCCACAGCAGTCACCACTTCTTCATTGCAATTCTTTGAACACCTTTAACAGGTGCATCATCTCTGCCTATCTCTTTGGCTTCATCACCTGCGGCTTGCTTACTGCCCTTAGGGGTATGTGCATGAGTATGTGTGTGTGGGGGGGGAGGTGGGTGCTTGGGTGCGTGCTTCCCTGGGTTCCTGCATGCTGGGTCCATTCAGGAGTTTCTACTCTGGCACCCTGAGGCTTTGGCAAGTCACTGCAGACACCACTATCCATCTAGGTCCTCACCAGTGATGTGTGACCAGTCTATTCCACGGGGTACATGTGGATGCTTGAGAAGCTTTACAAACTCTGAACTATGGTGCTAAGTGAGGAAGTGGCAGGCTCTTCCTGTGAGGACTATAGACCTTACAGAGTTTACTGGGTCCCCACGATCCTCCCCCTCCACAAGGTCAGTACACTGATGAACAAATTGGAGCAACTGGATGAGTAATTGTTGAAAGTGATCTTGATTTTCATCGTCACAAATTCCTTATTAGTGGCCATCTGGCACTGTGCAGACAGCTCCCGCCCTGCATGGCTGACAGGTAAGCAGGGGACAGACACAAGGCCTTGGGAAGGCACCAGAAAGTTATATAACCTGTCAGCAAAGAACAAGCATGCAGGTTAAGTGCATTTTGGAGGTAGAGAAAAAGTGATGAGAGAATAATTGAGGGAAGAAAGTAGATTGAGAGAACTGTTTTAAGAGGCAGATTGAGGCAGGCTGGGGCAGGGAAAGTGCTTTTATATGATTAAAAAGACCTACCAGAGGACGTAGGTTTTCAGAAGCAGGTAGACTGGAGGGAGGGATGGGCTCAGTAAAGAGGTGGCCAGAGAAGATTCCAGAACATTTCAGCAGGCTGAGATGCTGAAATACCTTCAGAGTAGTTTACTCCTTTGATAGCTAGGAGCGGCTAGAGGAGTGTGTGTACATGTGTGTGTCTTTGTGTGTGCGGGGTATTTCGTGCCTGTGGGTTGTGTGTGTTTTCACATGCACACTAGAGATGTAGAGAAGGACTCGGCAGACAAAGACAGTGAGGGTTGAATAGAGGAGGGAGCGGCTTGGTGGGAATGACGAAGTAAACATGAGGTGGACAGATTTTGGGGGTGAGATGTTTCAGGACTCTGTAAAGATATTTTTAAACACTGTGTCCAGTAAAGATAATCCTGACTTCTTCAGAACTAGAGGTAGGTAAAAGTCAGAGGGAAGGATAAGGTTAGGATTATGGGCAGAGAAAAGAATCCAGTCTTCAAGGCTCCAACAATAACTTACAGACCTGGGTGTCCCTGGGGCTTGGTCTGCTGGCCTAACACCTTTCCTTTGGAATGATTTTCATTGAAATCGAACTTTTCCGTCCTTGTTGTTCATGGAGAACCACCCCGACCCCATGCTCCCATTTGTCCTTGGCTTCAGAAGTGGGCAGCTACTGGTGACATCATGTCATGGTCTCGATGCCTTAATGTACATGGTCCCTTGACCTGAGAAGGCCTGGGCCTTCCCCCTGGGCAGCTGACAATGTAGACGTGGTCTCATCAGTCCGTTCCCCAGAGGGCTGTGGGAGGCCAGGCACTCTGCCCTCCCATTTCCAGATGGAGAAACTGAGGCACTGAGGAGTAAGAAAGCTTCACAAGGAGGAGAGCACAAGCTAGCTGTAGAGCTGACAATGAGCTGGGCACTTGCCCAGAGTGGCTGCTGGCTGTTATGGCTACTGGGTGCATGTCCTCCGACATTGTTAAGGGGGACTTCTGCAGATGACACAGTTTAAACACAGACCCCATTTCCGAGAAATCGTGTGGTATTGGGAGAGTTATATAATCTGAAGGCCTCATTCGGAAACAGGGAGTGAAGGCCATACTGGCCTCAGAGCCCTGTTGCAATGGGCCTACATCTCAGGGTCCACTTTCTGGCTCTGAACTGGACACACGAGCCTCCTGGCCGCTGTGCTAACTGAAGGACTCTGTCCACCTGACGCGAGCCCGATCTCTGGGTCAGCCTTGACCCCAGCTGATCTCATGTGGGTCTGTGTCCTGGTAGCGTTACTCCCTAATGAGGTTATTACAGTGGCGAGGGAGCTTGTTGGGGGTCCCCTCGATGGGCTGGTTGATTTTCTGCATACTTGACATAAATGGCTTTCATGTTAATCCTCATGGAGGTTCTGTGGAGTATCATCAGACTGAGGGTTTGCATCCCCCAGAGAAGTTTCCTGGGTGATCCTGACACTGAGCAGTACAAAGAAACATGCTGATATTTTCAGATTCCAGATGGAAGAGATCAGAAAGCTGAGTGTGTGGAAGTTCACATTCCTTCCCTCTTCACGTTCTCTTCAACTCATCATAAGATGTGTGGTCTTGGAAGCCACTGGACAAGATTGACCATGCCCTTTCTTCCCTCTCTCCTCTTCCTCCTTTAATTATCAATTAGAAAATTTAAAATCGGAGTTACGCTGGTTTATGCCATTATTTATGTATCAGGCATACAGAAGTATAAATCAACATCGCTATAGACCACATTCAGTTTACCACTAAAATCTAGTTCCATTTTCAACATTTAATTGACCTCTTTAACCTAATTCACCCTCTTCCCCTTTCCCTTCTGAAAACTACCATTTTGTTCTTATAGTCTGAGAGGTTTTCTTTTATTAGTTTGATTTCTTTATCTTCCACAAACGAGTGTAATCACATAGTACGTGTCTTTTACCCTCTGACTTATTTCACTGATACCCTCTGCGTCTATGTTGGCTTGGCAGGATTTCACCTTTTTTATGGCTGAATAGTTCTCCACTGTATAGATAACACATCTTTGTCCACTCCCTGCTGATGGGCACTGAGACGGTTTTGAACTCTTGGCTGTTGTAAATAGAGCTGCAATGGGCAGGGGCATGCGTGGATTTCTTTGAATAGTATTTCTATATTCTTTGGGTGAATACACACCCTTCTTGAAGCTCACTCTTCTGTGACTTCTGTTTTAGTGGTTTTCCTTTCATTTCAGTCTTTGCTTTTGGTCTCCCTGGGGGGGCAAATCTTCCATGTGACCTTTAAAAATTATTTTCCCTGAGGGTGGTCTTCAGCTCTTTTTCTCTTCTTCATGTTAACCTTAAGAGTTATTTTCCTTTCTGGTGCCATAGTTTATTCACAATCTTCAAATCAGCTCTCAGACTAAGTGGCAATGACCAGTTACCTCCCAGAACTTCTTGGTTATCCCTCAAGAACATTCAATTCTGCATGCTAAAAATTGAACTCACCTGATCCTTCTCTTCATTTCTGGTTTGATGAATGACACCACTATCAAGTTAACGCCTAGACTGGAGCTGGGGATCATCTAGACTTCTATTCCTTTGTCCTCCACACCTGTAACCAAGGCCTATCTTCTCCACACCTCTTCTCCATGATGTCTCACATCTCATCCTGAATTTAGGTTTCCATTTTGAGCTTACAGTTCAGTTTCTGTTCCCATTACCAGCAATTTCCCTTTAAGTCTGTAAAACGTATTTGTACCTCTAGCTTCCATATCCTTTAAGACAAAAGCCAAACCCTCTGTGAGCTGATCTGATGTATCCCTTACAGCCTCTCAGGCCACCTTATCCCCCTCCCCTGTGGGATTAGCACAGACACCTGCAACTTCTCCTCTGACCGGCAGCCCTGCCCTCTACCTACTGTTTCACAACCATCTCCAGCCTTATCTGGGGGGTCTGATCTGCCACTTCTGTGCTCCACTGTCTTCGACACAGGAATCTGCCACAGCTTGTCTGAATTCCTTGACCAAACCCTCTTGAGCGAGGTGGTCGTGCCTGATGTCTGCCTGATGTCTGTCATGGCGTTGAGCAGGCAGTGGAAATTCAGCCAACATTGGCTGAAGGTACAAGGGAAGGCAGTGGGGGAAAGTAGAACTCCAGCTCATCTGCTCAGACCTGGGCATGGTGAGTGCTTGTTCCCTCCGCTAGAGGGCACTCTCGCCGTGTGCTTCACAGGAGGCCAAGCAAGCGTGGCTCCACCTTGAACAACCCATAGGGAGCTTGCGCCCGCGGTTTGGCATGGTCCGCAGGTGTCCTGGAGCTGTATTGCCCGGCACCCTTATACTCAGCCAGTCCCCCTACTAACTAGCTTCTAGCCAGCCTCTTCATAGGTAGCCTTTATTTTCCTCATTACCTCATTATTTTTTCAAAAAAGATTTATTTATGCATACAATAGCTGGGGTACAGGCCAGAATTGCTGGAGGTGAGAGGACTCACCAGAGTCAGAGTGGGGAGCAGAACAGGCAGATCTGCTGAAATCCACTGCTGAGGGGAGCAGAGGGAGAGACAGGAGAGGTCTGCTGCGCCAGGTGGGTCCCCTCCCTGGCCGGGGATCGAACTTGTGCTGCTGTGTGGTGGATGCTTCACAGTGCGGCGCTCAACCCGCTGCGCTACCAGGGAGGCCCCACCCCTGTACACAACTTTCAACTATGACCGAATTCATATCTTTCCTTATATACTTTAGTAGCAGTCAATACTATCTTAAATATGTTGAGCCAAGACATTAATTTTAACTTCTGAGATGTCATCCTCTTATGGACACAATTGCATCCTAACAATTGCCTTTCATGTCTTTGAGTGACATGGTGGCAGGCATATTTTGAGGGGGTAGGGTTAGGATGCTCTCAGAACCCCCCCCAATTTACACTGCCCCAGGCAACATTGGAAAATGTCCAAGGAACACATTCTTTAGCTTCGTTAATAAAGTTTCTTCTTTATGGAAAGTGTCACAGTGTGTGTGAGTTACCCTTGCACTACTGTGGTCAGTGATGCTCCTCTTTTGGAAGGTAATGGGAGTTATCCAAGGATGGTGTCAAGAGGACGGGATGGTGGAGGCTCTGGGTTCTGCAGCATCTGAGGGTCAGCTGAAGAAATGGGGGCCGTGGAGACCAGAGGAAAAGAGGGAAGGAAGTTCTGGTCATGTGGGTGCCTTTATTTCCACCAACACGAAAGAGAAGACCAGGACAAATGAGTGTTTTCAACAAGGGAGCTGCAGGGCTGCCTTTCGAAGTGCAGAATCTGGGCAGTGGGGTAAAAGAGAAAACAGGGAAAAATGAAGCTATGGTTGTCCACAGTTGTGCACTCAGTGGGCATTGTGGGGTGAGAGGGCATCTTGGGGGTGGAGGGCACCATGGAAGGAGGCTGCCTCCAGGTAAACCCGGACAGGGATGGTTCAAAGAGGGAGAGTGGGGTTGGGGGCAGATCTGAACAGATCAAGAGGATTATGAGCAGCTGTCTGTGGTTTATCATGTGATTGCCTTTTCTTCGTCTTTGAGAAATTCCAGGACGTTTCTGAATTGCATCTTTGCCTGTTCTTGGTCGTCAGACTTGTTTTCCTTGAATGAGACGTTACTGAGACGGGAGCACAGGTGCTCTGGGAGGATGTGGGTTAGGTGAAGAACGCTTCCTTACGAACCCTTGTGAACAGCATAGGTTCCTCAGGGTGCGGTGAGAACTGCTGATCTGGATCTGCATCTGTCGGGGGTGCTGCGTGGAGATGTTCTGCCTTGGATGGAAGAAAGGTTGAAATAGCTTCTAGAATCCCTTTGATTCTGAGATTTTATGATGTTATGAAAATGGCAAAATGCTGGGGAAGTTTCTGGGGCTCACCTGCTCACTTGCTCTCCCGTGGTCTGATGTGGAACTTGTGAAAAGTTGGAGACACGCTGTCCATGATGAGCTTCAATCTAGGCTGCATACTCCTTATATCTGTAAGATTTATTTGTATTTAGGCATACAGGAACTGGGATGTAGGTCAGAGGTATGTGTGTGTGGGGGGTGAGAGGATTCACCAGACACAGAATGGGGAGCAGAACAGGCAGGTGGACTGAAACACACTGCTGAGGGGAGCAGCGGGCGAGGCAGGAGAGGTCTGCTGCACTATGTGGGTCCCCTCCCTGGCTGGGGATTGAACTTGTGCTGCAGTGGCTACAGATGCTTCATAGTACTGAGACTTAACCCTTGCACCACCAGGGAGGCCCTCTAGAGCAAGCTTTAAAGCATGAACTGGGGGTTACCTAGAGAGCAAGGGCAGGCCAAGGACAGGCCAAGGGCAGGCCAAGGGCAGGCCAAGGGAAGCCTCTGCCCAAGGACCAGCTCTGTGAGCCCATGTGATGTCCAAGATGAGCAGGGCCAGGAGCTCTCATTCCTACAGGGACTTTGGATCCCCGTAGCACTTAATCCCGACATGCTGTGGAGAGGACATGGAGGCTGCATCGGGGAGAGGGGTGTGTGTGACTGAGTGTGCACACATGTGAATGCGCGGACGTGGAGATATGTGTGCACGTGCCCACAAGTACATGGTCCAGACGCAGTTATGTGAAAGGCTTGTGGGGGTGGGATGTCTTCTCGGCAAAGAAACTCAGAAGCTGCTTCTGAACAGCCAGTTGGTTTGCCTGCCACTTATGGGATAAAGGTCATCATTTAGCTCAGTCCTTTTATTTGACAGTGAAGGACACTGAGACCCCCCCCATGGGACGGTCCCTTGACCAAGGTCACACGCATGGAGGGGCAGGTCCCTCAGATTTTTGATTTTTAATCCAATGTTCTCTTCACAATGTCATTCTGCCTTCTCAGGTGCCCCAAGATGGTAAATGATTAGCAATCTGGTCACAGGGAGGCCACTTAAAATACCCCTGGTTTTGCTCCCTTGCTCAAGAATTCCTGCCCCTTTTTAAAAAAAATTAAACTTTTTGTTACATCATTGTTCATTTCCGTACAGTATTTGATCTCCCTCCCTCCAGGTGCAGACCCCATAAGTCTCCTCCCGCCATGTCACCTGTGAGCCGTCACCACAGTCCCCACGCCCTGCCCTCCGCTGCTACGGGCCCTCCCCTGCTGGGTGCCTCAGACCTGTAGTTTGCCTGCAAGTTTTGTCTGGTTTCGAACACTTTGTTTGTTTCCCCATAGCCCTCCTGCGAGTGAGACCATCGGTTTTCTTTTCCCTTCGGTATCTCTCACTGAGCATCTTCCCTTCCAGCCCCATCCAGGCTGCAGTGAACGGCCTGTGGCTTCTTAAGGCCCCAGCTGACGTCACTCTCACCTGACGCCTCTGCTGCCTCAGTGTCCCTTCTGGGCACAGCGATCATGTTTCTTCCTGGCCGGTGCGGTGTCTGCTATGGCGGGTTCTCCAGCTCCCAGGAGCTCTCGCTCCCACAGGGACTTTGGATCCTCGTAGCACTTAATCCCGACACGCTGTGGAGAGGACATGGAGGCTGCATGGGGGGAGGTCCCCGAGAGGGGAGCGCCCTTTCTGCCCAGGGCCGGCTGCAGCCCAGTGCCTGGCCGCAGCGCTGGCGGAGCCCAGAGAGCCGCAGATGTTTGCTGGACACGATGGGAGCAGACAGCAAGGTCAGACCTGAGTCTGTCCCGCTGTGGATCTGCTGGGGCACTGGCTCGGCACATGGTTTCCTTACTTTATAGAGGCCGACGCGGGTGTTCTCAGCAGAAACACGTTAGGTGAGAAGCTGCGCGCACGCTTCCCTTCTTCTGAAGCAAGGTGAAGGTGGGACTCGGGATTCTCGGCTCCTTTGTCTTCTCTCAGCATTTTGCTGACCTTCAGAAATGAATTTTCCTTGGACACTAGAAGCCTGGAAGATTATTTTTTTTGCTACTAAATGTGAAGTCTGTTCTTACAGTTTAGATTTGTTTTGAGCCTTTTGGGAAAAAAATTTCCTTGCTTTTGAAAAAAATTTTTTTCCTTCTTTCTCCTCCTCAAATTCCATGCTTGTTTAATCTTGTTGAAACAGTTAGAGATTACCTTTAGGAAGCCAAAAATGGAGCTTCTTTGGGGAGGGGACTGGGGGCTAACACTCCCGCCCAGCCAGCTTTTCTTCTCTCTTCAACGGGGGCCCTTTGGGTCCCTGTTTTTCTGCCAACTGATTAACGCCTGGTGCTGAGGTGCAGGCTGAGCATGGGGTGTGGGGGACTGGCTCTTCCCACTAGGGAAATGCTGTTTAGGGGAGCACGGCTTGCATTTACTGCTGTTGCATTGCCTCTGACTGATGCTCCCGCCAGTGAAGCTGTGAGAGGGTGGCCCGGGGCCTGGGTGGATCACCCTTCGACAGCTGGGGCTCTCCCGAGGAAACAGCAGCATTCAGCCTGGGCAGGAGAGGCCCTCTTTGGTCCAGACAAAGGGGGCATTTTCTGTCTAGCTGCATTTCCACCTGCGCCTTAGGCCCTGGGCCTCCTGGGCTGTTTGTGGCTATTGTCAGCTGGCTGCTCTACACGTTGGGCCCTGAAGCCAAGTGGGCATAGGGACGGGCACCAGGATGAGCTCAGGGAGGCCTGAGGGTGGAGGAGCTGCGGAATGACAGGTGTCTGGGGCGCCGGGTCCAGAGAGTGGTTGAGGGGCCCCTGAACAGAGCCGCGTCCGTGGGTCACCTTGCAAATGCAAGAACGAGGTGAGGCATGTGTAAAATGTGTTTTCGTTTTGTCCTGGTAGTAACAATCACTAGCACCTACTGCGTGCCCACTCATGCCAGCCGCGTCACACACAAGATCACGTTTAGTCTGCAAGGGTTTCCCCCTGAAGGCTGACTCATGTCTCGCTCACCGGTGTGGAAACGGAAGCGGGAGAAGTCAGCTCAGTGGAAGGCCTTGCCCAGAGGCGGGAAGCGGTCAGGGTCCCAATCCCCCTCCCCGCCCTGGCCCCGTGGAGCCTTTGACCCAGGTGGGGGCTGCGGCTCGAGAGCTGTTTTTCAGCACGTTGTAATAGATCATCTTTTGAATTCCCTCAAATGAGCAAGGAACAATTTCCTCAGCAAACAGTTGATCGTATTAAACCACAAACAAATAGTCCGGGCCGCGGGAAAGCGAGCTGTTGAAGGATGCTTGAATGTCTGGGCCTGAGTTTTTTCACTAATAGTTTCTGCTCATTCATTTATTTTGTCTTACGCTAGTTCTGGCTAACAGCAAGTGGTAACAGGCACCAGGGGCAGAACAAAGGTTGATGGGGGGAATGCCTACGATTGAGAAAAGTCGACATGTCCACATTTTTTCAGCGCATTGGGAACGCTGCTGATGTTTGATTGAAGCCGTGCGCCTCCCAGGCAGGCTTCCAGGCACCAGTCTTCCCGAAGTGTGGATGGTGGACGCAGGAGGAGGAAGAGGGCTCACCCACAGCTCCATCTGTTCTCCTGCTCCGAGAGGCACTGCACACCTTCTCCTAGCCAGACAGTTCCCCTTCCATGGCCTTTGGCTCAGGGGCCTATCGAAACCATCCAAAAGGCTCAAGTGTGCTCCACGGCCCCTGAGCCTGGCCGGGGTGTGCTAGACGAGGGGTGCAGGTGGGCCAAGTGCTTTGCCTGGGGGCCTAGAAACAGCTGGGGAAATGCTGGAAGTGGACCATTGCCCCTGGAAGTCACCTTGTTGATCGTTTGCTTCTTGGCAAGGGCTCCAGCAGGAGGACGATCATTTGCCCCACTCTGCGAGCACCCTCTCCCCCAGAGAAGGGGAGCACGGCGGGGGGTCCCCTGCCATCATTCCTCCATCAGTCTGAAGGTGTGAGACCATTGGGCCACGGTGTTCAGAGGGACCATATCGCCTCGTGGGGTGCAGCATTGGGAGCGGCGCTGGATGGAGGAACAGAACTCAAAGTCCAAGTGGTGAAAGAATGACCTAGAAGCGCTCGCGCCTCTGGAGATGTAGCACCTTCCCCGTGGCCAGTCTCACGTTAATTGCTATCAGAGCCGGGGAACGTGGGCAAGCCTGTGCGTGGTGGGCGTGTGGATTGGGCCTGCGTGATGGACTGGCATAAGCTAGGGAGCAGTGACTAGGGGCTGTTGCCCGGGGGGGGGGGGGGGGGGGGGGGGGGGGGGGGGGGGGGGGGGGGGGGGGGGGGGGGGGGGGCGCCACTGATGCGGCTGATCAAAACTTCCTCTCTCTAGTCCCTGTTTACACTTCCTGTTAAGGTGGTCTAGCTGGCTGTGCTAATCTGGCCATAATGTCTGCCTGCTGTTTCCAGCAGATAGCCTTATACCAAGACTTCTGTCCTGGGGAGAAGCCCCCTGCTGCCTCTACACCTTACCTTGACCAGCAGCAACTCGGGGTGCTAAGCAAAATCCCAAGAAGAAGGGGGGCGGGGGAATGCACAGAACTAGGCCTCTCCCAGCTGGCACTGCTCTCACTTTTGTTGCTTTCCTGAGATCAGCTCTGCTAATAAAATCTCAAGTGGACCTCGGGCAGCCACCCCTCCCTGTGGAAGGTTGGGGAGAGTGGGTGCATGCCAGCCTAGGCTACAATCACGTCAATATATTCGTCCGACTCACCTCTGTCTCCGGGCTCTGCAGCAACAGGTGCTGGGCTCCAGATGATAAGACACTAATGAAATGACTGTGATACACTTTGCACTTGTAAAAAAGAACAAATGTTAAATAACAGCAGTGGTAGTAAGATGATTTTGGTTTGGGGCTGAGGTCCCAGAAATTCAGAGAGGGACTGCATGTGGAATACATCCCCAGCTCTGTATAATACCCTATAAACTGATTGGGTTCAGATGAGAACCATTTGTCAGCCAAGTTCCCATTACTGGGTGTGGTGGGGCAGGGCCCAGGGCCTTGGAGAGGGGCTGTTTTAGGAGACAAGATGCTATTGTTAGCTGCAGTGGTGAGGAATATTCTGAAGGGAATTCTTATCTTTGAATAAGCTCGAAGCCAAGGGATTGTTGAAATGGTTTAAATTGTCCATTTCAATCTGTTCTACAGAAGGTATGATAGATCAAACAGGAAATGCTCAGTATGCAGGAGGAGACCCTCTGGAGACATAGGCCATGGGAATTTTGGATTCAAGTTCATCCCCATAAGGCCTTCATTCTTCTGGTATCAGTAATGGGACATTGATTTGGGTGAAGCTATTGTAGGTTTGGGTAAAATCTAGACTTGTGTATGATGCGTTCCAACAGCTGATAGGCAATGCACAGGATAACAGATTCTTCCAGTAATTGCACCGGGTACCCCTTTCAGGGTCAGATTCACCACCAAATGGCTCCTCTTTTGTTCTGGAAAAGAGGAAGCCAAAGGCGCTCCTGGGGGGCTCTATCCCTGGAGCATCCTGCTCCCCTGGCTTGTTTTCCCCACTTGGGTGCCTCAGTGGCCTGCTGATTTATCCAGTTTCCTTGCTTCTATTTTGGTCATCCTTGCCACTAGTCACTGTTGCATGTTCTAGAGGAAATTTTACAAATATTTTAAATGAAATTGAGTTGGAGGTTGATCAGATAGGGAGGCCTACATCGAGGGAGCAGTTCTAACATACGTAGAGCATTGACAAAGTCAGAGTCTATTTCAAGCAGGCTTGCCCTTTGTGACAGGACCTGGCTTTTGAAAGTTTATTTTATCAGACTCAATTTTTGGTGGAACTTGCAGAGCTAAGGTAGGTAAGAGAGCTTCGAGGGGCCTGGAGGGGCAGGATGCCGAAGCAGGGGCTGAGGAAGGAGGAAGCAATGGGAAGGGAGAGGTTTGGGTGGACGATGCACATCCATCAGTATCACTGAGTGCCCGTGATGGCGAGCCATGCTGAAGATGGAGGGGCTCACATCCAGGAAGAGGCAGGCAAGGTATGGACCTTCTGGGGGGTGGCGGGGGGCATTTGGTATGATGGGTAGGAAGGCAGCTGCTGAACCCAAGGGCAGGGTTGGCCTTGCCTCTGGTGGGGTAGCTGTGTGGGCTGCTGGTCTTGTCCTAGTCATTTTTTCCTTCTCCGCTCTAATCTTACGATCTTTGTCGGTCTTTATTCTGGTTTGAATATTCCAAAGCAGTGGAAGAATTTTGGCAGAAACATGTCTAACTTTTAGGAAGGAGACCTCTCTCCCCAGCTTAACCCCCCCTGGGTCCTCCAGCCCCCCACATAGACACCGGCCTGGAGTCTCCCGTGTCCCTCCTGTGCATTTCACTTCCCATGTGGGACTTCTCCAAATGCCTGTCCAGTTGGTATTTCAGATGGAATGTGTAGCATAGCCTTTCCTTGCCTTTCTCCGTTGTTTACCTGTTCTGACATCCAATTCCACTCTGAAGCACATGCCACAGCTCCTGTGATTTTCACTGCTGTCTTCACCCCAGCAACCCTCTTGTTGGACCAAACCTCATCGGCTCGAGCACCAGCACAGCCAGGATTCTCATCCTCCTGCCCCACATCCTTTCCTTGCCCCAGTCGTGATGCCAGAATGGTCTCCCATATATGGTCCAGTTTAAAAAACATCAACCGAGTGTTTAATATATGCACAAGGTCTGGCATTTATAGCCCTCAATAAAAGTGTCCTGATTCATGCCATATCGAGATACAACAATCTCTTTTTGGAAGACTATGGCAAAAAGCAGAAATAACGGAACTAAGGGGAGGAAAAGATCGGTGTAAAAGAGAATGAGAAGAACTTTCCAGGCAGGATGGGGTAGTAGATTATGTACTAAAGGAAGATCTGAGTCACTGTTTGGCCGTGATAGACTTGAAGTCAAGTGCAAGTTACCAATAATAGGACCTGGGATAAGTCATTAACTCTCACTGGGTCTGTGTGTCCTCATTTTTAGGATGATAATTAAAAACTCTCAAGGTATGGTATGGACCTTCTAGAAGGGGGTGGCATTTGGAATGATGGGTGGGAAGGCAGCTGCTGAACCCAAGGGCAGGGTTGGCCTTGCCCCGGTGGGGTAGCTGTGTGGGCTGCTGGTCTTGTCCTAGTCATTTTTTCCTTCTCCGCTCTAATCTTACGATCTTTGTCGGTCTTTATTCTGGTTTGAATATTCCAAAGCAGTGGAAGAATTTTGGCAGAAACATGTCTAACTTTTAGGAAGGAGACCTCTCTCCCCAGCTTAACCCCCCCTGGGTCCTCCAGCCCCCCACATAGACACCAACCTGGAGTCTCCCGTGTCCCACCTGTGCACTTCTCAAGGTCTTCTCTAGAGGACAGGTCTTTGACTTTCATCATTTTATTGACTTCTGGTCACTTTCCAGCTCTACCCAAGGCTGAGGTCAGGATGAGGAGTGATTTAGCTCGGGAACCAGTAACTCAGTCATGTCTCTGGGTATACGGATTCCTGAGACAATAAACACCACAGTGGGTCTGCCGATTTCATGTTGAGCCAACAAACAGGCACATGAGTGGTGTGTTCCTGGGGGGTTGATCTGCATCACCATTCTTCTTGGGTTGGATGACTGAGTGTATCTGCCAACCCTCCAGCCTGGAGTAGGACTTCATCACCATCCCCTGCTCCTAGAAGAATTCACCTTATGCTTGACTCTCAGATCCCAAAGTTCCCCTACAAATGGTTTTATAATGGTCTGAGGGGACTTCAAAAGGCCCTGTGTTACAGCACGCTGGGTGGTCAGATGAAGCCCAGGGCCCTGGTTAGCTAAGGTCACTGACCTGTGTGGGACACAGGAAGACTGTCCTTACCCTGAATGCAGGATTCTGAAATATGGTTCCAGAGTTAATTTTAACTCAAATGTCAGGAGAGAAATAAAATCAAAATAACTCCAACTTTAATATAGTTTGGAGGAGAAACCCTATGGATCTGGGAATGAACTCTGAAAAAATGTACCCTATGTTTTAAAATTTCTCAAACCTGGAAAGTCTTATTGTCATGAAGGATAACAAATTTGGTTAGCCTTAGAAATCCAGAAAAAATTAATGGGTTAAAAAGAGAGATTAATAGAAAGAATTCATTCATCATGTTCAATCTTTGTTCATCTATTTTGATTATTTTGCTCTCAGCATCTTCTTCCTCCATGCAGCTTTTATTCCTCCACTGTATCAGGGTGACTATTATAATGATCTTCACTGTTTCTCCATAGGATTGTGTCATTGACGTCCTTCCAAACTTACTCCTTCTAGAAAATTTTCAGATATCCAGTTGTAGGATCTTAGGGTTGTGTGATAGGGTATAAGACTTAACTCTTGTGCCTCATTTTTTGTTAATTTTTGAAATGAGAAAGTAGAATGTTAAAGAACTATTTAGCACAATGAGAAGTTGTTCATGATGTGGGTACCTGTCTGAATTTGACTTGTTAAATCTAGAATGAAGATTCAGGTTTAAGGGGAACAAGAAGATATTTGTGGTTCTTTCTGAAGAGAAATAAAACATAGAAACACATTTCACCCTCTCTGCAAAATTCATTTTCCTCCTCTTCAGATGAACATTATCGCCTTCCTTCCTGATGGAACAGGGCTGTTTTTCATTCTCCCTACTCCTGTAGGTCTCCATGTTTAAGGTCATCGTAATCTAAATCCTACCATTACCTCGAAATATATGAAACCACTTTATTTTTAAACATCAAAAACAGTTGAATATTGGCAATTCCATGTGGTCAGCTTGGTCAGTCTATGATAAAAGTCTTCGTTGAAGCTATTCCTCAGTCTCAGACTTGACACTCTGGTCTGCTTTCTCCCCGCCTCCTCTCCCTCCCCTATCGTACCTCTTTAACAAACCACCCAACTCCTACTCTCCTTTTAAGGTTTTGCCCAAATGTGAGCTGTGTCTCTGCAGCTTTCCCCGATATCTTGGGCGCTCACAGCACTTCATGTGCTTCCCCTGTGCTCCATGGAGTCAGGTGCCAGGTGGCACATGCAGGTGAAGAAGATAAGGAGAGATTAGTGATGGCACCATCTATGAAGATGTGGTTAGAGTGGAGAGAAACCAAAAGGGTGTTGCAGCACCTGGGGTGGTAAAGCAGGGAGCCCTTACCTGCCCCTCTGCCTGGAGAAGCAAGGGGGAGGGATTGTAGTCTCTTATTCTGAAATGGGTATTTGGTCTTCATCTAGGTTTACAAAACAGAGCTCCTGAATCCCTTGGGATTTCCTAGGCATAACAGTCACAGAGTATCTACTCTTATGTTGATGAGGTGATTTTTGAAGGTGTCTCAGCTTGGAGGCTGTTTGCCAGGGGAACCAACCATTTGATTAGAGGTTTGGTATTTCCAGTCCCATCCTTGATTTCTGAGGAGGGTGTAGTGCTATGACCGATAGCCAATGACAATCAGTCATGACTGTGTGGTAAAGCCTCCATGAGAACCCAGAAGGCCAGAGTTCAGTTAACTTCCAGGCTCTCTGCTTGGTGAACAGGTAGAGACTTGAGGAGAGTGGTTTGCTAGGAGCGGACATAGAAGCAGATATTGAAGCTCCCATGCTCTTTTCCTACCCCTTCCCCTATACATCTCTTCCATCTGGCTGTTCCTGAGTCATTACATCCCTTTATACTAAACTGGTAATCTAGTAAGTAAAATGTTTCTCTGAGTTCTCTGAGCTGCTTTAGAAAGTTAATCAAACCTAAGGGGGGGGGGGTGAGGAAACCTCTCATTTATAGTTAGTTGTTACCTGTGCTTCTGATGGGTCAGAAGTACAAGCAACTGCCTGGGCTCTTGATTGGTAACTGAAACAGATGTGTGTGTGTGTCAAGTCAGGGTGCACTGAACCCTTCCCTTGATCTGATATGAGGCAGTGCTAGAATTGAATTAAATTGTGGGACATCCATTCAGTGCCTGGAGCATTATTTGTTGGTGTGAGGAATACCCAATTCGCTTCTTACTCCCCAGATTGGAAACTGACCTCAGAATGTCCATTTAGTTGCAGCCCAGGAAGAGCGGAGCGGTGGGGGAACCCTGGAGAGGGTCACATTTAGGCATCACCTTAGTAGAGAAACACAGTCACTTCTAACCTGTAGGCTAGCAAGGAGGAAGCCAAGGAGCAAACACTCCACCTTTCTTTCTTCCTGTCCTGCTGTCTCAGCTTCTGCCTTGTATTTGCCAAACCTAATCAAAAGCTAGAAGACAAGGTGCTTGCTGTCCTTACAGGTGAGCTTCCAGGGGTGGAGGGGGTATCCTCCAGAGATCTGGAGGAGATACATCCTGGAGGCGATTCGATGACCTTACGTCAACTTTTGTTTATCATAAATTTCCATTTACATCTTGGAAAAGGTAGATAAATAGATAGTTTATCCTCTGGTGGGGGCATTGCAGGAGTCTGGGGGAATGTTTTAAGAGAGATGATGGAATTTATTAGTTTTTTTAAGTTAGATAATACTTCAAAAATAGAAAAGCACAGCAGTAATGTAACAGACATCTTTTTCTTTTTTTACTTTTTTTTTATTAAAATATTTTAAAATTTACATATACTTGCCATTAATTGTAATCCCCATGTATTCCCCATCACCATCTCACCAGTGCAC
>JAGFMF010011645.1:4115767-4188072 GCA_019455555.1 Galemys pyrenaicus | reverse complement strand
ACCCTCCCCCTCCCCTCCCCACCAGGTGTCCCCAGTCTGTCCTTGTGTCCTCATTTTTGGTTTCTGTGTTTTTATTGCTGTTATTGTTATTATTATTATGTAACAGACATCTTTTATACTTACTACCAGCTATTTATGATCATTAATGTTTTATCTTATTTGTTTCAGGTAATTAAAGAAGTAAAATATTAGCCAGCTAAAGTCAGTTCTGTAAATTCCATCACCCTCCCTCTCCTAGGTGACAATGTTCCTGAAGCCTTTGTAATTTTGTCACAAATTTTTAAGTAGCTCATTGTATGACTGCTCTGTTTACCCACACCTACCTTGATGCATAATTAGGTTATTCTAGGCCTATTATTTTCTTTTCACTTTTATTACTTTGCTATTACGAATAATTTTGCATTAAGGTCCTTAGAACCTGTATGCTGTGTAAGAACTGTTCTGAAATCTCTGTCTAGAAATGGAGTAGGGGCAAATGGGATTGTGTGTCAGAAGCTGCTATGTTGTCTTCAGCTCTGGTGAGGCAGGAGGGCTTGGAGATGGCCAGAGTCCTCCCTTAGTCTGGGTCTGGGGGAGCAAGGGAGGACTCTGCTGCTGGGTCCCTTCTCATTATTTATAACCTTGGTCCCAGAGAGGGAGAAAAAAGTCAATATTTGGCTGTGACAGCTTGTGATTTTCTTTGAGCTCTTTGGGAGACTAAAGCCTATTTTATGTGCTTAGGGGCAAGAGGAGTTGCTGAGAGAATAATGGTGGGAGCTATTTTCTGAGTGCTTGCTACCTGCAAGGCACTTTCATGAATTATTTTTCACTTTTTAATTAAGTAATGTACACACAGAGGAAAGGCATATACATAGCAAAAATAAAAGTACTCAATAAATCATAACAAAGCAAATACCTGTATAAATCCCATCCAGATCAAGAAGCAGACTCTTGAGAATCTGGCTTCTCTTCAGAAACCTCCCTCATGGCCCCATCTCGGTCTCTAGTCTAGAAAATTCCTCAGCTGTTATTTGACTACCAATGCTGAACTTCTGTTTCTTCTGATTTTGAAGATGATCTAACTAAACAGTAGTCTTTCTCTGGTGTCTGGTTTTTGTGACTCATGCATGTTGTCTGATGCACTAGGCATTTGTACATTCCATTGTCGTATAGTATGTATAGTGTCCACACACCAGGAATTTTTTCCTACATCTTTAACTTGGTGGACATTAGGTTGTTTCCAATTTTGCTGTTACAAAGAAAGTTACTATGAACATTCTTGGTTCTGACTCTTGGTGCCCATTTACATGTATATCTTTTAGGCATGTACCTGGTTAATAGGACAGGTGTATTTTTAAAACTTAATGTTTTAAGTGAGGATCAGTTTTGATCCACCAGCAGTGTGTGAGAAATTCTTTTGCTCCAAAGCCTTGTGAACACTAGTCTTAATTTTTTAGCCATGCTGGTAGAAATGGAGAGCTTACTATTTCATTGAAGGTTTGGTTCAGCATTTTTTTGATAACTGGTACGGTCGAACAATTCTTGTATTTGTTGGACACTATTATTACCTGTTGTAAAGTGCCTATTCAAATCCCTTTCACATTTTTCTAGTGTGCCATATGTCTTTTTCTTTTAGGAATATATTGATTAATTATTTTGGAACATTTATTGACATGAGTAAATTTTTTTAATGTTATCTGACCTCATATCAAAGTCGCTTTGATTCAATATATTTTGACTCTAACAGTTTCAAATACCAAGGCAAACTTTACTAACAAATAGTAAATCATACTAATGACAGATTTTATCCATAAAGATTGTGTTTATAACATTAAATCAAATTAATCTCCCTTAATAATACAGTTACTTCAACTTAAACATATTTGTTCATATTTCACCTGAAAGTTATATAGTTACTGAATTATAATGTAATTATTTATATTTTCTGCAATTAACATAATTTGCCATTTACATAAATTGTCCAAAACTTTAGAGTATTTGTTCTTCTAGACCATAAAAATTGAATATTCTTCCTTTTATTTAGGACTTCTTCAGTTTATCTCAATAATAATTTGTTTTTCTTTGTGAAAAGCTTATACATTTTTATCAGAGTACTTTCTAAATAGCTGGTATTTCTAATAATCTCTTAAATGGCATACCCCATTTAAGTAAAGGTTTCATTTATAAACAGCAAAATAAATAGGACTTAAGTGTATAGTTAGGTGGATTTTGAAAATTATATATATCCAATTAACTTAAGATACAGAATGGTTCCATCATTCATGAAAGATTCCCTTTCACCCTTTGGGTCAATCTTGCTTCTTTCCTCACCAGGCTATTTTGTCTGTTTAAAATGTAACAGAAATAGAATTACACAGTATGTACTCTGTTGTGTCTGACTTCTTCAATTTAGCATATATTTTGAGGTATAACTATATTATTCTATGTAACAGTAGTTTTCTCTATTTTTTATTACTAAGTAATATTCAGTTGAATGGATATACCACAATCTGATTTTTCATTTTCCTGTTGATGAAAATTTGGTCTATTTCTAGTTTTTGGCTATTACAAATGAGACTAGATATATTTGTATAAGTTTTTTTTAAAAGATTTATTTATTTATGCATACACGAACTGGGGTACCGGTCAGAGTCCAGGGAGGTGAGAGGATTCACCAGACAGAGTGGGGAGCAGAACAGGAGGTCTGACTGAAACACACTGTCGAGGGCAGTAGAGGGCGAGGCAGGAGAGGTCTGCCACATCATGTGGGTCCCCTCCCTGGCCGGCAGCAGGGATCAAACTTGTGCTGCAGTGGCTGCAGCTTGCCTCATAGTGTACTGCTTAACCCGCTGCACCACCAGGGAGGCCCTGCATAAGTTTTTGTGTGAACATCAGTTTCATTTCTTTTGGAGAACTAGCTAGAAGTGGATTGACTGACTCATAGAGTAAGTATTAGTTTACAAGAAACTAGCAGGCTTAGATTCAAAGTGAATGCATCATTTGACAATTCTATCAGCAAAATCTGAAGTTCTACTTGTTATATATCCTCACCCATATTTGTTACTGCCATTCTTTTTAATTTTAGTTGCATAAGTGGGTACATTACTATATTTTTATGGTTTTAAGTGTCTCTGATGACTAATGATCTTGAGTCTTTTCTTCATGTACTCACTAGCCATTTCCATATTATCATCTGTCAAGTATCTGTTCAAGTCTCTTGCTCCTTTAAAGAAACAGATTATCTTTTTGATATCCAGTTACAAGTATATTGAAAATACAGCCTTACATATTTTTTCATTTAAGCCCTTTGTCATGGATATAGATTATGAAATTGTCTTTCAGGTGGTGTCTTTTAATTTTCTTATTATGCCTTTCGATGAGAAAAAGTTTTAAATTTTGATAACATTCTCGTCAATTTTTGTCTTTTATGGTTAAAATCACTTTCTGGGTTTCTTAAAACAATTTCTTAAAAATTGTTATCTATCTAAAGATTGTCAAGATTTTCTCTTGTGTAGTGTCTAAAAGCTTCAGCCTTTATTTATTTTCAGACAAAGGCAGTTTTTCTAGTATCATCAAGATTTTCCTCAGTCACTGCAGAGCACTGAGCTCTGTAAATACAGTGGTGGGCAAGTGGGAGCAGACAGGCACTGGACAGTTCTGCTTTGCTGAGGAAAAATAATTAAACACGGGCAAAGAACATTCTAGAAACTGAGAAGCAAAATGTTATCAGCTGCATTTTTTTGCGTAGACTTTTGCTGCACGGAGCACGAGAAGCAGTGCCTGGATGTTTCAGTCAGCTCCTTGGAGTTTTCCTGCTTGTGCTCGGAGTGGTAGGCAAGCAGCTCTGCTAAAGAGGAGACGTTTGAAGACCTGACAAAGGTGGACAACGGAAATATAAAATATAAATATAAAATATAAAATATAAAAGGGAAATGAAAACTTATATCCCTCCTCAAGGGGAAACAAAAGAAATTCAGGGGTTCTGCTGCACCCAAGAGGCCTCCTTCAGTCTTTTTCTTGTCTTTTTTTTTTTTTAAAGATTCATTTATTTATGCATACAAAAGCTGGGGTACAGGCCAGAAGTGCGAGGGGTGAGAGCATTCACCAAGGACAGAGTGGGGACTCACTGCTGAGGGCAGCAGTGGGTGAGGCAGGAGAGGTCTGCTGCGGCATGTGAGTCCCCTCCCTGGCCGGTTGCAGGGACCGAACTCGCGAGGCAGTGGCTGTGGCCCACCCCACAGTGTGCTGCCCAACCCACTGCGCCACCAGGGAGGGCCCCTTTTTCTTGCCTTATTTTGAGTGTTGCCCTTAAGTCAAAGGAGAACATCGTGACCTATCCATGAGTTATGGTAAAAAACAACAACAAATAAACTGGGGGAGATGTGGGGTAATGTGGGGGCGTCATGGAGAAACACTGCTGCAGGAGACCAGGAGCTGTAGGAAAAGAAGCAAATGTGTGGAAAGGTATTGTTGTATATTGTGCTAAAGAAAGTGATACAGTCAAAGAGGGGTCTCAAGTCTGCAAAAAGCAAGAATATGGAGCAAGAGGGGTAACCAGGAAGTTGAAGAAGATGGTGAAGGAGGAGGAGGGGCAAAGTGGAGGAGAAGGTGAAGTTGGTTCTAACACAGTTTTCTCTTGTCCCGAAAGCATTTACTGGGTGTGCCCCCCCCATTCCTTTTAAAGAACAACATTGAAACATAAGGTTGTATAAGATTGTTTTTAAACCATACAGTGTCTTTTGGTATAGTTAACACACTTACTGGAGAAGTGTTGGTCCAGGATTGGGGTGCAAGGATTGGGGGTGAAAATTGGCATGTTCTTGTTGTTGCACCACACAAATTAGTTCTTCATGGAATAGTGGTTTTTGTGTCTTCATTTGTCTCTGATGCATGAAATAATAGTTGTTAACTGAATACCACTCTGTCATTGCCAAAAAAGAAAATAGTTGCAACTATTTTGTTGACATTCTGAATGCTTCTCAGTAAACACATTTCTTTTTTCAATTAACAAAGAATTTCCTTTTACTCATTTATTTGCTTTGGCACCTTGAAAAAAATAATTAACCTTATGGTAAGGGCCTATTTTTAAACTCTGCTGATTCCATATTTCTATTTCTCTATCTTTTTATGCTACTACCATATCTTCCTGATTACAGTAGCATTTTAAATTGCCTTGAAATCAGATCAAGTACATTTTCCATATTTGTTCTTTTTAAAGATGGTTTTGGCTATTATTTTTCCATAGAAATTTTAGAATCAGCTTGTCAGTTTCTAAAAAAAGTCTCCAAAGATTTGATTGGGATTATATTGAATATAATGATCAATTTGAGAAAACTTGATATCTTAAAAAATTGAGTTTTCTATACCATGAACATGAAGACTCTCTCCATTTATAGTAAGTTTTCACTTAATACCAAGATAGGGTCTTGGGAACTGTGACTTTAAGTGAAACAACAAATAACAAAGGCAATGTTGCTATAAACTAACTGATATAAACAGATCACATTTTGGGCATATATCTGGTTAAAAAACATCACCAAACGACTAAAGAAATACCCAGAATCTTCTAATATGAAACATAGTTTGTGTTCATTTGAACCTGGTTATTCCACTTCAGGATCATGGGAATAAGCATGACAGTCCAAGGTGGAAATCAGCCCTTAAGACCCTTCTGCCTCAGGCCACACACACACATACACACACACACACAGACACAGACACACTCACACACTCACAAATGCACAGACTCACACACACATGCACTCACACACACTCTCAGACTGGGCCAATTTGGACACACCAATGATCCCAACGTGAACATCTATGGGATGTGGGCGGGAACCAGGGTACTTTGAGAAAACCCATGTAGACACGGGGAGAACATACACATTTCACACAGATGACCGTGCCGCGGAGATCCGACTTTGTTCCTCATCAAGGTTGTAATGTTATAATGGAGCAACTTTGAATGAAGTGACGTTATTGGAGGCCCTGCTGTATTTCAGTTTTCATTACTCTCTTTCAGTAATGTATAATCAGATTTCATGTGGAACTTTCCCACATGTGCTTCAAATTTATCCTTGGGTATGTTTTTTGATGCCATTGTAAATCACTGTAAAGTTTCATTTTCCATCTATTTTGCTACAATATAGAAACACAATGTATTTTAAAAATATTTACCTTACTTATTAGTTTCTATTGTATAACAAATTGCCCTAAACTTAGCAGCTTAAGACCCAGCATTTCTAATTTCACAGTTTCTGAGGGTCAGGACTCCAGGACTGACTGCTGAGTAATTCTGGCTCACAGTCTCTCAGGGGCTTGGTCAGCTGTTGGCCACGGCTGTGGTCACTCAAAGGTTCAGCTGGGGTCAGATGAGCTGTTTCCAGCGTCACTCATGTGGCCTTTGGCCACAGGCATCAGTCCCTTACCACATAGGCCTCTCTAGAAGCTTGTGTGTGACGTGGCTGAACTTCTGAATGAATGAGCTGAGACGGAGCGCGAGAAAGAGGACCCAAGGCGGAAACTGCAGGATAACCTACGCTCAGAAGTGATAGCCTGTTACTTCTGATAATACTGGCCACACAGGCAAAACTTTGTGCAGTGTTGAAGGTGATGATGCAGGATGTGAATACTAGAAAGTGAAACTCTTACGGGACCACCTTGGAAGCTGGCTACTCATCCCCTCCCAGGCTCACGAGTTTCATCCCGTTATAACATCAGTCTCAAGTCCATAACCTCATCTTCTAAAGCAGGTCCGGAAGTGCCTCTAGGACTACAGTTTCTCTCCATCTGTAACATATGAACTAAAGAAACAAGTTATCTGTTCCCCTCTCACCCAACTTACAGTGATGATACCCAAGAGGTTATCCGATACAGGCACTCTGTTTAAAAAGGGGAAAACTGAGGCATCAAAGTGCCAATGGCTCAGAGTACTTCTTAAATCCAGCAGATGAATGCTGTAGGGTCCTTGGTTGGACTCAGTGCGACAGCTGACTGGAAATGACTTTCCACGGTTCTTGGTCCTGTTTTCTGGCTCTTCTTCCATCTTTGGAATATTCTTTCCTTTTCCATGAAAGATATCATGGGTTTGCAGCTGAGTGGTTTTCTTGACCTGTTTCTTGCTTGTAGCATTTTGGGAGGGTCAAAGGCCCTTTTCCATTTTATATGATCTGTCACCTTCAGTCCAAGCTGGCAGTATTTCTGGTGATATAATGCTCAAAACCTTTGTGGTCTTCTTATGAATCTCACTGGAACTGGCTCCATTAGATATATCCAGACCTACAATCCCTTTGGGATGAGTCTTCTCTTGGTCTGCGTCTGCTGAGCTGCCTGCTGACAATAGGTGCTGTGAGGCAAACATTTAAACTCTTTAAAGGGCTTTATCCAGCTGAATGTACTCTGAGAACTCACCTTTTAACTCTCAGAGGTTTTTGATATGATTTTACAGTAGTATCTTTGGCTTCGCCTTTAACTTGATGTTTTCTGAGAGTGTCCTGTATTTGCTCCTTGCTTGGGAGTGCTTTCTTAATTTTAATGTTGTTTGCCATCTGGGGAGCCTCAGAATCTTCAAAACCAAGTCCCATCTTCTTTTGGTTTAACAGTCCTGTCTTTAGTTTCTCTCTCTCCTCATATTTTAATAAATGCAGCAACAAGAAACCAGATGACACCTTCAACACTCTGGCTAGAAAACTTCTTAGCTGTATTTCCCAGTGCATTCATTTCACATTAATGCAGAAGAGAGTGTTGCTAAACCTTTCTCTACAACATTGCAAGGGTCTCCTTTCTTCAATCCTTTCTTCAAGTTCCAGCAATGTTTTTCCTACTTTCTTTTAAGGCGTCACAAGTCACCTCCTCTAAATATGCTTCTAGCTGTCAGTTCAAAGCAATTTAGTCCTTAACTAATGAATTCCTTAGTGTCCATTGAGAGAGGAACTAATGAAGACTGCATATGGAAGGGTCTAAGTCAGTGCTAACTGTTTAAGAAAATAAACTTGCAGGTCCAAGCACACACACTCACACACACACACAGAGCCTAGACCACCCCATTTGACAGATAGGAAGCTATGATTTAGAAAGGTAAAGTGACTTGTCCAAGATCCCATGGCCAGTTCATGGTGGAGAAGGGCCTAAAACTAGTTCTTCTGACTCTTAGTATGATTTCCAGGTCTTAGGTTTCCACCATGTTCCACGACTCCAAAAAAGCATTTCCTACCTGAGAATTCTCAGGAGCAATGTGTAGGAAGAGAACAAAGAGAAGACCATTAGGATTTTCTACTAGAATAGTCGTTTTTATGCTCTACAGTAAGTCAGCTAACTGATGCTTAGATGATGAAAGCTGTTTAGGGAACTTTTCATCTGGGATTCTGAAGATGTGAGAACTCCACTGTGACATCATTGGAGATCAAAGAGTGAAGGATTATTCCTGGTTTTCCTCTGATCTTTGACTAAAACAACAATTTAACTAATGTGTTTTTTCCTCCAGTTCTATTGAGATGTAATTGACAAAGTGGTCTTGCCTTTGCTTTTTTTTTTAGGAAAGATGAGGCAGGAATTTACAAAGACAGTTTCAATTTTCTTGGTTGCTTTTTTCTTTGAAAAGTTCAAGAAACTAAATTTTGAATGAATTGGTTCACCTGCTTCTATGAATGGTTTTGAACAAATCAGCCAGTGAACAGTCCCTGGACCCTGATGCACTGCCAGCTGTCCATCAGACTTCAGCCCGTGGCCCCCCAAAACCCTAACTTGATAGGTTCCTACCTCAGTTCATTACCTTTTCCTTCCAACCTCCTCAGTTGCTTGGACTTTTAAAAATCGTGGTTCAACACCTCATTTGTGACTCTACAGAGAAACTTTGGGTTTGTCCATTTCCCTCAAACCACATTCTTTAGAATGTACCTCAGACAATATTTCTTGAATCTACATTTTTCTCTTCATCCCCATGGCTACTAATTTAAGTCCCTGTTCATTCATCCACTTATGAATGGTGTTTACTGCCATGCTGGCTCCATAGCAGCCTTTTTTTGCTCTGTACAGGGATATAAGTGACCAGACATGGTACCAGTCCCCAAGGAACTCATATAAGTGTGGGGGTGGGGAAGGAGACAAAAACAAAGAATGAAGTAAAATTGGATGCTTTACATAGATCATCTCTCTCCTAGTTTTTATAATATCTTGACCCCTCTCTGCTTCTCTTCTCTCCCTCCTGATTTGTTTTCTTCATTGCTATCAACATTATTTTTCTAAAATATAGACTCACTCATGATCATCTTCCTCTCCCAGTGGCCTGGAGAATGAAGGTCATCAGTCCTTAGCATGTTGTTCCTCCACAAGCCAACCCAAACCTGCTTCTCCAGCTGTCCTTTCTATCAACCTCTAGCTTTGAAAACTGTATGTTAACCCCATTAGATGACACATGGATCTCCAAATACTCCTCATGTAGTCTTACATTTCTGTCTTTTTAAAAATTCTGCCTGTTTCTTTACCTTGGATGACCTGTAAATCCCATTCGTCACCTGATGAGCTCTTACTCATCTTCAAACTTACTAATCACTTAAGACTCATCTTCCTTAACTTCCTTACCCTGAGGTAGAATTAGTCTCCTTTGAATATACCACTATTATGGAAATTATTTCTTTGCATTTTAATTAATTCATAACCTTATAGGTTAAGCTCTCTTCCAGCACATGACAGTGTCCAATATGTATCTGTTGGATGATTTAAAAAAAGTTTAAATATTTAAAGTACATAGTGGATCATGGTAAAGGTGGTTTTTATTTTTACTGGTAATAATTATGGAAAAGTAGGCAGAGTCCTCAATTGTCTGGTCAGGGTAATCAAAACTCCTGTATTTGGAAATCAGAGGAAGTTTCCATGTCTGTGTTTTATCCCCTCTCTTTCATGTAAACTTTGGGAATATGAGTTGGGCCATTTCTATTAGATTATCCTGAGTTTCCAAAACGTAAGATGGGACTTCATGACCTCTGGGATTCCCATCCAAGAAGTAAGCGGTGATGAGAAAGAGTAACCCTCAGGGATGCTGGAGCTCAGGAGAAAGTCCAACTTTCACTTCATCCATGTGACGGAAGTTCTTTCACAATCTGTCTCGTGGAGCCAGTGGTGAGGCGTATGTGATATGTGTGTGGTAATAATATTTGGAGATCATTTAAGACCTTAGACATGAAATGACCTAGACATGATTCATCAGTCACTGTTAACATATCTTCTCTAAAAACTTTATGAGTAAGAGGCAAGATATCTGGGCTTAAGCTCTTTTTCCTACCAAACCCTGTCTTGAGAATGCAAACAGGATGCTTCGGAGAAGACTCTGCCACACGTTCAATTGAATAAAGATTTTGCATCCATTTGGGAAAAATCACTTAGAAAAATTTCAGCCCCTATTTCAAGTTAACCCCAAGAATTTCACTGCATGGACTGTCCATTATTTCAAAACATCTTCCATGGGGAGTCCTATCAATAGATGGGGTCTCCGGAAGATTACAGATAAGGGCTGGAATTCTTTCCATTTTTTTGAAGGTCAATTTCTAAGAATTAAACTACAGGATTCCTAGACCTGGTTTAATCTTGCATGTTTTCAGGCTCTTATAATGTAGGAGCGGGAAGGGAGCTGAAGGAACATCTGGCTTGGTTCCCTCACTTTACAAACAGAGTCAGGGAGGTGAGTGGCTTTTTAAGGTCACAGAAAGCACATTTTGTTGGGGTGGAGCTGGGACTAGGACCCAGGTCTCCAAACTCTTACCCCAGAGATCTTTCCTCTATACAAGTTAGGTAGTCAAATTCCTGCATGAGATAAATATCTGGATAATTATAAGATATTAATCAATTTGATCTGGTCATGTCCCACTGCTCCGAACCTCACGCCAGGTCAGCACCAAGGGCTTACACCATCAGCCCTCCCTTTGGACCTGCTCTTAGAGGAGCTGCAGATGCTGGTGCTGGACCAATATTTAACTTAACTGGTATCTGCTTGTCCGCCCAGTGTGGTCAGGAATCTCTAACCCATCTTCAAGCTTCAGCTTGTTCAGGTACCGGCCACTACCCTGCTGTGAGCCAGTCCTGCTCGCCCTTCTTTTTATCCAAACTCATGCTGCAGTGGCTGAAGTTTGCTTCATAGTGTGTTGAGCCACTGCACCACCAGGGAGGCCCAAGGAGTTTATTTTTTTCAAATATTTTCTTGTCTCTAAACTTTGAATAATAGTTCTACTTCCTCAGGTTTGCTGATGGCGCCATGTCCTTCCTTCAGAGATTATTAGGATGTTTCCTTTTTTTAACCTCAAAAGTTTTATGATTGTTCTACATACTTTTGTCCTTCCCTGCTGTTTTACTGGAAGAAGTCAAAACGTCAAAGTCAGTTTCCCCATGATTCCTAGGCTCTTGCCCGTTTGCCTTAGCGAGGACACCACACTCATCTCTGATTTGCACCTGTGGGTGTTTTCACTGGACGCAGCCTTTCCTCCTCTGTCTGTACCCGAATCATCTAAGATATTACAAAAGTGCAATTTCTTCCTTTTTTTTTCTCCCATAGAGTTCTGTCCAATTAGTGATGTATCCCCAGTATCCTGATAAAAATCTTTGGGTCTGTTGCCCAGAATCTGCATGAAGGACTCCAAGTAACTTGTATTAGTTACCTGTAGCTGTGTAACAAGTTAGCCCTGAATTTAGTTGCTTATTCCTCTACTGATTGCTGTCTACCCAATTCTCAACACCCCATTGAACAGAAGCATTTTGTATTTGACTCGGACATATCTGAGGGAGTCTGAAATGTTTTGGGAATAGCTTAGTATTTCATCTGGGGACAGAGAAGTGACAAGTCTGCTAAACTTTCTTAGATGGTATAAGAAAAAATGAAGTTGCTTTAAAAATGAGATGCAAGACCATCGCCTCTCACAGTCTCAAGGAGCCTAAGGAGACACAATGAAGAAATAGGGTGTGGAATCCTGGATGGCATTTTGGGGAGAAAAAGGACATTTGGTGAAAACTAAGAAACTCTGAATGAAGTTAGTTTAGTTACAAAGTTTAAACTTAAGGTGAATTAAACTTTCTATTTCAGTTGACAATAATTAAATAATACTGTTGGTAAATGGTGATAAATGTACATGTGATGTCAGATGGTGAAGGCGGGGAACTTGGGTGTGGGGCGTATGGGGACTCTTCTCTGTGGACGACTTTGCTATACATGTAACACTATTAGACTATAAAAAGTTCATATTTAAATATGCATCATATCAAACTCTGCTTTTCCCATGTGAAAACCAGGCCAGGGTCACTTTGTCACATGTATACCTGGTGACTACAAGATTCTATCCTCAGATTTGCACTCACCTTTCTATCTCCCGAGAGCTAAGCCCAGGGCCTTACACATTCCACAAGCAGTGAATGAACACGTGAGTGAATGATTGTGAAATACTGAAGTGAGCTCTTGGACAGACTGTTCTGGAAGGACATAATTAGCCCAGTTGCAGTCAAGGGTAATGGGGACATTTCTTTGGCCTTTGTCTTAAGGGCATTCAGTTCAACAGACCTCTAAAGGGGCGTCTTCCCGCTTTCTTCTTCAAATTATATGTTCTCGCTCTGTTTTTATCTCTGTTATTTCCTCTTCTTTCTTTTCTCTTTCTCTCTATTATTGTTTCTTCTACTGTGGTGCACTCATTTTGACCCAAACAATGGTGGTTCTTCCTAATGTGTTGTGGTCTAGTGGGAAGTTTCTTAAGTGTCAGTGATGAGCTGAGGCTGAAGAAATAGGAGAACAAAGACATTTGGTTCTGGATGCATGCCATCCAGGTAACCACAGATCCTGGACAGGAAAGCTCTGGGCCACTTCCCATGGACTTAGTCAAAACTGACTTGTTTTTACTAGCATCACACAATTAGACTTAATCCCCAAATTTCATCATTTTGGAACAATTGTTTTGATTTCCATTAGCTTCAGTTTTAGTGTTTGCTCATGGATATGGTTATCAAATAAAGAGCAAAATCTCCGCTAATGATCACTTAAGAAGTTCCCATCTACATGGCAAATATTTGCCTCCTCCCTCCTCCTCCTTCTCCCTTTTTCCTTTCCCTCTTCCTTCTCTTTCATTACCTCTAGATATGACTTACTTTTTAGTGGACTTGGATTTTCCAGTGCCTCATAAAGTATTCTCTTTCTCTTGTTCATGTTTCAAAACAACACTCCATGCACTGTAAAGGGAGCTAGTGTTATTGGCTGATCCAGGAAGGAAAAGAGTCAGCTGGGGGGGGGGGGCTCTGAGTTTTCATCAGCTGTTTGGAATTTAAGTCCAGGTATGATATGCAAATAAATGAAGTCGATGAGACCACCGAGTCTTTGACCTCGGCGTCATATTTCCTCCTGGTTCTCTGACCTAATTAACTGGCTATAGATTCCAATTCAAAATGCCTTGCACTTTTAGTATTTCATGATCTTCAAAGAAGCTTGTTTTTCTGATTCTCATGCTTTTAAGACATAATTTTTGCTAGAATTGTAGTTCTCAGTTTTTCAGACTGATGTGACCCTCAGTGGAAAGTATGACTGTAGAGTACTAGGTGCTAGAAGGGATTAAGCTTGGGGTGGGTTTTCTTGGGGTGAAGGCTTAGTGGGGTTCAGGAGGGAATTTATAGTCCATGATGGGCACAGGTACTGTGACTGTCCTGTTGACTGTCCTGCTACTGCTGTACCCCCCAGCGCCTAGAATAGTGCTTGACATAAGGTAGACACACAGAGAAATGTGACTCAATGTCTTTCCTTTGGTGGAGGTGAGAGAAGGAAGCTGAAAGAGCAGAAGGTGTGATTCATTCTATCATTCATGTTCAAAAATAGAGATTTCTATCAACAGTCTAAAGGAAGTTGTGGTTCCCAGGTTGCTCCTATTTGGAGGAGAGAGATGAATTTAGTTCTACTCCTACCTCCTTGCTCGTGTCCCATGGGGAGGATGACTTTGAATTACATTAGTCACAATCCAGGACACAGCCACACTAATTAGTGGGTAGGATTCGAAGGACAGTGGGCTGGTGCATGTTTAACAACCCATGCCGGTGTGGGAGCTTATCTCTGTGCCTTCTATGACTGGGTAGAGGTGGTGGGCCCACTAGCTGTTAGACTGGGGTACCTGATGCACCGGCTTATCGGGAAGCTCTGCAGAGGAATTTCAGGGTCACACCCAGCCAGATGGTTAGAAGTTTCCCTGGCTCTGTATGCTGTTTCTTCGTGTGCTCCATCTCACAAGGAAGAGGGGTGGCTAAGCCAAAGCAGGTCTTGGGCATTCCTAACGCTCTGCAAAACCCAGTCTAAGAGCGCCTCGCCTCCCAAGTTCCTAACGCTCCTGTGCTGAGTAGCTCTTTAATCTGAATGACCCCCGCACAGGTGCAAACATCAGTCACAATGAGGACCCCCCTCCCCCAGAACATATTACAGTCCCTGTGAGTCCACTTGGTCCTTTTTATCCCCCTCTTCAGGCTTTTCTGCAGTGGCTCTTGGAAATAAGCACTATATTACTTTTCTCTGATTGCTGTAACAAATTATCCCAAAGTTGGTGGGTTAAAACAACAGCAATTTACCCTCTCACAGTTCTGGAAGCCAGAAGTCCAAAACCAAGTCTCAGAGCCATGTCCCCTCGGCTCCCTCCTCTGCCGGTTTGTCTGCGTCATTCCAGTCTCTGCCTCAGTTCTTCACGTGGCCTGTCTGCTGTGTGTCAGATCTCCCTCTGCCTCCCCTTTAGAAGGTCGTATGTGAGGACACGTGGGGGGCCACCCCATAATCCACAGTGACATCGTCTTCTCAAGAGTCTTAATTTATTCACATCTGCAAAGATGCTTTTCCAAATAAGGTAACGTTGTAAGCTCCAGAGGTTAGGATCTGCTCGCTCTGGGGCCACCATTTAGCCACTGGAACAGACTCTAGAATCTTCTTTCCCTCTTTTTCTGTAGAAATGCCCTTTCACAAAAGAGAATGACATGCCCAAGCTAAGTTCCTTTGAACAGATCAAGCCCCAAGTCTTGTTCTTGGAGCTGGTCCTGGGAAGTGCCTGGCTTGTAAAGGACAAACAGCATCTCACTTCTCCTAGTTGTTGCAACTTATTCTGAAGTGTAATCGAAAACATCACTTCCAGCTGTGGCCGCTGCTGGCCTTCCAAGGGGACTACATGACACCAACATCTGGATGAAAAGCGAAAAGCAAACAAACCAGAAAAGCCCAGCCAACCAGCCAGATGCTTGTTACCAAGCATCGACTCAGCAGATAGTTTGGCCCTTGTATTTGGGGTGCAGGGAGCACCACGGAGGGTGTCTTGGGAAGAGGAGGAGCAAATCCCCCTCCCCCACCCCAGCACCACCCAGGTGGTCCTCCTGCTGGCCGGAGGGCAGGGTGTCAGGCTCTGGAGTCGAGAGCGCACGCCCAGGAGTGAGGTGAGAGGAGAGGGAAGGAGGCAGGACTTCTGAACAGTGTCACAGTTGTGTCCAAGAACTTGGGGTGCAGGCACAATCGGTGGAGAATGAGGACAGAATGCGCTGCAAACGCTGGGCTCCCGGCGCCTTGGAGCAGCCATATTAAAGATGAAAGGGACAGAGCCCCTGCATTCCAGACGGAATCAGGCAGCAAAGCGCAAGTATGAAAGCATTCTTGGCTGTCATACCCTCGAGTGCACTCATCTCCGCACGGCACTGCTCCGCCACAGAGGGGAGAGCGCGCCCCGAGCCTCCACAGGGTCTGGGGCTGCGGCCGGGATATTTTCAGTGCAATCAAAACAAGATGCTTCGGTGCGGTGGCTCCTTGTTGTTCCCCTGGGGATGTCTGGGGACCGCTGGGAGCAGGAGGACAGGAACCCTGTCTCTTTGGTTTCGGGCCTTTCAAGAGCAATTAAGCCATTCGCTTTAAGGCCGGGCTTTTTGAACAATCACTCTTAGCCCTCTGGGGACTTCCTGAGAGATCTGGATTCCGGGATCCTGGCCAGAGGAGGACGCCAGCCTCAGTGCCTGCGCAGCTGGCTGAGGACAGGATGGTTGGAAGGCCTGAGCCTCGGGCTCTGCACGGGGTGGAGATTGCGCCCCTTGTCTCACAACATAGGCACTGCAAGCACCTGGCCTGGAGTCGGGCCTGGCTAGAGGAAGCAGCCATAGGCTTTGGTCAGAGTTCAGTCGAAGACCAGTACTCAGCTGGGCTGCAGGGGTTGGTGACTCGGGACCCTGGGCCCGAACTCTGAGCTTCAGGCCTACCGCTTCTTAGTGGAGCGACTGGACTTCTGTCTCTGGGGAAGCGCGAGGTTAGTGCCCACCTCTCAGTCTGTTCCTTGGAAGGAAGTGAGATAACTTATGTCAAGCTCTAGCTCACTGCCTGGCTTTTAGTAAGTGCTCAATAAAGGCGGGCTGTTTTAATTGCTATTATGAAAGCGCAGCTCAAGGAGGGCCATCTAGCTTTCCTTCCTTTGCCTCCCCCACTTCCCTTTCCTCCTTGGATTCCACATCTGAGAGCCAAAAACAAAGGGGTGGGGTGGGAGTAGAGGAGGGAGGGAGAGAGAGAGAGAGAGAGAGAGAGAGAGAGAGAGAGAGAGAGAGAGAGAGAGAGAGAGAGAGAGAGAGAGAGAGAGAGGAAGAGAAGGGAAGAGGGAAGAGGGAAGAGGAGGCAAGGAAAAGAGGGAAACAGCCAGCTACAGATTCTTCTAGAGAGCCTCGCCCTTGGGCTGGGAGCTTATTTGTCTACAATAAAACAGTTTTGGGGTCACACAAGCTCTGAGGTTATTAATACTTTTATAAAGTCTGTAAATTTCGATGAAAGAAAAAGCTGCGAGCCACAATGAAGAATAAAATCCAGTTAGTAGGTGACCATGCTCCCCAGTCCCGCCTTCCCTGCCAGAGGTCATGGGGTCCACCAAGATGTGTGACCTCCCGCTCGCCCCCACATGACCCCATCTCCTTCCTAAGACCCAGACCTCCAGGCTCTCTGACCTCTTAACCTTGTTCTTCACATGCCAGTCATGACTTCCCGATTCTGGAAATCGGAATGGTAAAACGGAACAGAACCCTGGGTGCTGTCAAGTTAGAGAGAATGGGGTAGAGTAGTTTGGCTCACTCGAAAGGCAACCCTCTACCCTCCTGAGCAAGCCTCTTTCTTCTTCCTGGAGGGGGCTGTGCCTGGGACGAGCCATAAAGTCAGTGTGTGACTGCGCAGGTGGCGTGACTTCAAGACTTGAGAGAAGGCCCCCCCTTAGCAGAGCCGCCCCCTTACCTGCCAGTGAGGGCAGGAGTATGAGATTTGGCAGCAGAACACCTGCCACAGTCAGCTACTGGTGGTCTCCCTGCCCACAGGATCTCGGTCGCCCCGTCTAGACAATAAAGGTGATAGTGACCTCGAAGGGAGCTTGCACAGTTTAAACGCGATGAAGTTTGTGTCTGAATGTGGGTGCACGGTTTACCCCGATGACTCCTGGGGAGCAGCCTGTGCCTGACACCACTCCAAGGCTCTCACATTAAGGGAGCTCCCTCCAGGACTTTGTTTTGAACACAAGGCAGTGTTGGCGGATGCCCGCTCTCAAACAACCTTGGTCAATGCCCGTTTGAGCTGCTTTAGGGTCCTTTAGATAGAATCTGTGGGAAAAAAGACATACACCTTCTCTAGATTAAGTGATTCCTTCTGGAATTAGGGTTTCCCACTTGCAAATGATGGATGTAATTATAAACAAGCCCTTTGAAGATTATTTTCAGATCATGAATAATCACCTATAGAAAGGATGAAAAACATAACACTTTTGATGCTCTAATTACTTTCTTTCCTTTCTCTCCCCACCCCCTTCCTGGCTTCCTTTTTCCTCTCCCTTTGCTCCTCCTCTTCCTCCTTCATCCTCTGTTTCTCTGTCTCCCCCTTTCTTGCATCTCCTCCCCCCGCCCCCCCCACCCCCCCCCCCGCCCGTGGCTTGGGATAAAATTTCCAGTGCCAGGCTTATGTGAAACTTCGAACAATATATATGTAAGAAGAGCTTGAAATGCTTTGGAATACACTGTCTTATAACAGAAAAGGTGGTTTTGGGGAGGCCAGGATGCTGACATTAAAAAAGAACGTGAGGGGAGCCTTCTTGATGGTTCAGGTAGTTGAGCGCCGCACTGGGGCTTCCGCAGCCTCTGCAGCACAAGTTCGATACCCGGCCAGGGAGGGGACCCACATGGCGCAGCAGACCTCTCCTGCCCAGTTCTATTCCCCCACTTTGCTTCTGGTGAATCCTCTTAACCCTCTGTGCCTCTGGCCTCCTGCTCTTGTATATATAGGTAGATAAAATCTTAAAAAAAAATCAAAAAACAAATGTGAGGAATCTGAATAAAGTCCTATCATGGACTGTGAGAGTGGAAGTGTTTTTTCTAAAATCATATATGTGATGTGTCTTAAGAATATTCTTCCAGTTAAACTTTCTGTTGTAAGGACACTTAACTGTGTCATCACTGGCTTCCTTGCTTATGTATTAAGCTTGGGAAAGTGCTCTTGGGGAACACTGAACCCTGGGAACTGGGGACTGCAAGGAACACGGACAGGAGATTTTTTTTCTCACTTCCATACCTGCTGTAGGGTCAGAGATCAGGTCTTTCCGCCCTCCCAGCACTGATGACGGACACCTGCGGTGCGGCGCACATTCCAGGGTGCGCATGCGCGAGTGGGCGCGCCTAAGTTGGACACGGGCTTAAACGGGCAGCGTCGTGAGGACGTCAGGACCGACAGGACCGGCAGTACTGACGAGCAGCAGCAGTGGAAAGCAGCCGAGAGGGTGAGATGCGCCGGGGGCTGGGAGGCCTGCCAGCCTCCCGGCCCCCACCCCGGCACCCCTGCCTGCCGTGTACCTGGCCACCTCTACTAAATAAAAGCCACTGAGGGCTCCAAGACTCCCTTTCCTTGACCCGTGTGCTAAGAACCATCCCGAACCTGCCCAGAGTGCAGCCCTTCCTGCCGCTACATCTGCCCTCACCTGGACCTGCCTTCTGAGCCTTTCTGGTCCCATCATAGGAAAAATGGTTCCTATTCTGTGTAAAAGAAAAAAAAAATAAAAAAAATCGCTTCCCTACCATTCCTGAGTTTTTACATCTTATTGGGTGAAGGCTTTTTCCCCCAGGCTAGAACTGGACAATTCCAGAGCTTCTGTCAGAATTTCCAAGGAAGAGAATCAGACTAGGCAGGATATGTCAGGGGTACCCCCCAAACCCCACCCACCCCCTGGCTGTTAGCTAGGGCTCAGAGTCGGGGTGTGGCCGCCAGGGCCTCCCCCTCCCCCCGGCCCTCTAACACAGTGTCAGGCACAAACATTGGTAATGAATTTGTAGGAGATGAGAGTTTTCAAGCTACATCTGAGGGCCATTAAACTGATAATGATGTCGACTGATTTCAGTGGTGAGAAGAATGATTTACTAGGACAGTCTTTTCATAGGGTGGGGAGGGGTTTGTGAGCCCTCAAGCGTTTTCTAATAACATGTTGGAGTAGCCAGCGAGGGAGCTGCCTTTTCCATAACTCTCCTATCCTCTCTCTCAGTGCAACAGAAGCAGGTGGTGGTGAAGGGAAGAAGGGAAAGCCAGGCAAGGGCTTTCTGAGGCAGGAGGTAAAGTCTGGGGCCTAGCCCAAGCCATAACTCACGGCTTCTGGAGCGGCACAGAATCTGGCTAGTAAGCAGATCTCATGGCCCCGGGCACGCCGCATGGGGAGGCAGCCCAGCTTCACCTCTTCTGGAAGGTATTTGTCCTGGGGGAACCCAGTAAGCCTTGAGTCACTGACAGGATGGCCCAGTGACAGAGCTGAAATGAAACGTGAGAGAAAACCTTGACTCATCTTGGCTGGAGGTGTCTGCTGAGTTTGAGGGTGTATATATAAACAGCCACACACACCTCCACACCCCTCACACATGGGTGCAGGCCCACGGGGCCAGGCGGTGACTCAGAAGGTAGTGCCACAGATAACCTGCTGACTCACGGTTTTACATTCCTTGCCTCCCCCCTCAGACAAGCCCTGGGTCTGAAGGCTTCTCTCTGGTCTGGTTTTTCCAGGTGCTGTCCCTAGTTGTCCAAGCCAGAGAGCCTCTGGGCCTCTGTGGTCAGAAGGCCAGTCCAGACAGATGAGGGCCTCAGCCTCCTGCCTAGTTTGCTCACTGGGATGTCTGCTCCGTCAGCCTTTCCACGTCTAATCATTCATGCAACAAATATTTAATCAGTGCCCGCACCTTGCTGGCTGCTTGCTGGGCCCTGGGGGCCTGCAGTGCCCAGGAAAGAGCCCCTATTCTGAGCCTCCTCTTGGGGACGGTTCCAAGTATTTTCTGTGGGAGCTGGTTCAGTGACGAAAGGGACACTTTCACACCACCCTCACTTCATGGCTCTGGGGGCCCACGCTTTCAGTGGGGACTGGTGGGTTCCCCATTCTGGCCCCCACAGCCGGGTCTTCTCCCATGTACCTGGTCATTCTCTGCCACCTGAAGAGAGTGACTCTTCATCCTTCTACCAAGTGTGTAGCAATTAGGGACTATTTTGTAGGCAAAGAGTGGATCGAGCGTGTGCTGAGGTCTTGCACAAACAATAACCCTTACCCATGTTCCTGGGCTCCTGGAAATTGCCTATAGACTCACCCTGGGACTAAAACCACCTTAGAGTTTTATATGCAGCCTTCTAATTACAATGAATCCACTGGTCATCAGGTTGTATCATTATCACCATCACTTTACATACCAGGAACCTGAGGCTCAGAGAGGTGACATCTCTTCAGTGACATCTCTTCGGTGACAGCTTACAAGAGACACCACTGGTTCGCCCCAGAACCTTCCACTCCCAATGACTGCCATATTGTCCTAGCTCCAGGGTGAGTTCTTGGCCTGCTCAGGGGCCTTTTCATTTGAGACTGGGTATGTCCACCTTCTGGTAGATTCTCCAGTGCACAGGCTGGCAGCAGAATGAAGAGACAGCTGGGTTCAGGTGGAGCACATGGGGGTAGCTACAACGAGTGTCGAGAGTTCAGTGTCGTGTGAGCCTTTGGCAAAACTGTGGGGGAACAGAGCTTGTCTTTAGGCTCCAAGCCTTTTAGCAATACCTTCTCCTGGTCCTGGTTTTGTGGGTCCCACTCTGTGGCCCCATCAAGAATGCAGCAGAAAGGGACTAGACTCCTAGTCACATGTGGCTGAGGTAGACGAGGCCTCAGAGATCATCTGGCCCAATGTCTTCATGACAGAGGCGCTTGTGTGACAGGCCTGACAAGGTAGTAACACGGGAACTTGAACTCAGTCCAGTGCTTTCTCTGAAACCACCTTTTAGCACTGGGAACAAGATCACAGGCAACTCAAGAGTCTGCACAGTTGGGCATGAAGCACAGCAGAGCTCACATCTGTCAGGCTGCACAGCTGGGCCCCTCCTTCCACAGACTTCCCCTCTGCAAGGAACCTGTGTTGCTTTTTCTACACCGGCTCTCTTGGGGCCCCTCCTCTCCTGTTTTATGTTTATATTTTATTTATGTCATCTTATAAAGGATCTGCTGCTTAAGAGTTCATTTCTAACAATGGCATCTGAGAGTGGAAATTTTAACCGTGAGTTTGGCTGGAAGAACAAGCATATTCATCTGCAGATGTCGGCTCTCTTGGCTCTGATAGCCATGCGTGTGTGTGTGCATGTGCGTGTGCTTGTGTGTGTGCACGTGTTTGTGTGGTGCAGAAGAACCTGGGTTTGGCGTACTAGACATGCAGCATCTCTGTAAGTGACACATTCTCTTGGCGATGCATCTCACAGAGTGGTCCTCAGCTTTCTTTCACTGCCTGAGCTTCCTTCTCCTTCCCAGACCCCCTCTGACGGCTGTGAGGTGGCAGTGGTGACAGAAACACCTCATTCCTGAAATCAAAGAGTCCTGGCTTGTGTACTTTAGTAGCGGAAGGACCTGGGGAAAGATGCCCAACAGCTCTGAGTCTGGATTTCCCTGCCTGTAATGGGCACGCTGGTGCCGCGTAGCAGAGGTGAATGAGAAGGGTTCGCCTGTGACAAGGCCGTGTCCTCTTTAGTGACCTGAGGAGAGCTGGCAGCTAGTGGTTGCCCAAGAAGTTAAGAAATGTGTCCCCTCAAGTAAACCCCACAGGTATCTCTTTGGTGCACACTTGTTTGTCAAAAAACCTTGCTCTTTCTGGGCCCCAAGTTGCAGGGAGATGGCTGGTGATGTTTGCAGTGGGCAGTGGGCCGGGGTGATGGGAATTGCGGCCCAGAGTCCTGGTGCAATTTACACTGACCCTGAGACTTCGGGCAGGGTATTTAGCTTCAGCGATGGGACTTCCTTCCCGTTCTTCAGTCTTCACTGGGCTGCTCAGAGGGTTAAACGAGATGACGCTCGTGGATCATTTCGCTGTGTGCTCAGTACGTACGTGTTTACTGACGTGATTTCTAAGGACCTTTGTTTTAAGGGTATTTTTAGGTTGTTAATGAGGCAATAACTTTATAGGAGCCTCCCTAGAGGGGCAAGCATATCCCTGGTTCCTCCTGAAGTTTTCCAGTTGGCTGGGAATGCCTCTGATTTCAGAAGTGGGGCTCTACGCGGCAGGCTTCGCTCCGCAAAAGGCCAAGTGGGCTTGATGACTGTCAGCACTCTCCTTTTCCGCGGTGTCCTAAGCTAGAATCTGGTAACTTGGTGTGTTGTTCATCTTGGACATGGTCTGCGGCCGAGAAGAAAAGACGGCTAAGCTAATTTTCCGATTCCCAGTGTCCTGGTGCACGCCCTGCTTCAGCGGCTTCTCTCTCCTTAAACACTTGGCCTTTAAGAAGACTGTTTTTGAGGGGAGAGGGTGCAAAGTCATCTGAGCTACCACAGCAAATTCCCCAACGCCAGGGTTTCCGTCGCTGTGCACCCATCACACTCCTCTTATGCCACTATTAAGCACCTGCTGTATGCAGTGCTCGGAGGCCCTGTCCAGCTGAATCTCTCTTCCCTGCCCTGCTGCAGTGCATACTCACGGTGCTGTTCTTCCTTTCCGGAGTGTGCCTCCCCCGCCCTCTCCCACTGAGCCCTCAGGCATGCTGGCGCCCCCTCCTCACCTCAGTCCAGCACCAAACATCTGGCAGATGCCTCCGAGCTCTCACATCCGCGCTGGCCTCCCAGGGGCTTCTCTGGGATTGCTCATGGCCCGGGTCCCAGCCGGGGCCCACTCTGCCTCCCCATTGGTCTGCCCTGCTACACAGATGGGGCACGTATCGGTGTATGGGGCAAGGGCTGCATTCTTCATTCCTTGCCGCCTCCCTGAGCCTAGCGCAGACCAACGCCGAGCGCTCATCCTGTGAAACGATCTGTCTGCTCCACGCCGGCTCCCTCCAAAGGTGGCTGTGTCTGAAGGGCCGTCCTCTTCATTCTCTGCATATCCCCCTGGCCAGCGCCGGGCTCACGGGCTGCTCACGGCGGCCCACTTACAGCATCGACTCCGCAGCTGGGTCACAGAGGGCTCCAAAGCAGTGGTTTTTTGTTTTTGCTTTTAAGATTTTTATTTATTTATGCGTACAAGAGCTGGGGTACAGACCAGAGTTGCGGGAGCTGAGAGCAGTCACCAGAGACAGAGCGGGAAGCAGAACAGGTGGATCGACTGAAACACACTGCTGAGGGGAGCAGCAGGTGAGGCAGGAGCGGTCTGCTGCGCCATGTGGGGCAGTCGGGGATCGAACTCGCGTTGCCGCGGATGCTTCCCAGTGCGGCGCTCAATCCGCTGCACCACCAGGGAGGCTCCAAAGCTGTCATGTTTTACTGAGCAGTCATGTTTCTCTTTTTAGCGCCAGAGAACCGGCAAGCGGGAAGCAACGCCAACGGCTCGGCTCCTCAGGGAGAGCCTCCGGGCAGGTGGCCTTGCGTGTCTTCCTCCTGCTCGCTTCGCCTCCACTCAACCATGACCTCCCGACCCGCGGGCTGTTACAGGCAACGGATGTGTTCCGAGGCCTTTCTGCAGGCGGAGACTCTGCTTGCACTTGAGGACAGGCGTGGGTGTCGGCCAGCTCGCCTGCCCGCGCCAGCTCGTGTTCTCCCGGGGCCTGCGGGCAAGTCTGTCTCCTCATCCCATCGATATGCTGAGCATCCAGGTCAATGGGAGTCGCCCGTGGGTTTCTGGCCCATTTATTGAAAATGTGGAACGACTTGAGTTCTCGCTGCTCTGACTGGAAGTCGTTGAACACATCTTGTTTCCAGCAGGCTCGGGGGCGGGAGGTCAGGTTTCAGATGCCGTTAATGCAGTGTAAAGGTGAGCCTGCCAGGTCTGGAATAAAGAGGACCTGACAGCTGATTTATGATGTGGCTTTTAAACAAATCACCGCTCGAGCTGATGCATTTCATTAAGGAAGGGGCTAGATTGTATTAACATGTCATCCTTGGACATCAGCCGCTGCCCCTGTGGCCAGCAGTCGTTGGAAAGAAATGGGGTTTCAGTGACTCCAGAAACCATCTCCTGGCTGTTGGGCCAAAGAGACGCTGGTGGTTCAGGTCCCTCTTGTGTCTGCGCCAAGCCCCTGCGGGGGCCTGCGGGCCGGTGAGTGTGAGGAAATGGCTCTGCGAGGTCCCGGACTGGGCCCGGGCGACCTGGCATGGGAATTGCCCCCAGCTGCCCTCTGAGTCTGCCCTGCTGTCGCTTTCTGCCGGGAAGTGCGTGTGATGAGGAACAGCGGCAGGTCGGGAGACGGAGCTGCTTGGTGCTTTGGGAGCGGTGTCCGCTGGGGACTTGCAGGGACCCCTTCTTAACGGAGGCCTCACTCGGCTGTGCCCTACGTGGGCCGTGGACGCCCGTGTTCATGTAAACAGAATGTGACTAGAACCTCCTCAGAGGGCCAGGGAGGTCTGACTTCCAGGTGTTCGCAGCTGGTGAGAGACCACCTTGGTTTTCTTTGGACCCTCTGGCCCAAATATGGAATAGAACATTTTGTCACCCCCCCGCCCCATGGGGCCCTGGATGTGGCCAGGTGGGGAGTGGCCCTCGGGACCGAGACGCGTGCTCTCTCCAGTCTTCCCGTCCAGCCCCAATAACAGTGAGTCAGCGGCAGAGAAAGTGGAGTCACTTCTGAATCCCAGACGCCTGCCGCGGGTCCTCATTAGTGGTCAGTCCCGGCAGGCGCGGGCGGGAGCCGGAGGGAGCCATCTGCGAGGGCGGGTCTCAGTGCCGGGGACCCTGGACGCAGAGGTGACAACGGAGGAAAACCTCCCCGGGGTGATGGTGTGGCTTTCGCTGGGCGTGGGCACACGCACGTCCTGGATTTCTGGGCTGGGCTCTGCCCTCTGTCCGGTCCAGACGGATGTGTAATAGAAGGTGCTTGAGGGTGGGCAAGCCCCACCGTGGGTGTCCACAGATGCCCCCGGAGCTGTGAGCCAGAGATGCCAGCCTCTCCTGGCTGGGCAGGTGGCATCCTGGGCTTTGGCACTGCCGTCCCAAAAGGGGGAACTTATGAATGAGGAAGGAAACCAGTGTCCTCTGCAGCAGCAAAAATCTGTTTTCAACATGAAGTCCTCACGCTGCTGCTTCTGGCAAACCTGTCAGCGTTTAGTAAATATACAACAGCTCCGCGTTTCTGTCCTGTATCTCCCTGCCGGCCGAACGCCAGCAGCGAGCTGTTTGTATGTCTCAGGTTGCACGGCCACTCAGTGCCTGGGGCTTGGGGTATTTATCTGTGCATCTGTGTCCTCGCGGTGGCTTCATGGGCAGTGCTTGAACACCAGGGCCAGCCAGACCTAAACTTGGATCCAAACTGAGCTTTTCGGTGGCGGTGGAAGCTTGAGGAGTCGACTTCACTTTGCCTGGGTTGGTTTTCCTTCTCTGCAAGACAGAGACACTGTCCATTCCAGGCTGGGGCGAGGATCAAATGGGGCAGTGCGTTATGGCTCCAGCGTGGTGGGGGCTCTGGTGGAGGCAGATTATACTGTGTTAACCCCCGTTCTCTCTCCAGCCGACTGACTGTAACTTCCTTAAAAACAGTCTCATTTATTTCATGTCTCATTGGCTTGGACAGAGTAGATATTCTAATGGATAATGAGTGAACTCATTTCATGATTAAGGTCGAAGTGGACAGAGAAACAGACCCAAGGGCAGGTGTAAGGAACCTCTACTTGGACCAGAGCCTCCCTAGGCACAGCGTGGGGCATAAAGGACCAGGGCGTCAGAGAATGAATTAAAAGTGCAGATTCTCGGGCTGTGTCTTGAGACTCCTGACCCAGCTGCTGGCCAAAATGTGCCTATGAAGGTTGGAGAAGCCCCGGACTAGAATATTAAGTCAATAACCATATACTAAATAAGCAAAGGAGTAGGTTAAGGAAGTTGGCAGACTAATTTACTGGGATCCCACTGTTTTTATTTTTTATTAATTTTTTAAAAAATATTCATGAATATAAGAATTGGGGTACAGGCCATAGATGTGGGGGCAGTGAGAGGATTCAGCAGAGACAGAGTGGGGAGCAGAACAGGCAGACTGACTGAAACACACTGCTGAGGGGGGCAGCGGGGAGGCAGGAGAGGTCTGCTGCACCATGTGGGTCCACTCCCTGGCTGGGGATCGAACTCGTGCTGCAGGGCAGTGCTTAAGCCCTTGCGCCACTAGGGAGGTCCTACCACAGGTCTTATTTTAAGAGAAAAGTGAACTGAAGCACTGAGAATTCTACGTGCAGTTCCAGTCTGATTCCAGTTCCAGCAGAGCTGTCCCTGCCAGTGAGTTCGCAGCCACAGGCTCTTACAAGCGCCTACATGATTCCTCCTCCACCCCTGGTCAGGACTCCCCTTTACGCTGAGCCTCCCCTGTCCATCCCTCATGCCTGCGCTGTGGTGGCCCTTGGGTGGCTGAGTCGGCCCTGGTGGTCCCCGGCCCTCCACAGCTGTCCTGAGTCTATTTGTCACTAGGGTGTCCCCACATGTGGCCACAGCCCAGAATATCCTCAGTCGCTGCGGTTGTCTGTCTGTCTGTGAGTGCCAGTGGGGATCCTGCACTGTGCTCACAGAGCACCCTCTGTTCCTGCCTGGATCCCTGCCCGGCATTTGGGTTCACCTGAGAATCTGGCCCTTGCCTCGGCTTCAGTCTGTGTGTACCTGGAGCGCAGCACGGAGACCACGTCTCCCCACACAGGGCGCCTCTCTGAGTCTCTCTGTCCCGGAACAAGCTGTGGGATCTTTCCTGTTCTCTTCCCTCAAGTTTATGCTTGACAGGTAAGGCGCCCCTGAGGTCCAGAGTGGCTGCTGTTGGCGCACCTTGTCCTGGGATGGTGGCAGAGAGAGATTATGAGCACCTGTCCCTACCTGCGGGATGCATCTCAAGCCACGTTCTCCCAGCTCCCGTCCTGTGGTACGTGCCCTCCCGAGCAGCTCCCTGCACGCTCATTCAGTCAGTCTGAGCTGCTGTGTGTGCAACTGGAGGTTGTCTTTTCTCTGCTTCAAGTCCTTCCATGTCTCCCACTGCACCACCCTCCGTCCCTGCCTGTGTCCCTGCCACTCGCCCTCATCACCTCTGGGTCCCATGCTCTCAGAGCAGCAGGTCTTCCGCTGCCTCACACTCACCTGGCTTCAGGCCCTGCGGCTCTTCTCCATCTCCCTCACAGGAATTCCTGCAGCTGGACCACCTCAGCCTCTGGAAGTGCCTCGGGCTTCCCCTGCTGCTGTTTCCCCATGATAACGCTGACCCGGGTTAAATACATGTTCTCTGGGCTTTTCTTGTAGAAATCCCCAAAGAAGTCCAGAGGTCTGTATTGTTAACCATGGCTTCTGGCGACTCTGGTCCTCAGGACGTGGAGCAGTCACTGCCCAGGCTGCATTGTCCTCCACAAACTCTCCACGGGCCTTTCCTTGCTTTGGGGGCATCTCGTGTCAGCACCGGGATGGTTGCCCTGGAGCTCACGCTGACACAGAACCCTCAGCTCTCTGCAGCTTTTGTACTCAAACAACACAAACCTTTTTTAAAAAAGATTTATTTATTTATGCACACAAGAGCTGGGGTGCAGGCCAGAGGTGCGGGAGGTGAGAGGATTCACCAGAGACAGAGTGGGGAGCAGAATCGGCAGATTAACTGAAGCACACTGCTGAGGGGAGCAGCGGGAGGCAGGAGGGGTCTGCTGCACCCTGTTGGTCCCCTCCCTGGCCAGGGATGGAACTTGTCCTGCAGTGGCTGCCCACAGCTTCACAGTGCTGCGACTTTACCCCTTGCGCCACCGGGGAGGCCCCGCAACACAAACTTCTTGAGTGTCTCACATAGTTGCTCCTCATACATATTTGGTTGGGTTTTTACTTTTCCCCTCTGATTACATTCATTTTGGGGGAACACTGGCGTCAGACTGCAGCATGACCCAGTCTGTGGAGCAGCCTCTCTGACGGTGAGGTCAGCTTGTGGATGCAAGTGGCGCTTGACCGAAGGAGCAGTGAGGATGGCCTGGGATGGACACTGGTTCTGCAGGCGACCGTTCAACAGAGCGGGGCTGGGTCCTTGTTCTAAGAGCCGCTCCAGTTCCGGGTCTCCCGTGGGTTACTTGTTCGGGGGTGCATCTGCAAGCTCAGCCTCAGCTTCCTAGTCTCATAACAAGAAGAATAAAGCCCCATCTCGCTGGGTGATTGTGAGGTGGATGAGCTATTGTGCACAGTCATTTTGTAAACTGTAAAGTGCTGAGCCATGGAGGAATGACTACCTTGCAGTTGGTTTTCCAGCTCACCTGTTTTTCTTCTTTCCCTCAGGGATTTCCTAACTGAGGCATGCGCCCAGCACGGACATGCCAGGTTAGGAACCCAGAAAATGGACTTCCAGGCAAAGGCTCTGAAACATCGGCTCCTAATTGAGAGAGAGGTGCTGGGAAGGTGACTCAGGCAGCTCCAGGCGAGCAGCCAGTTCAGACAAGAGGCTTTGAAAAGACTCCTCAGGCCTGGAAATATCTGTAGCAGGGGGTGCCAGGAGGTAGGACAGGCTCGTCCTTAGCTTTAGTTGTCTAGGGAGAAATCTCAAAAGCAGATCATGATGGGGACGATGTTTAACATCACTGACACCGGACGAGACTTTCAGATGGTAATGCTTAAAATCAGAACCAAAACAATAGAAAACAACGATAAAGGCGGCGCAGCAGAAGGGGCTGCTGTCCTGCAAATGAACTCTGGGAAAATAAGATTTTCTGATTTTGCTAAGACTATATTACAGGAGGCAGTTTTTTGAGTTCTGGAAGCTTTGGCAGGGATGGGCCAGGACATGAGAGAAGAAAACAACAGATTTAAAAATCTGAACAAACACCCGGAGAAATAACCCTAGAACTTGTTGCAGTGTCCCCACCTCGGTAGCGAGTCTGCCCTCAACATCCCTCTTTTAAATTTGACTCCAGGAAATAAATTTGGAACCTGATCAATCCCGCCCTTAACTCTGCCATCCTTCTCTCAGAATCATAAACACGAGATTACTGCAGCGCATTTCCGGCATGTGCCTTCCATGTGGCTCGGGGCTCCATCTCGCCCCGAGAGTGGAGGCAGCCAGTAAACCCTCCCCAAGAGTCCTCCTGAGTGTCCCCCAGATGCTTCCCCCTGGAGGGGGAGGTGCCACGCAGGGGAGTCAGAGTTCTCCGGGTGGCAGCACAGGCGCCCTTTCTTCATTGCTTTCTGCGTGTTTCCCTCGTGTGGGGGAGCCGAGGAGGAGGTCGGAAATGTTTTCTTTTCTTCCTTTTTTAAAATCCATTTCAATCCATCCCATTCCTGGAAAAACCACAACCCCCCTCCCCCCACCCCCAGCAGTCTCCAAGTCCTTCAGTTTTGGAAAACACACGTCTTCCCTGCTCCCCCTTGCTTCTGCGGATCTGTTTTAAGCGGCAATTAACAAATGAGTTTGGGGCTGAGGCTTTCACAGCGATGTTGGGACTGCAGGCTCCTGCGGTTTGACACTACTGAAATACACAAATTGTTGACTTTATGAATTTTCGACAGTTTCCCCCTCACTCCTGAATCTCATCTGAAACTCATTTCCCAAGGAACTGACCAAGGAACTCTGACCTCTGGCCTCCATTGCTTAATGGCCTCCAGTATTTCTTTTTTTCTTGGCCTGTTATTCTTGATATTAGAAGGTGAACTGAACTTCAAAGGGCAGCGGGCCAGATGGCTTCTCTCCCTCACCAGGGACTGACTTCCTCTCGTTTGCCTGCGCTGTGAGCGTGGACTCAGGTTGGTGTCCTCCGGACCGCTGCCTGTTCCCAGCACTGCACCAGATGTTTGGGTACAGGGATGTAACTTGTGTCTGCCGGTCCTGATGCTGCGGGGATTCTGCAAAGTCCCTTGTTATTCGCGTGGTGCTTAGACGTGTGTGTGCTGTGTGAGTACTTGATCCTTGTGATTTCTACGGAGCACTTGAAACGAGGCGAGCCTGAAAAGTGTACTAATCCAAAGACCCATCATATGCAAAGACTTCATATGCAAAATAGACTGTAAATGATCGCACTGATTTTTTATATTGATTACACATGGACATGAACACAGTTTGGATCTGTTGGGTTAAATGAAGTGTATCATTCATGTTAGTGTCACCTCTTCTTGCTGTCTAAATGTGGCTGCCGGAAAATGTGGCTTGCATTCTATTTCTGCAGCATGGTGGTGAGCTAGATGCATCTCAGTGGCATTTTGCTGAGTCACGGGCTTTGGCTACACTGGCCCTGGTGCCCTCCAACCCACAGGCTCTGCTGTGAGTGAGTAGGTGAGCGTGTGCGTTTCGTAGCTTGGAACTGGAGAGGACACCTGTGTGTCTTCACCAGCCCCGTTTCCTCAGGTGACACCTCTACCCTGGCCGGGCTGATGTGCCCACTGCATGGGGTTTGAAAGGAGGCTGCTGCGCCTGATATCTCCTTGGTGGCCCTTGTACGTTGAGGTGTGTTTTTCCTGGACTATATCCAGTCACCTCCTACCAAATCTGGACTGGATCTTTGATCTTAACATGTTTAGGATGCAGCTTAATGAAAAAAGGCTTTAAAGATTATGTCATCTAATCTGTTCATTTTATGAAAGAGAGCACTGAGACCCAGCTGCATAGTGCTGGAGGAAGGTGATTGTGAGTTTAGACTTTGGCTTAGGCTAGTTCCAAGTTCAAATCCCGGCTCTGCCATTTCTCAGCAGGAGAGCTTGGGCAGGTTCATGGAATTGCTCTGGCTTCAGTTGAAGTTTTTATTAAATGGGGATCATCATAGTTCTCTCAGTCAGACCATTGTAAGAATAAAGCAAGACAACACTAGAACATATTACAGGCTGATATTTGGGTCCCTGCAAATTCCTGTGTTGAATTTTAGCCCCAAGGCAATGTTGTTAAGAGGTAGGGCCTTCGGGTGGTGATTAAGTCGTGAGGGTAGAGCCAGCATGAATGGGATTCATGTCCTTATAGCAGACTCCCAGGAGACGTCCTCATCCCTTCTGCCCTGTGAGGAAATAGTCACAAGACAGCCAAACTACACATGGAGTCTGCTGGTGCCTTCATCTTGGACTTGATGAATGAGGATGATGAGAAATAAATTTCTGTTGTTTATAAGTCGGCCAGTCTATGGTATTCTGTTATAGTCCAAAAGGACTGAGACAGTAAATTACCCAGTCTGTGATCTGGCAGAAAGGGAGCACTTGATAAATAGTAACTACTGCTATTTAGCTAACTCTCTCGGTCCTACAGCCAATTATCAACAAGACTGGACTTCTAGTCCAGATCGCAAGGACTTATTTCAGCGTCCTTGTTTCACTGGCGAGGCCAGGCTTGGCGTCCAAAGCACCAGGGCTCAGAGGCCAGTTCCCCAAACCCAGCCAAGGGCTCCTGTCTTCCTGCCCTCTCTGTGCCCCAGGCACTGTGAATCCTTGAGGGAGGGAGTTGCGTCTCTAACGTCTCGCTCGCATCAAGGCCCTTTTAACCTATGCTGGGGACCACCAAGTGCCAGGTCTTTTGTAGACTCTTGGGATGCTTCAGGGAGCTCAGGTTGACAAAGAGCTTGCCTTTAAGGAGCTTATATGCTAGTGGGAAAGGTGGATACCATGTGGGGAGGTCACAGAGGATTCAACTTCTGCGCAGCTCTGCACACGCACCCCTCCCCTGGCAGGGCTCTGTCTGTGCCTGCAGCCTGGGGCCTCTGTTCCTGCAGACCAGGGGCCTGCCTGGAGGCCCAGCCCTCGTGCTGCTCACAGGCAAGCCCCGTAGCCCCTCACCTGGTGCCTGCCTTGCATCTCAACTCCCATTTCGTTGCGGGGCTTCTCTGTTGTGATAGGACAGCCTTTGGGCTAACCTGCTTTCTACCACCTGCAAGTGTGAGGGAATTAACACCCACTCGGAAAGACCTTGACTTTGACTTTGACCTTGACCAATGGGAGACAGAAACCTCAGCCTCAGGCTGTGTTCTTTTCTCCTCCCAGAAAGATTGGTGGGAGATACATTCACTTCTCTCAGTCTCTCTGAAGATGACCCATGAGACCCAGCCACTGCTTGCTGCAGTCCCTTAGTGTGCTCTCCCTCCTGTGCTTCACCCCTCCTCCTCATTTCCCTGCCCGTGGGACGCATTCCTTCAAGACCTGTTTTCTAGGGATCTGAGCCAAGGCGGTAGGAAGGTGATAAGTGCACCGCAGTAGGCTAAAAGGGGGTTAGGAGCTGCTGAAGGGTGGCAATTTTCGGTAGAATTGTCTGGTTAATCCTTGTTGAAATAGTGATATTTGAGTGAAGACAGAAGAAGGCGAGGAAGTTAGCTGTTCTGGGAAAAGGGCATTCTGGGGAGAGTGGAGGGAACAGCCAGAGCACGAAGACCGAGGCAGAGGCAACTGGTGTGGTCGTGGAGGAGCCATGGGCCAGGGCTGCTCAGGGGAGTGAGTAAGGCAGCGTCACAGGAGATGAGGTCAGAGTGGTGGGAGTGTGGAGGGGTCATGTTAGGTCTTGCAGACTAAAAAAATGATGTGAACTTTAACTCCAAGTGAAAAAGGAGCCTGTGCTGAATCCCGAGTAGCTCATGACATGGCATCCAGCAAGAGCCTGGGAGGCATTCCTAAAGGCCTGGCACTTGGGAAGTAGTCACTCAGAAGTACTCATGGAGAAGCACTCACCGAGAAGCACTCACTGAGAAGTACTCAGAAGCACTCACTGAGAAGTACTCAGTTGAGAAGTAGTCTCTGAGAAGCACTCCCTGAGAAGTACTCACTGAGAAGTACTCAGAAGTACTCGCTGAGAAGTACTCAGTCGAGAAGTAGTCTCTGAGAAGCACTCACTGAGAAGTACTCAGAAGCACTCACTGAGAAGTACTCAGTTGAGAGGTAGTCTCTGAGAAGCACTCCCTGAGAGGTACTCAGAAGCAGTCACTGAGAAGCACTCACTGGGAACTACTGAGAAGCACTGAGAAGTACTCACTCAGAAGTATTTACATAGAAGCACTCATACGCATGCATCAGAAGTACTCACTCAGAAGCACTCAGAAACATTCACTGCACAGCACTCACTCTGAAGTATTCCCTGGGAAGCACTCAGAAGTACTCACTCAATGTTGGTTGATTTGAAATAAACCTGCAGTTGATCTTGTGGACCCACAGAGGAGCCCCAGCCCTACAGAGGGCTAGAGCTGGACTTGTACATTTCTAACCAAGAGCTGAAAACAGATGGAAACAAAATGCCCACATTAATCCGAAAGGCATGTGGAAGGAAGATCAAATAGGAGAAGAGGATGAATGTGTTTTCGGTGAAGCTGTATGCTTCCTTCAGAACCAGATTTGTGGGAAGCCAGCTGGACCAACCTCGCGCCTCATGGCAGAAAATTGGTTTCAACTGAATCCTGATGATGGAAAAGCACATCCATCTCCCCCACAGTACCACAGTACCAAGTACCAAGTACCAAGTACCAAGTACCACAATAGCAAGGGCTGGGCTCTCCATGAAGATCCAGGACCTCCTGCGAGCTTTAGTGTCAGACATGTACCCAGCACATTTTTCCAAGGCGGTTCCATGAAATGCCATTGGCAGGGCCCCTTAGGTTTGACTTTGGGGATCACACGTTTTAGGGCCTAGGTGGGGATGGCGGCTCCTCTTCTAGTCCTCGGCTGGCTGAAGGCAGAAGACATGCCTCCTTGTCGTCTCTAGAGGTCTCTCTGTGATCCCTTGCTTTCCTGCCCACTTCTAAAGGATCATGAAAGTCAAAGAAGGGACAGATTTTGGTGTGGGAGCTGGGAAGTCAGAGGTCTGGGAGCCTGGAGGAGTTAGCAGAGCAGAGGGGTATCCCAAGCTTTCTCTCTAATAAAGGGAACAATTACTTCCAAAGAACAGAAAGAGGAAAATGTAATTACGTGAATCCTTTTATTCGGGGGCAGTGGGTTTGGGAGAGGGAGGGATGTAGTGGTTTAAGAGTCTGAATTTGACACAATATTGATGATTTCTTTTAAGAAAATCTGGAGACTTGTGCCCAAGCCAAGGAAAATGGTTGGGCTCTTTGTCAAGAATTTTGTAAGTTAATCTTCCTAATCATCTCATCTTGATGCACAACTAACCCTCAGCTATGCTGCTAGGAGAAAAAACAAAGGCCGTGGATTCTCAGGTATTTTCTAAACAAGCCCACATGAATCTGTGGGAACTAGAAAACATTATTTAGTGCCCAATGAGGGATAACAGGGAGACTTGGGGTAAATAAAGAGGGTCTGTGTGTCCGTGGGTCTGAGGACCTGGTAAGTCCTCAGAGGAGCCACTGCTTAGGCAAGAGCAAGGCTCATGGCTGCTTAAGAGGGTCAGTCCATTTCCCCGATGGGCAACTGAGGCCACAGGGAAGCCCAGTCATCAGGAGGCCTGACCCCAGGTGTTACCTGGCGTTTCTGGTACTCAGTGTTGTAGCTACTCTGCGTATGGCTTTTGCTTTTTTACTGGGTTCTGTGAAAAACTGAATTACCAGGATATGGTTCATAGGAATGTAGGAAAGAGCATTTCAAAATCTCATTACCATAAAGGCAATGAAAGGCACCAGCACTGCAGCCTCACTCATGAGAAAAGAGATGGTAGCATCTGCTACCAAACAGAATATTAGTAACCCAGAAGTATAGAAAATAGGGGGAGAAAAGGCAGGAAGGAGGCAGGGAGGAGGGTGAGGGAGAGGGAGGAAAGGAGAGAGAGAAATAGGGAGGGAGGGAGGAAACAAGGAAGGAAGGAAAAAGGGAGGGAGGGAGGGAAGCAGAGGCAGGTAGGAAGAAGAGAGTTCTATCTTCAGTTTCAGCCATTGTCCCATCCTGTCCAGAATCCACAGGAGCGCATCTGGGGGCAGCTCCTCTGTACTAGCAGATCCCAGCTCTTCATTTTATCATCACACCCTTGTTCTGAACAGGGATGTGAACCACTCAGCACTGACCAAGCCCAGACCATTGCCTGTTTTTCATATATGTGCTGAGATGGACTTAATATTTTCAACTGGTCAAAAAAAGTTAAAGAGAAAGAATTTTTTAAAAAGATTTATTTATTTATGCATACAAGAGCTGGGGTACAGGTCAGAGTCGTGGGAGGTGAGAGGAGTCACCAGACAGAGTGGGGAGCAGAACAGGCAGATGCACTGAAACACACTGCTGAGGGGAGCAGCGGGCGAGGCAGGGGAGGTCGGCAGTGCCTGTGGGTCACCTCCCTGGCCGGAGATCGAACTCGTGCTGCTGTGTGGTGGATGCTCCACAGTGCAGTGCTCAAACTCATTGTGCCACCAGGGAGGTCCCTAAAGAGAAAGAATATTTTGTGACATGTGAACCTTTTTTTTTTAAAGATTTATTTATACATACAAGCACTGGGGTACAGGCCAGAGGTGTGGGGGGTAAGAGAATCCCCCAGACAGAACAGGCAGATTAACTGAAATACACTGCCGAGGGGAGCAGTCTGCGAGGCAGGAGAGATCTGCTGCGCCATGTGGGTCCCCTCCCCAGCTGGCATCAGGGATCGAACTCTTGCTGCAGTGGCTGCGATTTGCTTCATAGTGTGTTGCTTAACCCCCTGCGCCACCAGGGAGGGCCCCCTGTGAACCTTTTATGAAGTTGAAATCTGTGTCCATAAGTGAAAATGAGCTGTGCTTATTTTTTTGCCTATGATTATGTTTGGGGGTCAGAGCGAATGTCCCCTAAAGCCTAAGTAGCTTCCTCTTTGAGCCTTTCCAGAGCAAGCTTGCTGGCCCCTGCTTTATGCTGAGCGCCCCAAGACAGGTAGTTTACGAAGGAACCTCATCCCTTTGGGTCTTCCCCCTTGGCCTGCCTCCCCACCCTCCCCCATATTCGCTCTCCCCCTGACACAGCTGGCCAGTCTATCACTTACTTGCATGCCTGGGAGTCAGCCTGGGGGTGGGGAAATGAAGCGGGAGCAGAGGAAGGTGACTCTTCCTTCCCTGGTCACAGCCTGGAGTCATGTTAAGCCACCAGAGCATTTGTGGCCTCCGAAATAACTGTCTTTTCTTTTCTGGATTATAGTCCAGAAGGATTTCTGCATCTTTCTTTGCCTCGAGCTCACTGTAGTCTCTCCATGCATCTCCTCAGGAAGGGAGGCCTTTTGGTGAGAGAACACCATCTCGCTCACACAAATGCTTCTCCTGTTTTGGGGAAGAGAATTTACAGTGTGGAGGCACATCACAGATCACACATTCTTTCCATGACCTTCCTCGGTGAGCACAACCTGCACGTTACCGCTCTTGGCTTCATTATTTCCATTCCCTCTGCCTGGCATCCGCCCCTTTTCCACCCACATCTTCCTTAAAGTTTTGTTCATGCCTATCCTCCTCCAAGAAGCTTTCCCAGACTGTGTCTGTAACAAATTCTTTTCCAAAGCTCAAATATGTTCCTTCTGCTTCTCACTGAGTTCTTGGGATTGTCGGGGGCTGTCTGGACATCTGGTGTCCAGCCTCTCATCTCCATGCCCGTGATCCCTATCCCAGGGCGCGCTGGTCTTTCTCCAGAACCTCTAGAAGTGGCCCTAACACAACTCGTCTGTCTGGTTCCCTACCTTCCTACCAGGGCTCTAGAACATTTGTCTGAAATGTAAAGTGGACCACCTTGACTCCTAGCTCCCCGTTTCAAACCCTTCCCTGTTCTCTGGAGAGAGTGTGTGAACCCTCATAGGCACTGCTTCCCACTTTCCTCGCCAGCCTCCCTCTGCTTTAAATTCTACTCCCTGGCACCAACTGCCAGGGTCCTTTAATACACTGTCGATCATATTTTCCTCTCTGCCTGGGATGCTTCACTGCCTCTGCACCCATGCCCTTTCTCCTAACGCCCCAGTGTAATGGCTCAGCTCCAAAGCTTCCCTCATCTCCTCTCACCAGGCTGGAGTCAGTGACTTTCAATCTATGCTCCCCAATACCTAATCTTACCATTATGCTTTCCACGTGCTATTGTATTTATGTTTCTGTGACTGTTTCTCCCCAGCAACTGAATCTTATTTATCGTTATGCTACTGACTTTTCTTTTAGTCTCAGAAGAGTGTTTTTTGAGTAAGAGCTCACTGACAAACCCTCTTTACACAGGTGGTATTTTGCATTCGTGTCCTTAGGACCTGACTCAATATGTGTTTCTGCTGCTCATAAGGACGATTCCACTTCAGTGTTCTTTGTGTTCTTTGGGTTTAAGACACGGCTGCAGACTCTTGGCCAAACCTGTGCCTCCCAGCAGTCCTGTGGTGTCTGTCTCCAACACACTTCTTGGCTCACATTATACAGTTAGAATGAGAAAACTAATTATGGGCTGAGCAGTTGATCTGTGTGTAGCAAATATTCCAATGTATGGTCTCCAATCCTAGCACAACTATGTAATATTCACAGCATTGTCTACCAAAGAAATGAAGGCACAGAGAAGATCAGTACCTTTCTGAAGATTATACTGCTAGTCCTTGACTAAACTGAGCTTTGAATTAGTCTGCCTGGCTATATACGTTTTAATCTTTCCATATGCTCTCTTTTTTCTCTACTTGCAATTTATATTTTAGCTAGAGCAACACAAGCATAAAATAAGAGGAAAGCGGAAAAAAAAAAAAAAAGGAAAAGGGACGTTTCAGTTACAACCAGGCCACCTGAAAAAAATCCAGCTGCTTACACTTGGCCATGTTTTCGCTCTGTACTGGTCCATATGTGTTTAATGAACCTGGGTAAACAGACCGTTTTTTATCCAACACTACCTCAAGGGCATTCGCCAACATTTCATCATCGTCTTCATAGTTGTCGTTTTAGTGACTTGTACTTCATTTCTGATCTCAGCATGAATAGCTGGACTCTTCTAACTCCAGTGGCACCTCTATCCCTCCTTTCCACCCGCTGCTCCGTGAGTGCTTCTGACCTTTATTGGAGACAGCTGTGAAGAGAGCGGTACTTGGTGCCAGAAAAGTTGGATGGAGTCCCAGACCTGACAACAAATAGTTGTGTGACCTTGGGCAAGTCAAATTCGTTCAATTTTGAGCTCCTCCCTTAGTCTATGAGCAACGTTAAGGCAGGAACTGTATTTTTCCTTTCCTTTGTAGGCCTTGTATCTGGCACAGAGAATGAGATCAATACATGCATAATAAAGGCACTCAACTTCCTCGTATATAAAATTGGATAATTAAGTCTTCTCCATAAGGATATGGTAATTAACTGGATTTATATACATGCACACACACATATATGAACGCTACAGTTGTAAATCATTATGGAAATATTAGTTGGTATAACTATTATGATTGCTGGGTTTATACAATTCATATAAAAGTCTACTCAATGATTTGGAAGACACAGAGCTTCCTGACTGAATGCTGTGTCTTCCATCCAGATGTTTGGCATCCTGTAGGCACAGTAGACCGCAGACTTAAAAGTACTGTCATACAGTATTTATACTGAATTGTCTATATACCTTCTCCATGATGGGCTCTGCTTTTAACAGCAGAGGCTGCATATGCTTAACTTGCTGTGTACAGAACCCTGCTCAGCCCTTAAGCGTGCTGTGGGATGATTAAAATAAAGGATGTGGGAGGGTAAATGCTCAGGTCTATGGGACATAGATTTGCAAGAACTCATTCTGGTTGGTGTGGTCCTTTATTGGGGATAGAAGCTGCTGGGATGGGTTGGTTTCAATCCAAAAGGAAACAGTCCAACAGTCTGGAGCCAGTTTTCCATTCTTTCCCATGTATAAGGACAGTGACCTTACAGAAAACAAAAGGAAAAACTGCAGAGAAGTAATTCCATCTTATCTCTTCTTACGATGATCTCTTTTACACCACAAAATTTCTTATGATGATCTCGTTTATGCCACAATTTCTCCATCATCTACTTAATACCAGCATTGTGATCCTCAGGCTTCATAAATGATTAAGTTGTTTTTAAAGTTGGTGAACTCCAAAGACCAAAAGCATGTTGGTTACACCTAACACTATGACATAAATAAGATGCTATTTCAAAATAACCCTGTACCTAACTTTGATTTAAAGATTAGAGAATAAACAGAGATAAATCAGTTATTTTTACAGGTATATCTCCAAAAGCGGTAAAATGGTTGAAATTGCACAGCAAAAATATTTTCTAATATGTTTTCTGGTATGCTCTAGTATATTTTCTAGTAGTCAAGAACAAGCAACAAGTTAATAGAAACCAGCATTGAGATTATTCAGATGTTGAAGTGATCAAATAAGAACTTTAAATAGCAATTATAAATATATTCAATGACTTAAAGAAAACTATAATTATATAGAATGAGAAGAGAATCCCAGCAAAGAAATAGAAATTATAAAAACAAACCAGATGGAAATTCTAAAACTGAAAAATACAACTTTGAAATGAAAAAAAAAAAAAAGTTAAATACCAGATTGAAGATGACAAAAGACAGATCATCAATTGAACATGGATCAATGTAAACTAATATGGAAAACAGAATGAAAAAAGAGTAAAGAAAACTAAATAGAATCTTGGGGATTTATGGGAAAATATCAAGTGGCCTAACCTGTATAATTGGAGATGAGAAAGAGATGAGGCAGGAAGCAATAAAAAATAATTTCAAATTTGGCAAAAAAGACAAATTTACAAATCTAAGAAACTTAATGATCACTAAGCAAAGTAAAAAACACAAGAGAACAGAAGAAATAAAGGAATACAATGCCATCTTTAAACTACTAAAATAATAATATTTTTAAAACCTGGTCAACTCAAAATATGCTTCAAAAAATGAAGGTAAAATAAAGATAAGTTTTAGTAAGCAAAAGCTGAGAGAAACCAATGACAATAGAAATGACCATAAAAACACTTAAAGAAATTTCTCCAAAGCATTATTGGAAATTGGAAGACAGCAGAGGATTGTTTTTAGAAATTTCAAAGTGAGTGATTTGAAGCTTAAAATTCTATACTTCTCCAAACTGTCAATCAAGGGTCTGTAGAATAAAGCCATTTTCAGATAAATTCTCAAACATTTCATCTATATTCAAGAAGATTTAAACACTTGATAATGCATTTGTTCAATGAATCATAGTTACATAGAAAATAAAGAAAATGGGGGAAAGAAGGTAATTATTAAATTCAGAGAAAACAAAAAGTTATGTGGGAAGGAAATTTAATTATAGCTTACTATACAACTCAGCCATGAATTGTAGAATAATCATCATGTATACCAGACATTGATCTAATCAAAACTCTGCTCTAAATATGTAGGGAGGATCAAAGTGGGGAGGGAAGAAAGCAATAGGGAAAATGAGGCAGGAAGGAGGGACGAAAGCCAGCTTCACCTTTTTTTAAAGATTTATTTATTTATGCATATAAGAGCTGGGATATAGGCCAGAGGTGTGGGGGGGGCAGGGTGAGAGGATCCACCAGAGACAGAGTGGGGAGCAGAACAGGCAGATCAACAGAAGTACACTGCTGAGGGGAGCAGTGGGCGAGGCAGGAGAGCTCTGCTGCGCCATGTGGGTCCCCTCCCTGGCTGGCAGCAGGGATCGAACTTGTGCTGCAGTGGCTGCGGTTTGCTTCATAGTGTGTTGCTTAACCCACTGCGCCACCAGGGAGGTCCCCAGCTTCATCTTTTGTAGAGAGAAATTAATCCATAATTCCTAAAACTAAAAAACAAGCAATACTCATGTTACTAAGTGGTAGCAAGTTAATACCAAACGATGCAGTGAGAAGAGCCGCCTGTAGAGAATGGAATGGGGTGGGAAAGCCAGGGGCCTGTTCTATGTGATGAGCTTTTTCACATATCTGGCTCTTTAAATTGTGTGCTTGTATACTATTGACAAAAATAAAAAGTTAAAGAGAAAACATCTTGCAACAAAATAGATGCTATTATACTAAGTGAACTGAGTGAGAGAAAGACAAACACTGTACAGCTCACTCACAAAGAAGATAAAGAAACAACTAAGGAAGAAACAAAACAAAAGCAAGAACAAACTAGTGGTTGGAAGAAGGGAAGGAGGAGGCTGGAGGGCAAATCAGATAAAAAGGGTCAGTTGTAGGTGAAGAATGGGAACTGGACTTTTACTGGTGAAGATAATGGAGGAGATACAGATGTTCCTTTATGATGCTGTACTCCTGGAACCTATATAATATTATAAATGAATGTTATTTCAATAAAATCTTTTTAAGGAAGAAGAGAAAAAATTAGCTCCGGACTGATAAGTATAGCATAACACAACTTTTGTAAGTGCTCCCACGCTGTATTTTATGGGCTCAGACAAGCGTGGTGAATGGTTGGAGACCAGGATACCCCGGATACCCAGAAAACTGGACTCTTCTCCCCGGGGAGGTCAGTGTGACTTCTGGAGTCATGTAAAGTATTTGATGGAGAACTTGGCTTTGCTTTCATACAAATGTATTCATGTGCTCTCTGCAAAATGAAGTGTAAATCAAAGACAAGTCATAAAAGACAATGTATTTTAGATCAGGAGCGTCATGTTTAATTAAAAAGCTCTTTTTGAATTACCTTACTTTCGCAAGCTTCCAGCAGAAATGTCAACAGGGATAGTCAAGTTCACTAGCGGTGACCATGAATTGGAGCGTTGGGGGAGGCCCCATTGTGGGGACAGTGCAGGAGCCTGGAATGGCTGGGTGCTCACCCAGGCCCAGGGCTGCAGAGAGCTGCACGTTTACAGTGACACAGTCCACTCAGGGTGGAAGCTGAGCGAGGTGGGCGGACGAGTTGGGCCTGGCTCTGAATGCGTGCTGCGCCATCCAATGCCCCTGCAGCCCTGGACGTATGCCCTATAGTCCTGCCAGGAGGATTTGTTCCTACTTATAGAGTCTCGCTGTTGAGTATTCAGGCAAAGGGTCTGTGTCTCAATTCCGAATTCTCTGCTTCCAGGTCACACGAGGCTCCTTAACTTCTGTGAGTTTTTGGGACCTCACTTTCAGTGCTAAGAACGCATGTGAAATTCTGACTCTGTATTGTATGCCAGGCACACAGGAAGCACTCAGAAAGTGTTGCTAATAACAATTATCAATAGTTATTGGAAAGTTAATTATTTCTTTTACCCGCCCCACCTTCTTCCTGAGAAGTTAAGCCAAATGTTCCAGATCTTCTGTTGCTTGGGTTATCCACAGTCCTGTGGAACTGATAATAACGTTAACTATCTTTTCAAGTTTAATGTAGCATTAAGCTGTAATTTCTTCTTCTTTTTAAAGATTTATTTATTTATGCAGGCCAGAGTCCAGGGAGGTGAGAGGATTCACCAGAGACAGAGCCGGGAACAGAACAGGCAGACGGACTGAAACAGCGCTGAGGGGAGCAGTGGGCGAGGCAGGAGAGTTCTGCTGCGCCATGTGGGTCCCCTCCCTGGCCTGCGGCAGGAATTGAACTCATGCTGCAGTGGCTGTGGTTTGCCTCATAGTGCGTTGCTTAACACACTGCACCACCAGGGAGGGCCCTAAACTGTAATTTTAATCTATTGTAGGCATCAAAAGCAAAATGGTAAAGAGCAAACACTCTGCTACCTATTAGCTCCCTGAAAAGAGAAAATGTCTCAGGTTAATTGAAAACTTCTAGGCATACGTCCTGATGAACTCCTGAGTTTTCCTTCCAGGTTCCTCCCCTCAACCTCAAGAGATGACCCTCTGTGCAATTTTGGCACCTCATTTCCACATGGAACTTCTTGCCTTTATCACAAAGCTGTGCATCTGTCATCCATTGTGACTTTGAATATTGTAAAACATTGGAAGAACGATCATACTAACGTCACTTCCTCCAGTTTGCTTTCTGCTTTTAACGTACCCACACTGATAATACAGTTCTGGTGCCCTTTTCACTGCTGTGCAGAACTCCCAGACTGACACGGGTGTTGTGGTCACGTTACCTGCTGGCTGTTGGTCACATCTCCATGTTGATGCCTGTACCCACATTTCACTGCTAGGAAACTGGAGACTCAGGGTGGTGTACTGACCCCACAAACCCAGAAGACCGTCAGCCTCTGAACTGCTGCCTCTGGAAAGCTCTGGCATGTGGATGACGCTTAGTATAGATCTGTCGAAGAACTGCATGAGTTGAGTTTACCCAGAGAAACCCAGCGTGAGGTAGGCCTCCCTGGTGGTGCAGGGACTAAGTCTCAGCACTATGAAGCTATTGCCAGGCTCTGTGGTACGAGTTCGATCCCCAGCCAGGGAGCTGACCCACAGGGCACAGCAGACCTCTCCTGGCTCCCCTCTACTCCCCTCAGCAGTGTGCTTCAGTCGGTCTGCCTGTTCTGCTCCCCACTCTGTTTGCTGAGTCCTCTCACCCCTGGTACCTCTGGCCTGTACCTCGGTTCTTGCATGTGTAAGTAAAAATAGATCTTTTTTAAAAAGGAAAAAGAAACCCAGTGTGAGATGCCAGCCAGACCCTCCCCCTGGTGCCTGACAGACATCCCCTGAGGCTAAGGCTGCTGGTCCCAGGCAACACCGGTGCATAAATGAGGTAAGTTGAGGGATTTTGAGTGAGAAATTCCTTCTCTTCCTGTGCGTGATTGGGTCGGGACCTCTGTCATTCACGGGGCTGTCGGGCAGTAAATCTGACTTCTTAACTGGAGACTGGTGAAAGCAAAGGGAAATGGGCGAGGAGGACGCTCACGAGACTCGGCTTGGGTTTGCCTCCTGGGTGCCTGCCCACTCCAGCCGCTGGGAGACACCCACCTCCCATCTAACCTGCCCTGTTCCCCAGACTGCAGGACACTGCAGGGAAGGGATGATGTTCCCAGCAAGTTTGCCGCGGGGCTGGTGCCCGTGCTTCCCACCTGTGCCATGTCTGTGACATGTGAAGGCTTAATTTATTCACCCAGAACGCAGTGCCGCCTGAGCTGGCCACTGACGGGCTGTTTGCAGCTTGTCCAGTCCCGCTGTGCCACCGGCGCGGCCCGGCTCCCACTGGCTGAGGCCTGGGCAAAGCCGGCAGGCCATGGCCCGCGCCCGCTTCGTGACACGCCATGCTGGGCCGGTGTCCTCTGTGGAAACCTCTCGGGTGCAAAGGGCCCCTTTATGACAGAAACAGCACAAGAACGTTCCCCAGGGGCCGCCTGTGTGGTGGCTGTCTGCACAGTTTCCCACCAGGATCCTGGAGCAGGGCCAGTGCGGAATCGCCACTGACTGGAGAAGGGAACAAGGACCGGGGAATTAAGTAACAGCCTGTCCCCCTGCCCTCGCCAACCCTTTGATTTTGGAGGCTCTGCCCTCGTTAGTGGTCAAGAGTCCTGCACCTCCTTTTTGAACTAGGAAGACGTGGGAATGAGAGGGCTTCGGGACATTGAAAGGCAGCAACAAATCGCCCACAAAACCACTATCTGCCGCTTGAGCAACCCTTGGCCTCAACCTCTCTGGGCTGCGGCCAGGAAAACAACTCAAGTCAGCCCCCAAAATAGGATCTTGCAAACGCTTTCTTAAAGAAAAAAAAGAGAAAACTAAAAAAAATTCCACTCAGAAGCTGTAATAATATTTGTAGAATGCATTTTTACTCTTGCTCACTTGGCTTAATTCTATCTGTGAAAAAAGTATGTTATCGGCTGACATATAGCGTGGCTGTCGAGAAACTCAGCACCATTTTCCAAGCCGCTGATTTCAGATTCAAGCGAGGGCTTCGTGCGGTGTTGATTTTGCCTTTACCAAAGCTGTCAGCAGCAGGGCCAGGAGGCCTGGCGGGCTCCTTCTCAGGGTGGTCCGGCTACTTGTGCTTGCGTATTTCTAGGTCTTTCAGACTGAATCGAGTATGCTGCATTTATTAAGAGGTCCATGCTCTGCCAGTCCTTGGCATTTTTGTAAGTGTTGGCTTCTTTGGTCTTCAGAGGTCATCCTCCTTGGCTGTTATTGCCACCAATTCTATTTCACAGAGACGCAAGATGAAGATGGGAGAGAGGAAAGTGTCTGGCTTAAAAGTGGCAGATGCTTCTGGTTTTCATGAAGCTGAGTTTAGTGTTCTTTTCTGTCCTTACAACTATTCCTTCATTTAATCATATGACAGCACACAGGGAAGGTTACATAAAAGATCACACAAATCACACGTCTGTCCTGTCCATTTAGATGCATGCTTTGCAAACATGATCTCTACGTGGAATTCCAGAATCTTTTCCAGCTATCTATGCAGTATTGCCACTGCATGTCTGGTAGGCTTCTCCAAGTCAGGATAGGCCTCTTGATTTCTACTCCAAAAATGCTACTGCCATAGTCTTCTCCAGTCCTGGAAACTGTCCTAGTATTTTCCCACCAGTGTAAGCCTCGTTCGTCATAAACCCTACTGAAAAATATAAGAACACCAGTCTACTCCTTTCTTCCACCCCAACCCTTCTATTCATGTCAAGAATACTGTTGTAGCCTGTTTGCTAGTCTTTTTATCTTTGCTCTTGTCCTCAATTCCCTTCTCCATTTCCCATACACAAACCAGATGGTACAGTTTCTTACTCGAAGCTCAATGGCTTTTAGATTCCAACTCAAACTTCTTCAAGGCTTTCTCACTGATTCTTATTTAACACCAATTCCCATCACTCAGCGTGCTCTAGCGACTCTGGTGTTCTCTTTCTTCCACATGCCCCAGGGCATTTGCATCTCCATTCTGCCCCTGACTTTCAGATGTCTGGCTTCTTCTTGTCATTCAAACCTCAACTTAAATGTGAGTCAATATTTTATTGCACCCTTTCTTAATCTCTCTTTATAGTACCTGTACTACCTGGTTGTATTCATATGCTTATATGTTCATCGTCCCCTATAGAATGTTAGTCTAGGCTGGTCTTTTTTTTTTTTTTATTTCCTAGAACAATTGTTGTCAACATCTAGTACAATGCCTGGCACATAGTATGTACACCACCAATGTCTGTGATTAGAATGCTTTTGTGAGTAGCAGCAAAGGCTGGTTTTGGGGAATCCTTCTGAGTGCCCCCAAAGTAGTGCAGTACACTGATGTGCATTGGCAATGTCCAGATAAAAAGATGGCAATTCCAGAATTATAACTAGACTATAGGTCGTTTATTCATGAGACTATAGTCATCTCTCTAATCTTACTCTGCCTCTACAGTGCCACAGGCTGGTGGTATCTCATATCCCTTTTCTTCTTTTCCCCACAGGACTGACCAATCCTTAACCTACTAGAGAGTACACTTCTTTGCTTATTGAGTCTCTCTTTAGCAGAATGTAAGCTCTTCTGTGAGACTGAAATTTTTTATCTTTTGCTTGCTGTTGTATTCCCAGTACTTTTGAGAATGTCTGAACAGTATGAATAGTTAGTAGCTACTTATTGAATGAATGAATGAATCAGAAACTTTGAAATATGTAATATTATTTGACCTAGAGATCCTATTTCTAGGAATCCATTTCTCATAAATAGGCTTGAATGAATGGAAAGTGTGTGAATAAGGTGGTTCCTTTCCCTATTATTTATAAGCATAAAAAATGGGAAACAACTCCACCCTTTAGTATTAAGGAGTTATATAGTTCCTCATATGGATGTACCACATAAATTGAGGCCATGAAACCATTAAAGTACATGTTTTAGAAGAATACTTAGTAACATGGGAAAATATTAAGGATGTTAAATGAAAATAGGTCTATAATTTGAATACCAATTTGTGAACTGATTATATGTTGAATAAAGGTGACAGTATCTGTGGAATTAGGGTTATTTGTGGTTATTTGTTGGGGGTAGGATTGTAGGTTATTTTACTTTTTTTGGTGCTTTCTTCTTTGTTGACATTTTTGAAGGAAATAGGAGCAAACTGATGGGAGTGAGGTGTCTCTCTGGAGCCTGGGGCTTTGAGGGGTTGGGAGAAATGACCTCCTGGTAACCACGCCCTCAGGTAGATGCCTCTCATACTGACTTTGGGTTTGGTCGTGTGACTTGCTTTGGTCAGTGGACTTTAGCCAACATAAAACAAAGAGAATTGAAGATCACCTGTGCATAGGGTTTACTGCTGATAGGAGCTCTTCTTTATAGTTTTTAAAAAATATTTATTTATTTATGCATATAAGAACCGGGGTACAGGTCAGAGGTATGCGGGGTAAGAGGATTCACCAGAGACAGAGTGGGGAGCAGAACAGTAAGATCTACTGAAATGCATTGCTGGGAAGCAGTGGGGAGACAGGAGAGGTCTGCCGTACCATGTGGATCCCCTCCCTGGCTGGGGATCGAACTTTTTCTGCAGTGACTACAGACAGCTTCATAGTGCTGAGACTTAACCCCTTGCACCACCAGGGAGGCCCAGGAACTCTTCCTTTATTTCGTGAACAAAACTGCACTGGTCTCCTGGAGGATGAAAGACAATGTGAAGAGAAGCCCCAGAAATCCTATCACTCCGGTGGTCCCAACTGAAACTTCGACATTCTAGACTTCATGGTCGCCGATGAACTCTTAAAATATGGCTAGTAGGACTTGAGATGTACAGTTAGTAACAAATGTACACTGAATTTTGAAGACTTGAATGATAAAAGCAATGTAAAATGTTTTATTGATAATCTTTATAGGAACTACATGTCAAGGCAATATTATTTGGGACATGCTGGCTTAAATTAAAAATATTCAGAATTTCACCTGTTTTAAGTTTTATAAGTGTAGCTATGAGAATACTTCAAATTACTTACAAGGTTTGTGTATTATTTCTATGGGTTGGCTTTATTCTAGACTACATAACCACAGCCAAGCCACTGCAACTAAAGAACCATCCAGTTGACATGCAGAATTGGAGCAAATAAAATGGTTACTACTTTAAATCACTAGCTTTTGCCAGGTTGTGTTATTAGCCATCATGATCTGATACCAGAAATCTAGCATGCTCTGCAGCACCTACCGATTCAGTTCTTTGGTCTTTGCAAGAATGAGACAAAGAAGCTTGGAAAGAAGTAGAATACGGTGAAGAACATTTAACTGGGATCTACTGCTGCATCTGGGGACAGTGGTGAAAAGGTTGCAGAGTTGAGAGCAGATGACGGGTGCTTTGGAACTCATGGAGAAGACTTCTTCCCTTTCCTACTCATATTGTCCTTTCCTGTCTGCTCCGTTGTCCTGTCCCACAGAGCTCTGTGGGAAAAAACACTCCATCAACAACAACAAGATAATAAAGGGCATGTCAGCGAGAGAACAGGGGGAGGAGGAGAAAAGAGTGATTTTGGCAGCAATACCCCATCATCTAGGCCCTCAGTGCTTCCCTTCTCTCCCTCCTGCCTAAACCAGTTGGAATTAGATCTCAGAGCTGGAGGAAGCCGCAGAGTCCCTCCAACCCAGCTCCCCTTATTTTACGTATAAGGAAAGTCAGGCCCAAATGATGTGCCAAGCGTTATACGGGAATTAGTGGTTGTCAGATTTGCAATTCAATTTCCAGACTCTCAGAACAGCGCTTTCTGCTCTAACTCAATGGTCCATTCAGTCTGGGCTTTGGAACCTCACTCATGCCTAAGAGCAATGTGAATCTGGGGGTTTCTTATTGTCTGAACTTTGTTTCTCCCTCCGACCTCATTCCTGCTCTCCGACAACATAGGAGAGATGCATAATCATCCCCTTAGGGACCTGTCCTTCCTGGGGTTCTCTCCCGAGTGGAGTCCCACTCGTGTCCCCGCTCACCTTCTGCTGTGCTGGTTGAGCAAGGCTCCGGGCTCTGAAATAGTTGCCGTTCTGACCATTCTGCATCTGACCTGCAGAAGCTGGTCCTGAAGCTCGGGCAAGGATTAAGAGCTTTGCCAGAATCTCTCAGATGTTAAGATGCAAATGTGAGACGCATTAGAAGTAATGGGGAGCAGGGTGAGGAAATTCTAGAGGTACCACCTCTCTGCCTGTGGGTGCCCAAGTGATGAGCTTGATGGGCACAACCCTTGTACCCCCTCTGCTGCGAGACCGTCATTCTGCCATCTTCTCAGCATAGCCCCCCTCTGGAAGGCTAACCCTCTTACTGCCCCATTTTCTGCTGTGTGCTCCTCATTGACATCTTGTGACAACCGGGATGGTTCTCAAAGACTTGAGCCATGTAGAGATGCAGTGACCATCACAGGGACTCTGGTATTTGTATAAAGGCTCCGCTGGCCTCCCAACTCAGTTCCTGGATGGAGCCGACCCTGATGACCTTTGTCTCTGTTCTCTGTGCTTGGCCATCACCTGTATCTGGGGGCCTGATTGCTACACAAAGCCGAACTCAGAACTGCATATTATCAGGACTCCGAAATCTTTGACCTCAGCCACATGTACCTCACCTTCTCCACTCTGCTGCTTCTGGGCGGTGGTCCTTTCGGTCTCTGTGCTGACTCGTCCCCCTAAGAATGTGCAGGCCCCTGGTGCTCTCCCCTAGGAGCTCACCACCCACCTTGGAACAGACGAATCCTCATCCTGCAGGCTGCTCGCTGTTGACAAAGCCATATACAGAGAGACTGGGCAAGAATTAACCCCAAATGGTCTAGATTAAAAATAATCTGTCAGGTATCAGGAAGCTTATCATCATTTTCTGAGAAGATTTTCCACTTTCACCCAACTGATTAGGTTGGGAAGATGCATCCACTATTGTATATTGTATTGCCTCAGTATCAGGAGGCAAATCATGAGAATTCCTCCCAATTTGGGGAAATCAGTCAATGTAGGTGGTGACTATTGTAGACCTAAGGAGTTGGCCGTTGGGTTATTTCTGGTGCACATGACAAGCACTCAGGGTGAGTGTCTCAGTCTGTTCTGGATGCTGTGATAAAACACGTGAGCCTGAGAAGCTTGTAAACAACAGAAATGTATTTCTCATCAATCTGGAGGGTGGAGATCAGGTGCTGCAGGCTCAGGGCCATCTGCTAGACGCAGGCTGCTGACGTCTTGCACTGCCCTCACGTGGTGGAGGAGCTGGGATGTCTCTGAGGTCTCTGTTATATGGGCACTGATGCCATTGAGGAGGGCTCCTCTCTCCTGACCTAATTACCTTCAAGGCCCCCGTTCCTCATACCACCACCTTGGGGTTCCAAGGCCAGCACGGGAATTTGGGGCTAACGCAAACATTGAGAAATAGCAGCGAGGCCAAGCGGATCAGCTACACAAAGTCATGTGAAGCTGCAGGGAGAAAATTATGTGGTGCTATCCAGGAACCATCTAAGGAAAAAACTCTTGCAAGGCAGATTGAGAATTTTAAAACAACACTCTCTCACCCAAGTGCCCCATGACATCTGTTAACACAAGAGGCAGAGCTATTTCCTGGAAAGGCTCTTTGTGTTTACAAGGGTGAGACCCTCCTGATGTTTTTGCATCTTTAATTAAAGAGCTGAGGGGTGGATTTCCACCCCCAGTGCTCTCACGGGGAACACAGGGGTGTTCATACTCAATGCTGCACAGTCAGATGAAAAGAGCAAAAGTCAGTCAATTATCCAGATGGTTTTGAGTTTTATATGAATGTGGCCACAATGGGGATTCGGTCGTAGATAATAATGTATTATTCTTGCAAAACATGTTCTTGAAAGAAAGAAGAGGGTGTTTTCCTAATACTCTTTTATATTTTCTTCTCCTTTTTGAGTTTCTATTTAATGGCATCAAGCAAAACAATATGCAGATGGAGAACAGAAAACAGGAAGATGCACAGGACATGACCCCCTCCAAATGCATGGGTGCTCCTGGGGGGATAGGAGAGGCTTGGAGTGGGGAGGGGTGGGAAACAATATTTGGGTGGGGTGTGGGTGTCCTGGGGTGTGCAGATCACAACGTGGTTGGTGCTTTCTCAGAAAGCAGCAATGGCATCCAAAGTTCAGTGTCGGGAATGGGTCTTTAACAGTTCTTTGTCTGCTGTCTGAAATTTTACTATCAGAAATTCAGTTCTTTGACTTCTGAAAGAGACTCTTAGGGATGATGTCCATAAGAACTGTGAGCGTTGGGGCCTCCCTGGTGGCAGGGGTTAAGTCGCAGCACTATGAAGCTGTCCATAGCCACTATGGCATGAGTTCGATCTCCAGTCAGGGCGGTCACCCACATGGCAAGCAAGCTCTCCTGCCTTGGCCAGGGAGCAGACCCACAGGGCGCAGCAGACCTCTCCTGCCTTGCCCGCTGCTCCCCTCAGCAGTGTCCCTCACTCAATCTGCCTGTTCTGCTCCCCACTCTGTCTCTGGTGACTCCTCTCACCCCCCACACCTCTGGCCTATACCCCAACTCTTGTATGCATAAATAAAAATAATTTTTTAAAAAAAAAGAATTGTGACCATTGTGAACATTAATTAGAACCCACTGCAATGAGATGGGGAGGCTAGAAAGTGCCCTGCCTGGGTCAACCAGCAACTCTTGGGCCCTACCAGGTCTTGCATCTCCCTCCAGGCTGCTCTGAGTTCCGCAGGGCTGGTGAGGCTGGGATTCGAGGCGTGTGTGTGGCTATCTCGCCATAAGCGTGCTCTGTCTGCCTCATTTTCAGTTGTTTTGTCTTCAAATACACCTGACTTGTTGGCTAAGAAACTCGTTTTTGTTTGAGGTCAATGGAATCATCCTAGAAATTAAAGTGTAAACTTGCATATTTCTGGGCTCCCCTCCCAGAGATTCGGAGCTAAAGAGTCTGGGTGCTGTGAACTAGGATCCCAATGCTCCTAGAACTTTGCTGCCCGGGAAGAGGCTGAGGACGGAGGCTGAGCTAGCAGTGGCCCAGTCACAGTATGAGAACCAGGGTCCGGCGCAGAAGGACCTAGCCCAGCCTCACCTCCTCCTCTCTCTGTGACTTTGAACCAGGCCACCAAACTCTGAAGAACCTCAATTTCCTCTTCCATAAAATAGACAGGAAAATTTAATTCCTATCTAACAAACAGTCCAGCATAGAAAGCATTATCAAAGGGAAATAATGGTTGTAAAAGCCTGAAGAACACTTCAGGGCTTGAAAAGTATTTCCTTTTCACAGAAGTAAAGGGATGTTACTATGCTCTCCTATTATCATTCACTGACACTTCCAGTTGGGTTAGTTTGGGAGCTTAAATGGTGGGGTAGGAGGTACATTAGGGAAGGGGCTGGGACTGTGGCTAGGCCAGGAGGCTCTGGGGGCCCCTGTTGGGGGGACAGGCAAGTCAAGTGTGAGTATCTTTTGGGGAGTGAGGTGTGGCATGGTACAGAAAAACTCACCTTAGAGTTTTGCTTCAGATTTTGGTTTATTGGGCACTAGTAACAGACTTGGGGGAGTCCTGTGTTTTTTATCCTCCAGCTTTTTTAATAAGCCTTGAGAGTCACAAACACTATTGGAGGATAGTTTTTCATGGAAAAATAAATAAAGAAAAGGAACCTTATGGAAATCGTATGGGAAAAGAATCAACTTCAACGTAAAACTTAAAGAATGTGTTCAAACCAGCCACAGCCGGCCTCTCACCTCTGGATATTCTCACCCTCCTTTGGACAAGAACGCTGAGCTCTCTTCATATCCCCCAGGCTGCTTTCAAAATAGCCACTTCTCTTGGGAATTCGGACCAAAAAAAGGAGCGCTGCTTGGCCCACGGAGCTGCGTGCGTTCTCCCCCCCCAATATGGAGGGCTGCACCCCAACTCCCCTGCAGTTGTGACCCCCAGCTTGGGAGCAGGGGGTCAACAGTTCAGACTTGCAGATAAGACTTTTAGGGAGGGCGAGGAAGCTCAAGTTTGGAGAGGGGAACAGAGCCAGCTGCAGGAGGGGGAGCCACCGGCCCAGGCGCCAGCAGGAATCGGCCTCTGGAGCCGGCAGGTCCGTCCCCACGCGGACCCCAGGACGGGACAGCACTGGACGCCCTGCCCGCAGCGCAGCTCAGCTCCGGGACTGGAGATTGTGCAGGCCCTTGGCAGTGCCGGGGTCGCAGAAGGGCGTCTGCCCCCGAGGGTGGGAAGTGGCAAACTCTGAAAATCATCCGCGAGAGTGAGACAGGAAATGAAGCGCAACGCATCCACGATTTGAAATTTTGTGGAGAAGGGAATGGAGCGGAGATTGGATTATCAGCTTGGAATTCGGCCTGGAACGGCAGAGTCTGAACACTGAAGGGATGTGGTCCAAGCTGCCTGCAGCGGGCCAGGGAGGCCTTCGTGGTCGGGGGGAGTGTGGCCCGGGGGCCTGGGCTGACAGGGGATAAGATACTGCCTTGCTAAAGAGGGCCCCAGAAACGTTTCTGGCGCATCCGGGGCCTGGAGACAGGCGCCATGCAGATGTGGGGCTGTTCCCACATCCCGAACACGTCCCAGATCGCGGCTGCTCGGAGTTGGGGCCGGTCGTGCGTGAAATTCTTGCTGTTGTCCCTTTTCTGAAAGAAGTCACAGGGTGGGTGTCAGACCTGTGTCCTTTGCGGGAGATGGCCTGTGCCACTGAGCTGTCACCAGGGGAGCAATAAGGTGGATAATGCCTATCCTGAAAAAATGCCCAAATCACTGATAATTACCTCTGTGTGTGTGTGTGTGTGTGTGTGTGTGTGTGTAGGGAGGGAAAATAGCAGGCTTAACTGTCTTGCTTTATCTGATATGAAATGAAATGTGTAGTATTCATGGATCCTCACTGACTGATGACAGGTGTTGGGGTGCACCCTGTGACAGCAAATGGGCTGGAGAATTTGTGAAATGAGGAAGTTATACACGAGCAAAGAGCTATTTACTGCACTTAAAGATCCTTTCCATTGTATTAGCCATGACATTAAAATAAATGATGAAAGATTAAAAAAAATTAAGATTCTTTTTACATGGATGTAAACTCTCAGCTCCACAATCCTCTTTCTCTCCCAGTTCCCTCCAGAATCTGGATGGGGAAGAGACTTTGCTTCTGCAGGCAAAGCAGGTTCCAGAGCCCTGAGACAAACCTGGCCTTAGAGGTGGTGCAGGGTTGGAGTAATTCACTGTGGACCCCTTCCTGGGAAGGGGGTCTTCTGGAGGAAGAGCACAGGTGGACTTCTGGGGACGCTGGTGCCAGTCCCCCACAGTAGCAGTACCCCACCTTGTGAACAGCGCACATACCTCCCAGGCCCGCTCCACCCCGGGACCGCAAGCTTGCTTCCTGCTACCTGGAACAAGAGACACTTTGTGGTGCAGCAGTTTTGCTGGATTCCTAAGGGGGAAAATCCTCTTGTTTCGACATTGCTTGCGGTGTTAACTTTATCTCTTTTGGATGGAGTGTGGGGTTGAATTACCTGGACGGACGTTAGGATTAGACACTTACTCTGACTCATCTACAGTGTAGTTCATGCCTCCCCCGTTATCTTTACACATTTCTTTGGGAATTCCTGAAGGTAAATTGGAGTCTCCCCTCAACTTTTCTGTGGCTCTGTCAACCCACCACCTACATCCAGGTCAGTTACTTATGGAACATCTACTTTAAGTTCTCTGTGAGCAAGGAGAACATGAAGCATGACCCATGGACTCTGCTCCCCCAAATCTTATTAAATAATGCCACAGAGGGGGACAGATTTAGTCAGCATTTAGATAATTGCTTTTAAAAACGCAAAGGCGAATTATTTATTAAATAAGCTTTCTGCTATGTTCTCCCTCTTTTCTTCTTGAACCCCAGTAATTTTCTACTGGTTGTTTAGATGGTATCCCATAGATCATCTATACCTTTTTCACTGTTGCCCCACCCCCTATATTTTCCTCTGACTGAATTTCCAAGTTCCTGTCTTCTAACTTATAGATTCTTCTATTTATACTTTCTGTTCTTGATAGTCACTTGCATTTTCATTTCATTCATTATATTCTTCAGCTCCAGATTCTGGATGTATTGACTTCTGGATATTAAACTTCTCATTTTGTTCAAAAAAAAAAAAGGCAAAGGCGAAAGGAAGATCAGTAAGAACTGGGTTTCCCTAGAGCATGAGTTTTCACGCAGGTTGGAAGGTTTCATGGAAGTTTGACATAACTATGTCCTTTCTGGATGTACCGCCCCTCACAGCATATACAGTTGGGTGAGGTTTCACGATTCGTGCCGAATAATAACTCTGAGTTGAAGTCTGAGACCCTATTATTATATTGGGAAACTTAGATTTTCCAAAGGGCCCCGATGCCATTCTTTCTCGCCTGATCATGGAGTGAAAGCAGCACAGCCATCATTTACACAGACGTGATACCAGCCTTGGGGAGCTATAAAGTGAGGCGAGGCCACTGACTCGCAGTGTCCTTGGGAGGATTCGTGTTAGTGGCTCTGACTGCCCACACGTGGCTGACAGCAGAATCTCAACCAGTAGCAACCATCACTGCTGTTACCCAGTGTGAAACTCCTGAAGTTGTTAACTTCTCTGTGACTGATGCCAGAATTTAACCAGGAATGGGGTTGGGAGGGGTTGCTGCAGTAGGAACAAATGAATTGTACCATTTTATGACTTCCTAGCTCTGGGGCTGAAAATATGCCTGATTTCCTACGTCCCAACCTCCTCCTCTGGATTCCTTGACAGATTTGTTGGAATGATCGAAATGGCAATCATGAACATGTTTTCTGCTGAAAACGTGAAACCTGCAGATAGGCTCTGGCTGAAGTGATTCCTTTAGAGGGATCTCAGGCGTGTCATCTTGGTTCCGAAAACTGGCCTTGCATTAGAAAGGAAAGGGGTTTTGCAATTCTTTCTTATAGAAGGAGGAAAACTGAGACTTAGAAAAGTTGTGACATGCCCAAGATCGTGACAAAGTCAAATAGGAACTTGGTTCTCTGACCTGGCAGTTTCTGTCAGACAACTTAAGGGCAGGAGACAGAGTAACTGAAGGGGAATTTCGCGCCCTCTCCACTCCCAGTTCTCACGACGAGGGAGGCTTTGCCTCCTGCTCCTTGAGAATGCAGCCCTGGTCTGGTGAGAATTTGTCAAGTGGGTCTTCTGTCTTGGAAGGTTTATTGTAAATGGCGTTCCAGATAATCACTGGTATTGATTTTCGTCTCAGGCAGTGTAAAGAAAATACTTTTAAGGTTCTTCTAAAAATAAAATCCCTCCAAGGAGATGTTTGGCCTGTGGCTAATGTGTTTGGAAACATGTTTTCTGTAAAACTCAGCCTCATTAATCTACTTGCAAATCCAGAAAGACAGCTTTCCCTGCGCACATCAGGGCTTGCCCGACTTTCCCTGTTCGCAGTGGGAGATGCAGAGAAGTGAGCCATGAGCTCAAGCAGCCTCTACTCGGCTTCCTCCATTCAGGAATGGAGGATTTGGGCCTAGCGCCACCTCTGAAAGCTGGGTGCAGGGCCCAGCTGCCTCTGAGGAGACCATGTTCTCCTCACCTTAGTACTTCCCATCCCTATACTGCAGGGGTCACTTGGACTAGAGCCAGGAAGAACCCTTCCTCTCCAAGAAAGACTCTGGCCTTCTGCAAGGTCCTGAAGAACCAGCCCTTGATGGTTCCATTCTTCATTTGTCAGCACTGGCAGGCCTGGAGGATCTCTTCTCAGTGCCTCTGTTTGCTTCCCTCTAAAACACTCATTTTCAACAAGTTTTCAAATACTTGAATAAGGGGAAAAATACAAAGAGCTCAATTCCAAGTAACAGTCATTTACTGCTGGGTCACCGGAAGAGTCGCCGTTCGTAAATGGGGGTTCAGATGACTGTCTCAGAAAGGGGAACAAGTCTTCAGGGAACAGAGCACTCGCTGCCTCCTGTTTCCATCTCTGTTTTACAATGAGATTGCTGAGCCAGAGAAAGAGGGGGCAGTTTTCACGCAATCCACAGGCTAGAGATGGGTGTTCTGGGTCTCTAGATAAAGTCCCAGTGGGTCCTGGATGAACCAGGGTTGAATCCCACACTGGACAGACTTGGCCAACTTTCATAAACTTTGCTCAAGATGCTCTCCCAGCAAGTAGATTGTGCCTGGAAATGACACAAATAATTTCCTATATCAGGATTAAGCGCTGTCCTCTTGACCTACATATCCCACATGCCTGTCCAAGGGTTGTCTGGGGAGCTGCAGTCCCACGTTGGGGCACCTGAGCTGGGTGGTGTGTCGGGAGGGCATGTAGATAGAGGCACCCACAGTCTGAGCTTTATTTTGATGTGGCGAGCTGTGTTGGGCCAAGATGCGCCAACCCTAGAATTGATGAAGATGAAGATGGAAGGCCGCAGGGCCATGGCAACAGGGAGGATGGACGGTGTCACCCCACACCAGGGTTCAGCACCGAAGCACATGTTAGAAGAACAAACAACAGCACAAAACACACACACACACACACGCATGAAGCCTATGTGGTTCCTGGCCACCCTTTGTTTGGCGCTCCTCCTGACTGTTGTCTCAGACTCTCAGTCTGTGGGCTGTGGGGCTGGCTTCAATCTTCGCGCCTTTCTGTCTCCTTCTCTCACAGGTGAGAGTTCAAGGGAGGGAAGAGGCAGCAGGCAGTGTCTGGGCCCCCTCAGCTACGCCATCATTTCCACTTAGTGTTGGAACAGTTCATCGCTGCTCTGTCTTCTCAGTCTCTCCTGAGCTTTCCCCTGAGCGGCCTCAGAGGTGGCAGGTGACAGGCTGGCCTGGCCAGGAACAAACACAGTTATCCCCAGCTGCCACCTGTCTCGGTGAGGGCCGCCCCGTCTCATTCCACTTTCTCCACTTGATGTGTCTAATTTACTCAGCAAGCCCTCAGGGCGGGCCCCGTTTTTGTTTTGTTTTTCAAATTCTCTGCTCTTGTCTGTGGTTAGGTGGCTTATGTGTGATGTTTAACTTATTTACCTCCCTCTCCTCTTCATTCTAAAAGATGCCAACAGAAAGCTACTTAGATTGAGCATAACTAGATGCTGATAGATGTGCAGAAAAGAGGCTCAAATACGCTGGAGCAGCTCTGGTCCGACTGTGTCCCTTCAAGCCCCTCTTGTTGAAGTCCTCACTCTCGTGGCGATGGTGTTAGCAGGTGGGACCTTGGGGGTGACAGGTCGTGAGGGTGGATCTATGCTTTCAAGAAGAGGCCCACAGCTCCCTCACCCTGTGTGCTGTGAGAGTGTGTTCTGTGACGGTACTGCCAGGAAGCGCGCCTCACAGACAGTCTGCCCATTCCCTGAACTTGGACTTCTCAGCTTCCAGAAGAGTGTAGTTTACAAGCCACTCAGTTTACAGTGTTTTGTTAGAGGACTAAACCGAGATGGGAGGTCTTTGGTGGCTACTGGCGAGTGCCTGGCAGCCTCTGGCGATCACCAGGGAGCAGAGCTGAGCTAGGCAAGGAGGAGCATCCTCGAGCTCCCTGGGAGAGGTGACCAGGACGCTGACCTGTGGGCTTTGCTTAGAACAGAAAGAACTTTCTGATTTGGAACACAGGGGTGCACTTCCCTCTGGTGGAAGCCTGCCTTGTCTTGTGGCTGGAGAAAAGAACTTTCCTTGAGTACTTTGAGAATACAGCCTGAAGATTCTTTTTTTTAAAAAAAGATTTATTTATTTATGCACAGAAGAGCTGGGGTACAGGCCAGAGTTGCGGAGGGTGAGAGGATTCACCAGAGACAGAGTGAGGAGCAGAAAGGCAGATCAACTGAAACACACTGCTGAGGGGAGCAGCGGGAGAGTTAGGAGGGGTCTGCTGCGCCCTGTGGGTCCCCTCCCTGGCTGGGGATCGAACCCCCATTGCTGTGCTGCAGTTGCTTCACAGTGGGGCGCTCAACCCGCTGCGCCACCAGGGAGGCCCCAAGCCTGAAGATTCTTGTTCCGAATATAGGAATATAGGATTAGACAAGGCCAGAACCTGATGAACGTCAACACTTGTTTCATGAAGTCACCGATCCATCCGTTCATCTATCCTTATCCACCCATCATTCACTCATCCGTCCGCACCATTCAAACAGGTGAAACTATTAGCAGATAAATGGGGTCACATGCCTGAAAACTTGGCCCGCCTGTGCGTAAATCACCAAAAGGTGTCAAGCAACCGAAAGGGCTGAGTGTGAAAGGAGGAGGGATGATCCGGGCAGGAAGAGGCCACCTTGGGGAGAGTTCCCAGAGGCGGACTTGCAGCAGAAGAGGAAGGCAGTGGAGGAGGGAGGCTTTCCAGGGTGGGGCAGGACCAACAGATGACAGACCCAGTGGTCATATCCCAGGGCACGTTGTGAGAGCAGTAACGATGGCTGCGGGAGAGCTAAAAGTATGGGCGAGAATGGTGGGAACTGGCAGGGGACAGCTGAGAATGCGCAGAGGCAGCCATGCATCATGGCCTCCTGCTCACGTCGGAGCGCAACAAGCAGAGACAGTCCTTGGTGGAAACAAGGGTGAACAGACTTTCCTGTGGGGCTGCCCGCCGAAGAGCTGAGGGTCCCTGCTAATAGTTCTGAGCGTGCGGTTGACGTAGTGACAACAAGCGACGTGTCTCTGCCCGAAGGGCCAGGGGCTGCTCCCGTGGCCCAGGGAAGTGCTGAGATCTGCGGTCGCAGACACCAGGAGCTGCCCCAGATGCTGGGCCTAGAGGCATGAGCGGAGCACTTGCCACGGAGGTGCAGAGGCTGTGGTTGTAGGCCTTGGAAACATCATCAAAGGAAGCTGTTCAGAGCAAAATGCATCCCATGTGTTGGCCCTGCCCATGTGTTTCTTGTCAGCCAGGCCGGTCTTCCTGGGCTCGGAAGGGTTTCTGTTTGAAATTTTATGAGCCTTGGCTGGGAAGCAGCACTCACTCCAGAATCGTGGGAGTTAATGGTCTTTTCAGGCGACATGACACTGGAGGCCTGGGGGCGTTCCCAAATGCCAGTCAGAAAGGTCCAGAACCCCCCATACTTCAACTTAGATCTGTGCTTTATTTATTGGCATCCAGGGAGCAAAGATTCCCCAGAGTCCTCCTTCAGCATCACCCCCTGGATCTGGTGTGGGTATCTGGGGTCAGGAATCTTCCTTGGGTTAGTGCTGAGAGCTCTTGCCAGCACTCTCGTGGGCAAGAGGCCCAAGTTTGGGGCCTTCACTCCCCCACAGAAGCTACATTTATTCCTTATTCTTCCATTTTTGTTGTCTTAACAGGGAAGTCAACGCTAGTTCACACTTAATCTACTTTAACCAACACTTCTGGGGCAAAGATTAGGAATCGGTCATTCAGCGACACCGGGACACAAAGAGACACATGGGGTGGGCTCTCCAGAGGACCTTGGTCCAAGTTGTGCCTTTCCATAACCTGTCAAGCTCTGTCATGGTGACAAGTCACTTTTCCTTTCTGGGCCTCTATCTCCTCATTTGTAAAACAAGGAGCTTGGACCCACTAGTACGAGTGCAGGAGAATTTGCAAGGAATGGAAAGATTTTTAAAGCATTATCCTTAGGAGTGTGATTGAAGGAGACTCGTGAAATGTACATGAATTTTGGTGTTTTCGATAAGGGTCTCTTCATTGCTTATTCTCTATGGCAGATTATCTTCCTGAGATAGCCTGAGATGGAGTCCTTGCTGCCGCTTAGCTTGGCTGTCTGGTAGTCTTGCCAGTCTGTGTTCTCATGCCAACCTGACATCTTGGGTGTGAATTCTCTACAGATGAGATGATACCATACCAGTAACCCTTGACCCTAACCCCAGGCCCTTTCTACGTGGGTCCGACATGGACCCTGGGTCCTGCTACGTCTGCTGCCCTTTAGCTGGAGTTGCTCCTTGGGCTTCCTGCTTTCTCTTAACTTCTCCAAGCTCTTAGCTGGGACTTGCCCAAGGAGTCGTCTCTCTTCAGACAACCTCAGATAGGATTTGTGTGCTCCCTTCGGTCTCTTATGGCTCAACTGTTGTCACTGGGCAAAAAAGAATGAAAAACAGGGGATCCAAAACTGTTAAATATAATATTCCTAGCTGGACAGTGAATACTACAGTGGCATTTAAGCCAAGAGGAGTCTGTGTAAAGGAAGCTTTGTAAGATAAGTCAAAACATGACTCACTGAGGATTCTAAACACTGAGCCTCGTTTTATCTTTCGAGGTCACATGTGAACAAGTATAATTCTTTCCTCAGATGACAGCTCTTCACGTACTTAATTACAATGATCAAGCCCTCAACCTTCTGGGATCATCTCACACCCATGCCAAGCTATCTCTTCTCCAGGCAAAACATTCCTCAGATATTATAGCTTTGAATATTTTTGCCAGCCTGACTGCTCTTCCTGATGCTGTCTGGCTATCTCTGTCCCTCTTCCTTTGAGGTGCCCAAGCTTCATACCACCCCATGGGTAGGCTCTGCTTAGCCCAGGGAGCTGAATTCCTTTGCTGTAAGTCATGTTTCCCTGAGGGGCATCCTTTCATTCCAGCACCTATGACACGCTCTGGGGCCTGGTGGTTGGGTGGTCAACTAGTTTCAGTCTAATCTGTTTGAGAAATCTGAGACTGTCCTGCCTTTTGGAGATTTCAGGATGTCCCCTGTAGTCCTAAGGCCTGTGAGGAGGCCTGCTTATCTCTACCTAATCTGGTGTTTCTTAGATTTACTTGGCCGCTGTTGAAGAAGCTCACATAAGTTCTCTATGGAACTTCCATTGATACTACCTGAAGTCATTTATTTTTTTCTCTCCCTTTCTTTCTCTCTTCCATTTCCCCTGTTCTGTCCTTCCTTCTTCTCTTCGTCTCTATTTTCTTCTTTCTTCTATCATTTCATTTTAACATGAGTTAAGTGAAGTCAAATTCCTAGATATTTTTTCAAACTTATTACTGATATATAATGGCCAGTCTCCCACCCTCTCTCCTGTATTTGGTAGCCCTCACTTCTATAGTAAGCATGCTTTGCATACCGTAACTTAAGCCATTAATACAAATATGGCACTTAATAAATATTTGTTGGATAATTAAAGTATATGGCTGAGACTGATTTATTAAAAAAAGTAATATAAAACAATCTGAATTTATCAAGCGAGAGTGTAGGCTTTGCATCTGGACTCACCACAGTTCTCCAAACAATAATAGTCATAATCTAATGGCATTTGCAAGATCCTCGCACTATTGTGTTTGATTCTTCAAAGTCCCACGTGACAAGCACCTTGCTCTGTTTTACACTCAGCAAAGACTGAAGAGCCAGAAGAATCTGGAGCCCTCTCCAGAGGTCATGAGTGTCGGTTGCTAAGGAGCCAGGGTGCAGATCAGAATGGGGCCCTTCAAGGTAGTGTTTTAGCTCCCCGACTATGGGGCAGTCCTGGTAAACCTGAACCTTCCCACCTGGCCTGCTAGGACCACTTTTTGGGGACGAGTCCCTGCCCCATTTCTCTTCCCCCAGTGTTCCTTCTATCGTTGGGACAGCTAACGCCTCCTCGCCCTTTGTCCGTGTCTGCTGGGAATGTCTCAGGCGACAACAGCCAGCTGTTATGAGTCTCCTCAGATTCCTGACCCTTTGCTCCTCTCAGGTTCTGAATTAGCTCAGAGCCTCACGCGGCAAACTAGAGGCCATAGCTGACCATCTGGGAGGTTTTGAGGTGAGGGGGCTCTGAAGGAATTGCTGTGTAGCAGGTGGCTGGATCTATGGACCCCTTGGCTCCATATATGACTGAAAAGATGGGGTTGGGGGTGTGGAGAGGATGAGGGAAAGGGCCACAGGCAGCTCTAGGTCAAACACCAGCTTATGTCTTTCTTAACTCCAAAACACTTAGTGATTTGGGAATTCCTCGAGCTTTTAGGAAGTCAGTTGTTAATAACTAGACCTCAAAGGAAAGAAATAGCAATTAACTTGATTTAATGTTACCCTGGGGACACGATTCACTTCGGCATTGTCTCTTTGAGTGTTGTTGAATGCATGGCTCAGGGCAGTGGGATGTGGGCCTTGTGCCAGCTTCTGGGCTGGGACGGGTGGAGGTGGGAGCATGGGGTGGCAGAGTGGAGGAAAGGGCCTGGGAATCAAGTTGTGTAGACAGAACTAGGAGGTGCTGGTGTGTTGGTGCCATGATGCCTCCTGCGCCCCACCCATGGCCAGTGCCCTGGTGTGTGTGTTGGCGGGTGGGCAGCTCCCTCCCAGCACACGCTGGAGCAGACGCTCCCAGAAGGCAGGCAGAAATGGCAGGTTTTGATGAATCAGCGAGGCCTTGGTCTCTTACCCATGAGCAATCTCTGAGCTCCGGAAGCAAGACATCTCCCCAGGGCCGCCTGAGGATCTAAGGGACGAAGGTCTTCAGATTCTGACTTTTCAGACTCTAGGATGCCTGAGCCCTTCCTGGGGGTTGGGGGAGGCCCTGTGGACTCTTAGCGCTGGGTTTAGAGGTCCACACACGTGTGCTCGATCAGTTGCGTATCGCACCGTGACCCCCAGTTTTTGAGCCTCCCTTTGGTGGGTTGTCATGGTGCTGAGGGTCGTATCTGCAGAGTTAGTCAATTCCCAACCTGCTGGTGGTGCTTCGTGAACCTTCTTGCTCCCTACACAGATCTGTCTCATCCCACACATGTTTCCTCCGCCTCGGCTGGTACGGAACAGCTCAGGGTTGCTGGCTGGTTTCCGTTTGGTAGTGTGAGAGCTGGACTCAGAACTCCTCCTCTGCCTTCACGCTAACGAAGCTGTGACAGCCCCACATCCTGGGGCCTAGGGGCCAGGCATGTCCGCCACCAACTCCCTGTGACACATCGATGTCACTGCCTTCTGCTTTTATGCCTTCCCCTGCAGGGCTGGTCCTCCTTCTGCCGCCACAGCCAGTGGACAGTGGATGCTGGAAGGGAGGAGGCCTTTCGTCCTTTTCCTCTTTTGAGCACATATTAAAAACATCCCATGCCCCACTAAACCCCTAATTTCTCGCAGCCAAATAAAGGGAAAGACAATCACTCTGATCTGCTGACCCAAAGATCCTGGACTCCAAATCCCTTAGATCTTTCACTTCATGTAGGTCTGATCCGCTTATCGCAAGAGTTAGTAAGGGTTGTTTTGTGCTAAGAAGCCACATGATCTCATTCATGCTCCTAGAAATGACAAGAAGTCGAGATGCTACTCTCGGCCCACATTTGCATAGCTAGCCAGTGCAGAGCTTGGAGTTGGATTAGGCTTGGCTGACCCGAGTCCTCTCAGTCACGGTGGTTTGTAAAACAAACCTAATATATGAGACTCTGAGGAAAGTCTTCTTGAGCCTACACCCCTGGACTGGGCCTGTCGTGCCCCCAACTTCAGATCCGTAGCCAGAAGTAGGCTTGGCAGGGTCAGCCACCAGGAAGGACTTGTCTTCACCTCCAGAGGCTGTGGCAGAAGCATATAAAACCTGAGGAGAGCTTCTCAGAGCGCCCGGCCCCCTGTGGGGCTGGCTGTTTTAAATCTTTCAGCCACAGCATGAAGCTCATAAAATGGGCAGGCTGCAATTTCCTCTCTTCTGCATGGGCTCTGAGGGCATAAGGAATTGATGGACGGGGGCTCCAGCCGATCTGGGCATCTTGCTCTGCTGGCTGTGCCTGTGGTGCATGGCTGAGCTGGGGGCTGGAATGGCTCTCTGGCTTCAGAGACTTGGGAAATGACACCTAAGAGAAAAATCACTACCACTCACATTTTATAGAATTTGATAATTTACAGAGCATTTGTACTTTATACCTTGCGCCTGTATTTCCCGACGCTGTCCCAAGTTTCCCGAGCCTGTTTATCAGTCCTTATGATCTTAAGTACTGAAGTTTCCAATAAAGGCTAGAGAGTTGAGGAAGTTGTCAAATTATTTGCATCCTTTGCACTTGAAAACACTGGAATGGGAGTCAGAAGCATTAGATTGTGAGCTCTGGTTCTCATCAGAGAGAGCAGGTAACAGTGATCTGGTCTTGTATGTGGGTATGGTGAATATCAAGTGAAAGGCAGGTAAATCGATGTCAGAAGTTCTGAAGTCCTAAAGCCGCATGAAATAAAAGGAATTAATTTGCCACTACTGATAACGCTTAAACGCTTGGCTTCATCTTCACACATGCATATATCTTACTGTTCATTCCTGTTTTTACTGCAATCAGTTTTATCCATTTTTCATTGCCTAAACTTTTAAAAAAGTGCTTAATTTAAAAAGGGCTTCACCCACATTTAGGTTACTTCTATGTTATCTTTCAGAAGTTGCAAAGTTTTATTCTTTAGATTTGGGTGTGTGATCCACTTTGGGTACATTTTTATGAAAGTTGTGAGACTTGTGTCTGGATTCTTCTCTTTGCACGAGCATGTTGAGCTGTTCCAGCACTATTTGTTCGAGAGGCTGTCTTTGCTCCACTGTATTTGTCCTTGCCTTTTTGTCAGAGACCACTTGACAATGTTTATTTTTATTTCTGAGCCCTCTTTCCTGTTCCATTGGCCTATTTGTCATGCTGATATTTGCCAGCATCACACTTGTGACTACTGCAGCGTTAGGTAGTTGTGACGTTCAGTAGCATCAGCTTTCAACTTTGCCCTCCTTCCATATCGCTTTCTATGGGAAACAACCTCTAGAAATAATGTTGCCTTAGGAGAACCTGTTAAGTCCCGTTTCCCCAAAGCATGTGTGTGAGATACATGATGGCGTGATCCACCTGCGGTGAGCAGACACCTGAGGATGAGCTCAGAATTGTTGGAGATGAACTTCTCAAAGAGTACTGAGAGTAAGAACAAGGAGCTGCTTTCAAAGCATGGTGGGGGCCCTTGGTGGGCAAGGGGTTAAGTCTCAGTGCGATCACTGCTTCGTTCCCCAGCAGGGAGCTGACACGCACCAAAGCACCGTGCAGCAGACCTCTCTTATCTTGATCACTGCTCCCCTTAGCAGTATAATCCAATAGATCTGTCTGCTCTGCCCCCCCCACCCCCCCCCCCGCCGCTCTGCCTCTGGTGAATCCTCTCACACCTACACCCAGTTCCTGTACATTACAAAAAAAAAAGAAAAAAGAGAAAAGTTTATAAAAACAAACTATGACCAGAAAAAAGAAAATCAAAGGAGTCACAGGCCTGATTTTTGGTGAGATAGACATTAGAAAGAATCCAGAACTATCCAATCTCTAGTTTTATTTTCTCCATGAAGGAGAAAGTGAAAATGTGGAACGCTGATATTTTCAGAGGAGGCCGAGGCCTGAGAGGTGAAGAGTTGCTAGGAGAGCCCCATGGCCGCAGTCCCAGAGACAAAGAATTACACCAGGGGCGTGTCCATACTGATGTGACTGTGCCATCTTACGTGCTTCCAAACTTGGGATAGACGGATGTTATAATCTTCAAAATGGCAGAAGCAACGCACTCAGGGATTTAGAGAAACTTGCTTCCTTAAGATGGGTAAGGTGTGGTAGGGAGGGATCGCCCCTAAGAGGGTTCCGCCACCTGAGACTCTCTAGTTCCTGGGAACAAATGAACTAGGAGCCATCCCAAGGGGTTGTGCAGGTGGTGAAGTAATCCCGAGGGGAAGTGCTAGCTCCTCAGGGAGATGCTAGGAGGACGCAGAGAAGGCGGTGAGCTCACACAGACCTTCTTTTTTTAATATAAAACTTTTTAAATTTACATATATTTGACATCAATTGTAATCCCCATGGATTCCCCATCACCGTATCACCAGTGCACCATCACCTCAGTCCCCGTGCTCCCATCTGCCCTCCACCCTTCCCTCTTCCCTCCCCACCAAGTGTCCCCAGTTTGTCTTTGTCTTTTCATTTTTGGTTTTTGTGTCTTTCTTGTTGTTATCATTATTGTTCTTATTTCTTTCCTTGATCCCTATTTGGTTCCCTTCTATTCCTCCTAGGGGAGGAGCCATCTGGTATTTTTCTTTTGCCTTTTCTGACTTACTTCGCTGAGCATAATCCCTTCCAGTTCCATCCATGTTCCTACAAATGCGTCTAGTTTTTCATTTTTTGATTGCTGAGTAGTATTCCACTGTCACACAGACCTTCTACCACAAGCCTATTGCTGGTAGAGTCTGCAGAAATCCTGCACCAGCCCCTTCATCTGACAGACATAAAAGCCTTGCGCTGGCCTGGCAAGGTCCAGAGAGAGGAAGTAACTTGTTCAGTTTACACAGCTCTGAACGCTGATCTGGTGGGACCAGCACCAAGGGAGCTGACTCACCTGCGGGGCTCTCCCATGCTGGGCTTGCACCTGGTAGCCTGTACTTTTAACTGGTGCCTGGGTATGTTCTACCTCCCCAGTATGACTGCATTTACTTCACAATTTTTGAGCATTTATTGTGTGGCAGGCAATGGCAGCTGCTTTGTGGATGTGAAGATGATAAAAACACGTTTCTTGGACTTCACGAGCTTCTTGTGTAGTGAGGGGAGATCACCGGAGCAGTGATCTACAGAAGGCTCAAGAGTCTGCAGAGAGGAACAGGCAGAGCACAGCAGGGGCTGGGTGGAAGGTGCCATTGTGACCTGGAGAATTCAAGAAGGTTGTCGGGGAGATGGGAGCTGTCTCCAGGCAGGGAGGAGACTTACACAGCGTAGTACTCTGCACAGTCTTGTGCACACGGAAGCCGCTGCAAAGCTACAGTGCCATAATTACCTGAGACTTCACAGAGATCCTTGTTCTAAAATTAAGTATCCCAATCTGCTCTTGATCCTGGGAAGAACACTAGAAACCAAGATCTCTTTTCCCTTCCCCAACCTTGAAAAACTTTCTTATGCTACTTGGTTCTCCAAGACTCTTCTTCAGTGGTTTGATGAAGATTGAACATTCATGTTTGAGCTCAGATGTTTTACTAACTTGGAAACAAGAGTCCAGTCATACCAGGAGGCTTTATTTTTGCTGCTTGTTCTGACTCCAAGCCCTGACAGCACCCAGACTGGCTGGGGAAGTGAGAGGAAGAAGGTTGGGGGGCAGGAAGTAGGGCTCTTTCTCTGGCATGCGTGGAAACATCTACATGCCCATGAGGAAAGTCAGAGGAAGAAATGGTAGGAGGAAGGGTAGTCCTGAATGGATGACACAGATGGGTGTGTGGACTCCAACCCCCACTCCAGACCACCAGTGTTCCAGAACCACAAATACGATAATATGATTATCGAAGAGTGGATCACTGGGACCTGAGGGTGGAGTTAAGGAGACAGGCTGGCTACAAAACCAGAGAGGTGAGCCTTGGGCTCTCTCTTCCTTTGGAGCCATGTCACTTGACTCGAAGCCAGCTCTCAACGTGCCATTGCTCAGAAGATCTGGTAGGATATTTGTGGATTTGTAGCCCTCTCTTTCCCTTGGTGTTATTTCTGCTTTATTCCCCTTCTTTTGTAAAATAAAAGCCCTTTAATAACTTTTGTCACGTGTGCCTGAAGTTGGGACTTATTATAAAAGTCTTCCTAGCGCGCGGGCGAGGACCCAGTCAGGGAAACCCATTTTATATTAGGGTTGCCCTGTAACAGAAACAGAATGAACACATGGGTGGCAGGAGGCATTCTTTCCCATTGGACCGTGCTCCCTGGGGTGCAGACCTGTGAGGTGCTTGGAAACAGACAGTCCCTGAGAGTCTAGACTGCACAGGCAAGACTAGGATGGACCTGGAGCCTCCGTGAGGTTAGAGGTCAATGGCAAGCACCAGGATGTGACGGGGTAGTCCACTGGGATCTCCGTCCTAGGACCAAGCAGCCTCTACAAGGTGTTCGTGTCAGGAGTCTGTCTAAACGAGGCAGAAGGGGTTGAAGAGGGCACTGTCTCTGGAGCCACTGGATTTTAAAAGTTAGCTTTCTTCTCTTATAAGGTTGACTTTCAGTCCAAGTGTACATAGTCTCCAAGGCTAAGCACTTCATGTCTGATGGGCAGTCGGGATGGTGACCCTTTAAAGCTGTCTCCATCTCAGGGGTGTGAAATGCCAAGAAAAGACTGAGAAGATCCGTTTTTTCCTCTTTTCTATCTTTGTCACTATGTTGTAATCCTTCCTGGTTGTGTGACTGTTGGCTCTTACCTTCTCTAAATATAAGGATCTTCCTTTGCAACATGGGTAGAGTCCTTTCTATTGCCCTGGATTGTTGCCAGGACTAGATGAAATAATATATGTAAAAGTGAGGGATTAAACTCCCTAGGATAAAACTTCCTCCCTTGCTTTTGTTCTTTCTCTAATATCTTACAAAGGCAGGGATATAGCCAAGCCTATAAACTGAAGCCAATCTTATACAACAAAGAAGTTGCCTAGGCAAGAAAGCATTAAAAAGACCCTCCTTGCCCTACCCCAGAGAAAAATTTTATCTCCCAAACACAGTGATGATGTCTGTGATAATGCTTGGTAAGGTGCTATTACTCATTGTTTTTATCATTTGGTGTCATACTATACATATTAGTCATTAGAATCTTGCTAGGGAATTAATTTTAAAATCATAGTTTCTCAAGGTTGAAGGGTCACTTTTTTCTATTCCCAATCCTCCAAATTTATTTTGCTAGCTCACTGACAGCTGGTGATCCAGACTCTTGAATAATTCTAATGACAAAGAGCTCACTGCTTTAGGAGTAGCTCATTCCACTGTGGTGCAGCTGAGTTGATTAGAACTAAGTCTACCTCCCCAAAACTTTGTTTCATTGGCCTGAGTTCCATGAAAGAATAAACAGAGGTAATCTGCTTCCTCTTTCATTTGACAGCACTCTAAATCTTAAAGTATTCCAGCCTCTATAACCTGACTTATCTGATTTTCCTGTGACAATTTATAGATCTTTTATAACCCAGGCTGCTCTTCTCTGAGGATTCCCATATTTTTTAATTTTCTCTACATGTTACCTGACTACCACCCCCAGGAAGAGGCTAACAGTGTGGAGGGTGGAAGGTTTAAATCTCTCCTAATCTGCACTATCTAAAACCATCCACAAGAATTAATTCAAAATGGATTAAAGACTTAAGTGTAAGGCCTTAAACCATGAAATGCATAGAAAACAAACAAAACAACAGTGATAAGCTCATTTATAATAGCCTTAGAGATGTCTTTGGGGATTTGACTGCAATGGCAGGGGAAACAAAAGTAAAAAGTCAATTAATTTGGGCTAATTTAAACTAGAGTTTTTGCTTGGTGAAAGAGACCACACAAAAACCAAAAGGCAACCTACTGGTTGGATGAAGATATTTACAACTTACACATTTGATAAGTGATTAATGTTCAAAACATGTAAAGACTGTACAATCAACAACAAACAAATACCTAGATCAGAGAATGGAAAGAAGATCTGAATAGACACTTCTCCAAAGAAGATAGCAATAGACACATGAAAAGTCACTTATTATATGGGAACACCCAAATCACAACACACCTGTAAGACTGGCCTCTATCAAAAAGACAAGAAAGACAAGGAACAACAAGTGCTGGCGAAGGAGTGGAGAAAAAGGATTACTTGTACACTGTCGGTAAGAATGTAGGCTGGTGCAACCACTATGGAAAACAGTATGGACCGTCCTCTAAAAACAGAAACTATCATATGACCCAGCTAGTCTACTTCCAGGTATTTGAAGAAAGGATATATGCACCCAATGTTCACTCACAATAGCCATGATATAGAAACAACTTAAGATGAATGGATAAAAAAGAGGAGGCATATATGTAAAATAGAATACTACTTAGCAAAAAAAAAAAAAGAAATCTTGTTATATGTGACAACATGGAAATAACTTGAGAGGAAAAAGAAAGACAAATACTGTATAATTTCATGCATATGTGGAATAAGATGAGACAAAACAAATGAACAAGCAGAACAAACCCTTAGATTCAGACAATAGAATGGTGGTTACCAGCGGGAAAGGGATAGTGGGCGGTGGATCTGGTTCTGGGTCAACTGGATGGTTTTAGTGAGATGTGATATACATACCTGTTGAGGTATGAAGTGACACTCCTGAAATTTATACAACGCTATAAACCAATGTTTCTTCAGCCAACAAAATCTCCCTTGGTCTGGATTTAGGCCAATGGTATTTCAGTTCTTCTTCTTTCTCAAATTAGAATGTATGGTTACTTAATATTTAGTATCTAATAAATTAAAATTTAAACATATTTTCTATAAGAATTGCTATCAAGCTAGGTCTTCCCTGGATTAGAAGATTATATTAAGCAATTAAACATTTTCTTCTAAAAGTAGATAATTTTATCACTAGTTAAAACCACCTACCCTCTTTCTTTTGTTTTTTGTTTTAGGCCATTGTTCTCTTTGTTTGATGTCATTTTGCCTATTAGAGGTTCCTCCTAGTTTTGTGTCATCTGTAAGTTTGAATAAGCAGGTCCAACAACAGAATCCTTTAATCCAACATTGCAGACTTTCCTAATACTGGAAAATACCCATCATCCCTGAGTAAGTGCTGAGTAGCAACATTATTTAATAGCTCTGTCATTGAGGAACAATCTTTAGAACTCCCAGGCTTGGTTGTTTCCCCAGTTGCTTTTAGTTAATAAGGGGAAATCGCTTGTTAATAATTTGGGTGGATTCTTAAAACACATATACTTGGCAGACTATTAATCAGTATGTTTCTGGATGCCTATGATGCTACCTATCTAGGTGGACTGATGAGGAATCAAAGCTCTGACCTAAAGGCAATATATTCATTCACTGAATAATAGGAACATTAGGAAATGCACATGAGAAATTCTCCACTTGTTGTCTTAGAGGGTTGAAGAAGAGCTGACTGGACCTAATTCTGACATCAAAAGAAACCCTGACCCACCCAAGGGCTAGAAGGCCCAGTCTTCAAGAGCTTCTGTTTCACTTTGTCCTATAAGCAGCAATTGCACAAGAGACTCTGCAATTGTGCAAAATTGCTAAGAAATTCAAGGACTTGGATAATAGGGGAGGGAGGAGGTGTTGTCTTTGGGAGAAAACCTAAGCCTCAGATAAAGGTAGCTTTGAATACTGGGCTCTATTTTGAGAACACTGAGCCAGGGACTGAAAGAGGAATTTGTTTTGTTTTTACTTTATTTTATCTTACTAGTATTTATTTATTTTTTAAAATATTAAAAATTTTTTTAATATAATTTTTTTGAATTTACATATATTTGACATCAATCATAATCCCCATGTATTCCCCATCACCGTATCACCAGTGCACCATCACCTCAGTCCCCCGTGCTCCTGTCTGACCTCCACCCTTTCCCTCTTCCCTCCCCACCAAGTGTCCCCAGTTTGTCTTTGTCTTTTCATTTTTGGTTTTTGTGTCTTTCTTGTTGTTATCATTATTATTGTTCTTATTCCTTTCCTTGATCCTCCTTTGGTTCCCTTAAGTTCCTCCTAGGGGAGGAGCCATCTGGTATTTTTCTTTTGCCTTATGACTTACTTCGCTGAGCATAATCCCTTCCAGTTCCATCCATGTTCCCATGAATGAGTCTAGTTTTTCATTTCTGATTGCTGAGTAGTATTCCATCGTG
>JAGFMF010011645.1:4030743-4108278 GCA_019455555.1 Galemys pyrenaicus | reverse complement strand
TGATGGTGCACTGGTGAGATGGTGATGGGGAATACATGGGGATTACAATTAATGGCAAGTATATGTAAATTTTAAAATATTTTAATAAAAAAAACCAAAGTCCTCAACAACATCAAAAAAAAAGAATTGTTTGATCAAGCCAATTAAATCTCTACCTTTATTTGGGTGAAAATTTTGTTTTTTAATTGATGAAAAGACTAAAGGATGAGATATTAAGGTACAGAAAAGGAAGGCATAAAGTAAACTTGGAGTGGGTGAGATAATTAAAAAATTATGGCAAATTAATAAGCAATAGTTCAAAGTCCATTTGGAAGCAATAAGATTATTTTATCATTTGGAAAACTGAATCAACAATGTGAAGAACAAACTTAAGATCTTCCAAGAAGACAGATACAAGAGACAAAGAAGTGAAACTGATGTGAGAAGATGCGAAGAGTGGGTGAGCTTCTGCTTTCAGTCCTCCAGCTGTCTCCAGCACCGGGTTTGGAGCCTTTGCTCTCAGCTCTCAGGGCAGTCTGCACCGCCCTAATGAAGCACTTAGTGCATTCTAGTCTCTTGTCTTGGAAGTTACTATTTACAAGTTCTATGTTATTCATGATTTAGTGCCCAGTGCATGTCCAGGCTTGTTACATCGTATTTGTGTCCTTCAGTCAGTTGTGTCTAGTGGAAAATCTTAGCCAATGTAGTTTAGACCAGGAGTCAACAAACAGTAGCCAAATCCAGCCTGCTGCCTGTTTTGTAAATAAGATTTTATTGCCACACAGCCACTCCCAATTGTTTATGTATTGTCTGTGGCTGCTTCACGCTACAAGGGCAAAGTTGAGTAGTCCCTAAGAGATCATATGGTCTGTAGAGCATAAACATTTACTTTCTGCCCTTTAGAGATAAAATTTGCCAACTCCCAGCTTATACAATAATGCTAATTATTTTTTTAAATATGAAGAATTCCAGAGGTAGTATCATTCCAGGACTGATTGAGTGGTATACAATGATATCATTCAGGCTCAGATTCTTGGCTTTCAAAAAGAGCGGAGGAGTCTGGCAAGAGGGCAAAAGAGTGAAGACACTGGCTCGCCTCCTCTACATATTTATAACCAAATTATACATAAATAAAGACCACGGTCTTTGGAAGATGAAGGATGACTATTGTATGCCTCAAGAACTACATGGCAGTGGGGCAGGAAAACCGCCAGCTAGTTGTGTTTGCAGCACAATCCAAGAGAGGGAGGGGTGTTGTCACAGGAGCCTCTGGCTGTTGTTGGATGAAGGGCTCATCCCTACATCTGGGACTACAGAACCTGGAAATGAACTGGAGGGGGGGGTTACCCTGAGTTGGTGTGCAGGGCGGAGGGGCTGTCCCTGAGAGCTCTAGGAAGAGGACTGCAGAGATCAAATCCCAGTGTAGAAGCCTAAACCTGCAAAGGCAAACACTCTGTGGCCAGATGGCAACTAGGCACTCAGAACTGGAGAATGATGCACTCTGCACCCCTCAATAGGGATTCAGGACAGAACTCGATAGCATGCATGGAGTTTGGGTTAGGTGGTGATTGTTGACTTGAGCCTGGGTCACCTGAACATGAATAACTAGAGCCCAAATAGTTGACCTGTGTCTCCTTGCAGAGGAAGCTAGTCTCTGCAGCTTGCAGTGTGTTATGTTATGATATATAATATCTCCCTCACCCCTGCTTGGGTCCAAAGTTGAGAAAACACAGAGGGAAAACCACCTAAAGACCAAACAAGAAGGCAGTTGTCTACAAGGTATGAAGAGAGACCTCAAGAACAAATCGACACTACCAACACTTTGATCTTGGGACAATGGCCTACTGCCATTAACCTGAGTTTAAGACATCTGGACATTAGCAACTGAAGCAGGCATCCCATGACTCTGAAGGCAGGAGCAAAGGGAACAAACCTCAGTCCATGATGTAGTTTCCTCCCAGTGCTATAGCTATTGACTGGTCACAGAATCTGTATATCAGAGCTGACCCACAGTTGAGAGGCTGAAGCTAGCACAAGCTTATTCAGGATGCTTTAACTGAGGAACTGGTCAAGAAGGGGAGATCAGTGTAGACCCTGCTTTTCCCCGCATCATCACACCCCAGTACTTACAGCACTTAGGAGACTTGGACCTTTGATATTCACTAGCCACAATTTCCTGGTAACCCACTGCCCCGGCTCCTAGTCTCTGCTAGCACTAGTGCTCCGGTCATCCAAACAGGTACAGAGGCATTGGTCTATGAAACATCCTTAGATACCTAAGGATGCTGAGTAAATAACCTATCCTGCAACCTGTAAACATAAGACCATGTGTCAAATCAAGAAAAGAAGTTTTCTTTCTCAACCCATAAAAGTGAAAAAATGAGGAGACAGAGGAACATACCACAAATGATGGGAAAGAGACTGTTTTCTTTCTCTGCCATTATTAGCATGATGGTTACCTCCTGGCCACAAGATGGCTGCTGCAGCACTAGGCACAAATGTCCAGAGACAAAAAAAAGAAGTGAATGTTGTGTCTTTTTTTTTTTTCAAAGAAATTAACACATATAGTCCAAAGTTCCCTCCCACTCCCGCCCTGAGACTTTTTTCTTTTCCTGTTGGGCTCTGTTATCCTTGAAACCACTCCCTAAACCAATAAGTCACAAGGTTTATAGTGATGCTATGACTGGCTTATATAAAGCAGAATTAATCCGAATCATTTGGAGGGAAGAACAGGTACTAGAAACAAATTAAGGGCTCTGTATAAAGAAGAAGGAAATGGCTAAAGTTATACAATCCCTTTGTGCTGCAACAAACTCAATATTTGTTGAATGAAATTAATTACAATGAAATATTTGACATTTGAGTAATTGATGTTTTCCAGGAGATCAGGGGAAAAAAATGAGCAGAACACGTAATCAAACATGTAAGAAAGGAAAATAGAACATTTTCCGGCTCTGACAAAAGCCTGGTATATACAAGTCGCAAAGGATTATTGTGCTCCAGGAAGAAATGAACAGAGTTTCTTGGTTAGATTATTTTCTGACTAAAATTCTAAATTACAGAATAAACAAGAATACCCCAAGTAACAATATAAAAACAAAACAGTATTCTACAAATAACCAAGATCAGGATGTTTCCATATTAATTTTTTCAACTTTAATTACCAGAAGAGACTAGTAATGGAATGTAGACATCTATAAACACCAAAAACAGTGACTCAGAACTTATTCTCAACTAAGTTACTTTTCATGTATGAAGGTTAAAGGAAAGTATTTTCTGATGTGAAAGGGCTCAGAAAATGTGCCTACCTATGTCTTTTTGAACAATAATTCCCAAAAATAAATTCTTACTGACTTAAAGATAAAAAAAAAATAAGTGATCAAAAATAATGGAGTTATGGTATAAAGACTCCGGTATTTGTTGCTCATCATACACAACACAGCATGCTAAAATACCTTCATTGCCCAAGGAGGTATGCCTGGTCCTTTTTTTCCCTACCCAAATGAGATCAGCGTGCAATGAAAAATGGTACCATCGATCTAGAACAATGCAAGGCTTGACGACTCTGCCTGCACTGTGGCATCATCCAGGGGGCTTTACTCTCTAGAGATTCTTAATCGTTTTGGGTGGAATTCAGAAATGGGTATATTTTTAAAGCACATAGTTATTAGATTAAGCAGCCAAGGCTAAGGAATACTTTTCTAAGAAGGAAAACCTGTAGTAGTTTGGTTAGGTTGCCATGTATAGTGCCACATACCAGGCAACTGAAACAAAAGAAACGTAATTGTCTCAGCTCTGGAGGCCTCTGGAGTCCCAATATCAAAGTGTCAGCAGTGCTGGTTTCTTCTTGAGGTCTCTTCTCATCTTGTAGATGGCTGCCCCATGTGCTCTTGGGTGGTCTTGCCCCTGTGTATCTGTGTCATCATCTCCTTTTTTATAAGGACACCAATCATGGGATGGGATTAGGGCCCATCCCAATGAATGACCTTATGCTAACTCATTCACCTCCTTAAACATGGTGTCTTCAATCAGGGTCACATTCTGAGACCTGGAGGCTAGAGAGTCAATATATGACAGGGCAAGGGAAAGATTCAGCTCAGGGCAAAATCTTTGGTTCTTTCATCTCTTATGGAATAGGAGGAACCCCAAAGGGTCATTGAATTTCAGCGTATTTGACTGGAATATAGAGCTAATAGTGCAGTCTCTCTCCTGGGGTTCTAAAATTTAGTAATTCCATCCCCACCTCCCCGCTAGGAACATATTTTGGCCGCAAGGTTGATGAAAATCCTCTTTCTCAGTTTCTGTGGTTAGAAGTTCTAGACTCTGGGACTTTCTTCCCTTTTGTCTGGCCCAACCCACTCCTGCCACCTGATGTGCTGAGGGGGTGAGGTGACCCTGAACTTCCTCTCATGTCCTGTTCTAGAGCTTCAAGCTCACTGCATTTGAGGGTGTTGGTCTATTGAGAAAAGTAATGTAGGAAAGTTGGTGGAGAAGATTGGGAGACTCTGAATTTAAAATAAGATAGTCAGCAAAGGCTTTATTTCCTTGAGAATGTGACATTTAGCAAGACTTTGAAGGTGTATAGGAGCAAGGAAAACAAAGATCAATCTACAGAGGGAAGTACAATTAAGGGGAAATTAAGGTCTAATTTTGGTAGAGGTAGTTATTTTTGGTTCAGAGATCCAAGACAGGAGAACATGTATCCAAGGCACCTAAGAGAATGCACATAGAATCACTTCCACTTAAATGGAAACACACACATATTATGTTTTTTTTCTCAAATGATAGATTATGGCACTGACCAGTTAGTTACACTTTTCTGTGTCCTTGGCAAACTCTAGAATGCATTAACAAAACAGGTCATTTGTGATCACTTAGTCAAAGAAATAGCTACTGGTGTCCATATATAACCTTATTATATCCTATATGATATGACTGTGTATGTGCACAACACAGATTCTGTGGTCACCAAATTTGAAATTCTACATGTAATATCACTCTAACTATAGCTTCATTATGCCCCTTATTAGCACATTAAGAATTTCATAGTAAATAAACTAGTTTAATTTTTTAAACTCAAGAATCACTCTTGAAAAAAGCACAAAACCACACATATTTGTCTGGCAGAAGGAGTGTTCATTAGAGCACACTTGTAGATACAGCATGTGAGAAGAAAGGATCAAAGATGGGATTAGGATGTCGAGGAATTAGAGTAGACATTGGAGAGTTTTGGAGCAAGACTGGATTGGACTAGACTAGAATAAACTAGAATAGCTCTTTGTGATAACCCTGAGCAGCAGAGAACAGTAAATGGTGTAGGGGGAGCCAGCTTGGCTTCGAGGGCCAGAGGGAGGGCATGCAAGCACTGCAGTCCACTAGGTTCTCTAGGAATGAGTCATCAAGCCAAGCCATTTTCTGTGATGGGTTTATTAAACTTGCAGATGGAAGGAATGCTATAGACACAGTACATTTTGACTTCAGAAAGGCACTTGGCCTTTCTGATTCCTTATAATATTCTTATAATTCTTATATAAGAGTCATAATTATTATAAGAATTATAATGTTCTTATAATTCTCTTACATGAGTTCCTTATAATCTTTAATTATTTTTTTCACATTTTATTTAATTTTTTTATTTAAATTTTAAAAAATTTAACATATATTTGACATCAATTGTAATCCCCATGTATTCCCCATCACCATCTCACCAGTGCACCATCACCTCGGTCCCCCGTGCTCCTGTCTGCCCTCAACTTCCCCTCTTCCCTCCCCACCAAGTGTCCCCAGTTTGTCCTTGTCTTTTCATTTTTGGTTTTTGTGTTTTTATTGTTATTATTATTAGTTCCTTATAATCTTATGGAAAGGATGGCTGGATATAGGTTAAACGATTGTACAAATGTTGGACATTTAGTTGGCTAACCAGTGAGTCTTAACATGCACTCACTGAGCTGGTGATATCAAGGTAGAGGGAAATCTTTTGATGTCTTCTAGTAGCATAATCCAGAGCAGTGGATATGACCACAGTCTCTGGGTTCTGACTACTGGCCAGAAGTCCTCCTCTGCCATTTTAACGGAGTGACCTTGGGAAGCTCCTTAACCTTTCTGTGCCTCAATTTCTTCCTCATAAAGTGGGCATGCTCATCATGCTTACATGTTAGGATTGGTGGGACGATTAAAGGTGTTAACTCACGAGGAGTGTTTAGAACAGAGCCTGGCACATGGTAAACACTCAACAAACATTGCTGCTGTAAATTCTGTCTTACTGTATATTTACTTTTTTTAAAAAACATCTTAGCCTTGGATTGAGATAGAGGTCACTTTTCTCCTTGGAGTGCTAGATGATATGTTAACTGAGTGAAAATCAAGCCTTTAAACTGTGAAGGTAGACATTTCAGTGGTAAATTTGAAGGTAAAATTTCAAATATTCAACAAAATCTAGGATGAGATGAGGGCAACTCCAGAGCCAGTGAACATAGGAAAAAATAGACCAACTGGAGAATGCTGTGATCTCATTTTTTAAATAACAAAGGATAAGGGAGGTACTGGTTCCAGCATCCTTTGTACTCAGCGGACCGCGTCCAGAGGATTTGATTCCTATCTGGGACATAGTCGGGCAGGAACACGGTCAGTGGGGCTTGAAGGGCGAAGAGCCTGACAATCCCATTGTGTGCTGGCCAGTTTTAGGAAACTGGGATTATTTAGCCCAAAGAGGGAAGACTTGGAGGAGGCCTGACAACTGTTTTAACATATTTGAATGCCTGCCATGGAAAAGAAGAATTTGATTTATTCTTTGAGGCTTCACAGGGTAGAGTGGGTCTGATGGTTTGAGTTACAGAGAAGCAATTTGGGGTGGAATATGGAGAGGAGTTAATAAATAAGAGGCCTGGCCAGCCCTTGAGGTGGCAAATTCGTCATGGGAAGGCACCCCCACCCTGGGAGATGACCCCCAGCCAGGAAGACCTGGTGATGGAGGAAATTCCTGAGTGGGGAGGAGCGTCCCTCTGAAACACTTCCGTAGGTCCCTGCTGACTCTGAGCCCTGCCGTTCCCGGAACGGGGTCTAGGGATGTCGGCACGTTTTCTTTGATGGAAAAAAATGGCATGACTTTGCCTTTGGAGAGAAGTGATGGGGACACTTGGGACTTGGCCTATTGGTCCTTGCAAAGATGTCACTGCAGAGAGACCACCACCCACCTTCACACCCAGCTGCCAACTTATCTGCTACCTCCATCAAGTCATGGAGGATGCTGCGGAGTCAAAGCCATTTTTGGAAAAATATAATGAGAAGGGAAGCGAGTGCTGTAGAAGGGAGCACTTATTAGGATTTTGTTCCTCTTATTTATCTGCTTTATTCCTCTCCTTTAGTCATTCTGAAGCAGCTGGCAGAGACCCAGCGGGGATGGCTTCTATGAGCTAGAGTGTAAGTTTCCAGGCATTATAGGCACAGATGTTTTGGAAATCTAAACAGTCATCTGAAGCTGCCTTTTAAAGAGAAGAACTGTTTTCAAGTAACGTGGCAATCCATTTCAACTGAATATTTAAAAGTGTCCTGTGATTGTAGAAAGAACAGTTTGAACTCTGTGGCCTCACTGTAACTTCTTCATGGAGATGATCAGAACTTCTATGATATCGGTATTTTGGGAACACAGAGAATTGGTTCGATAGCAAAGGAACAATGCTCCCACCACCCTTTGTTTTCAACTTCGGGGACTTTTCTCCCACCTCTTTGCAAATCAGGGTGGAGTCCATCGGGTTCTGTAGCCCTAGTCCTGAGTGATACACGCTGGAACAGAAAGGACAGGGCATGTGTCTTCAGGATGCTTAAAACCGAATTGGGAAATAATTTTACCCACAGGAGGTGACTGGAGGCTCGTTGTAAGGTAACTAACAAACCATGGGATGATGAGATGGGATGGGATGATGGAGATGGGATGGGATGATGGAGATGGGATGGGATGATGGAGATGGGATGGGATGATGGAGATGGGATGGGATGATGGAGATGGAGACAGCCTTGCTTGTAGCTTTCTTTAGCAGAACTTGCCTTGTGGTGGCAGCTTCTCAGGATGCACCGTGGCACAGAGGGATAGTTGCAGAGTCCTCTGCGTAAACCTGGAAGTGCTGTAGGTATTTAAAGGGGGGATCAAGGGGGAGTGTGATGGGAACTTGCCGGCAGCGGAACCCATGTGTCTTGCACTTGGCTTTGAGTTGGAGTAGGAAGTTCACACAACTGAATTCAGCAACCAGTTAATTCACAAACATCCCACCTTTTAAAAGCGAACATCTGCTGAGTGTGTAGTACTTGATTGCAAAAGAGATCTTCTTCCTGTGCAGGAGACCGATTTGGGAACAAAATTTCCAAAATGCTAGATATGAAGAATTATCCAAGGTATCCTGATTTCCAGTTACAGGAAAGGGAATTCTCTAGGACTGCTTTGCTTGTGGGGTATTAATAAAGTGTCTTTATAATTTTCTTTAACTTCTTATACATGGTGATAAAATTAAGGATCAAAAAGCAGGGAAAGAAACACTGGCAGGGAGTGACAAACACGGTTTCATTTAGTGTTGGAAGAATGTGTCTTTTCTTCATTCTGGGAACAATTATCCATCTGAAGGGATTATGTCATTATTTGTTTAATCCTCCTGAACTGCACTAATGATAGTGTTTTCCACTAAGTGAAAATAATATAAAGGGAGGGAAATTGTAGTTAAGACTCATCTTCTTAACCCTCAAGTTTCTGTTGTGTCTCTCGCTTGATAGACTGGGTTGCAGAAAGGATGCTGATTTTGGATAACCAACAGTGTGTCATTGTACTATTGTGTTAAAGATAATGGCATTATGCCACCGTTTCCCCTTTTTTGTCAGGGTTTTCCCCTCCTGACTTTCATTTCATCAGATAGTGTGAGGATTGTGGTCCCTGAGTTAGTTGAGGCTGGGCACCTGTCCTTCTCTTACAGCCTGCTGGTCTGTCTCCTCTACAGGAAAGGACCTGAATGCTGAGTGTGTGTTAGCATCATACCATGTCTTCAACGGGGGCTGAACTGATCTTGTTCCTTCCCTCAGGACTTTCCCCCATTAAGTTAGTGAGTGCTATCTTCTACTTCAAGTTCTTTATTCCCAGCTATTTTTCTACATAGTGGGAATTAATTTCAATCAAAGTGAAAAGAAGGCTTTGTGTGGACAGTATCTATCTGAGACCCTTTGAATCTGCATTGTCTCATTTGTAGAACAGATTGGAGGAGCTTAATGGACACAGAGGTTCTTTAGAAATGGTAAAGGGCTATTAGTGTTATTATCACTAATGCCCCTAGGACTTCTAGTAAGAAGTTTCTTATCAAATTCACTATTACTTAGAAAATTTGGAGTCATCCTTGACTCATCCTAATTTTTTTTTTTGTCACCTAGATCCAGTTTTCTAACAAACCCTGATGAATTGCCCTGTGATACTGATATTTTCTTTCCTCTGTCACCAGCCTAATCCAGGTTCTTATCCCATCACCATAGTTCCTACTTATGTCCCCTCTTGCCTTCTCATAGATGACTGGTAAGAGGGGTCTGTCCTGATGTTTAGACAGCTACTGTGTGACTATCTTTTGGCCTTGCAGTATGGCTTCCAGTGCCTACCATCATTTCTTAGACCCCCATCTCATCATCTCAGTTTTCCTGGTATATTTTCCTGGTATCTAATCCCTTAAAAAGAACATGTATTTGTCACTATAGCAATATAACTTGGACTATCTGATTTTTTATTCCTTTAATTCTTTCATTGATTTTTTTTCTGTGCCGAGCATTGTGCTATGGGCTAATGAATCAAAGCTCTGTAAGACATCATCCTTAATCTCTAAGAAGTACTGTGGGGTGTGCGAGACCTGGGTTTGAATCTTGCTTTAACATTTACCAGCTGTGTGATGTTGCATAAGGTCTTAAACCTCAGGTTTCTCATCTGGTATTGGGACTAGAGTTGATTATGTGCCTGATTGACCCATATGTGGTCAGTTGGTCTTCTGAAAATGTTGGTTGTTATTATTATCATTATCATTATTAATAGGCCAGGTTAATAGACTCCTGAATCTTCCCCATTGTAACAGATATGCAGGAAAGAAGGAGCTGGTAGAGCCACCTGTGACAGGCAAGTGGGCTGTGTTTGAGATGTTGATGGTAGGCGCTGGAGACACACTGGTGATGTCGTGGAACAGTTGAAGTGAATTTGGTGAGAAATACCAGTTCATTCTTATGTTGGCTCCTGCTGCATCTGGTGTGTCCATTCTTCTTCTTATCTGCCTGGGAACATCAGATGAACTTATCTCCTTTTCTCTTGTGCTTTATATACCTACTGGACAGTGCATTTCTCATCTTTATACTTTGTAATATTGTTTCTGCTATGAAATAGCAAATTCTGCCAATCATATACTGTAAGTTTTATTTTCTAAGGTTTTTTAAGCTCCTAGAAGGAGACCTCCTATAATGTTATAGAAGTAGGTGCATCAAAATGTTTTATATATTGATACATAAGCTGAACTTCAACCATTTCCCATTGATTTCCTTATTAGTTCCAAAGTCAATCCACAGCCAAAGTGCTCCTTGCATTTCATCTTCTACTATTCTCCAGGGCTGCTTTAGGTAATACAGTCTTTTCTAGGTCCTGGGAAAATATACTTATTACTTTCTGATGGCATTAGAAAATATTTCACGAGATTTGGAACAGAGGATACCTATGTTTGAAGGCCAGCTCTGAATTTGTTGGAGGTATGTTTTGGGGAGGATAAGCTTCATGGTCAATTTGAGAACCAGGTGCCCCGATAAAATTGGGATTAGGAAATGTAAAGTTTCCTACAAAGTACCTGGAACATAACAGATGATACATTTTTATTCCCGTCCTATATTTCTCTGTTGTTCTCATTGCTGGTGAGATGTTACTTTCTTCTCTCTACCTGTCCCACTTTTAATGGTGTATCCACATTCTTCCTCTGCCATGAAGTCTTCACTTATTATTCATCCCCGGTGGATTTCTTATTCACTCGCTAATCACTCATTTAGCACTTTTTAAAAATTTAGTTTTTGATTACACGTTGTCCAGATGTTGCACATTTTTGTCACTACAGACCTTAGACAGGGTCATCAATATTCCTGCTTCTCCTGCTTGTGGATGCAGCAGGGTCATACTTCTTTCCCTTTGGAGGTTAGTCTTGCTGTAATCAGGTCAAGCGGCATTGACAAGTGTCATATTCAGGTGGAAACTGACGAGTGAGTTCATGCCCTCCTACTTCTTGTCCTACTTTGTGCTTGTGACACTCCACAAAAATTAGCCTCTGTTCGCCTGGTTCCTGAGGTTGACCTCAAGCAGACTCTGACCCTTCCACGACTTTGGGAAAGACACAACCAGAGATGAGAACCTAAGCATTCACTGCTTATTCTTCTGAAATTAGCAGAACCAAGTGACCCTCCAGTGGTTTCCAGAATAAGGCTGAGCACAAGAATGAGGTCTCACTGCTATGTGTCTCATGGCACCTCAAGAGTGCCCGTGTTCAGCTCTTGTGATTGCAAGTGAGCATGTTATAATCCACTCATAGCACCTTGGGACTGAAAGGGTCAATTTATACCATCTGATAGGAACATTCATTTGTTTGAACCTCTTCTATAACTTGTTTGCCTTGTGTTTATTTTGTTTAAAAATACCTGTGACAGAAGACTCACTTTATTTAAGGCAAATTGTTTTTTTTTAACCAAAAAAATGTGATGCTTTTAAATTTTGCACTCCTTTTATCCCTCTATGAGAATTTCATTCTATTTTCTTTACCCATGCAGTTTTTAAAATATTTTTTTAAATTTACATATATTTGACATCAATTGTAATCCCCATGGATTCCCCATCACCATCTCACCAGTGCACCATCACCTCAGTCCCCCGTGCTCCCTTCTGCCCTCCACCCTTCCCCTCTTCCCTCCCTAAAAGGCAAATTGTTTTAAAGAGAATCATGCTAGAAAGTTTAGCCTCTATAGATCCAAAATTGATCTGAGCATAGCATAGCATCCTTCCCTGATTTTAGCACCTTTAAACCTGTATTATTAAAAATTTTTACTCATGTGCTCTTTTCCTCCTGGTGTTGCTGCCAAAGAGAGAGATGTCACTTCTTCTGCTTGGGCTGAATTTTCCTCCCTGTTCAACAAAAGCCTCAAAGGAGCCAGGTCACATATGAAACACTTCAAAACACACTCCATGAATGCATCACTAGAAGGCAGGTCTTTTCTTCAGTCATCCTGAGTTGTAGAACACTTTCGTGGGGGGTTGTGGACTAACAGAAGCTCTCTGACGTCATGAATTGTGAGGACAGAGCCATTCCGTGGCATTCCACTAATTTTTCCTTCAGGTAAGATGAAGCAACCAAACTGTTGGCACCACAGCTATTCAGAGATGCTTGCCTCATCTCACCTCACCTGCCCTGACCTTGGTGTCTAGTGTCTGGCCATAAACCCTGCACCTTCTCCAGGGAGAGGTCATTATTAAAAGACTTGGGAGGGCACACCTGCTAGAATGCTGCTGATGAGAATCTGAACAGAAACCTGGGACTAGTGACTGACTTCTTTTTTTTTTTTTTTTTTTTTTTGGGTTCTGTAGTCCGTGGTGAGCTCTGCAGAGGAACTTCTTGGTACATACTCAATGGCTCTATGGCCCCGGAGCTGTTCCAGCCTCTGAGGAGTTTAGAAAGTTGAGAGCTCAGCTGAGGAAATAGTATCACACATTAAATGGTTCTGAACCATAACAAAAATGAGTTTTCCTTGGAAACTGTTTTGTTTCTTTAAATCAAGAGCAAAACCTCTCTGACAGCAGGAAAACTCGACCTAGAGACTCGGGCACTTTGGAGAGCTCTGTCCTTTCTGCCCCTTCCCCTTCTTTCCGTTTGTTGAGTCCAGGGGGATGAAGCATGGTCAGACATGGGATGTGTGAGAAACAGTCTTGTTGACAACTAGACAGTCTCCAGGAGAGTCTGTGATGTACTGAGACCACAAGGCTGAATTTTCTTCACAGGTTAGAAAGAAGAGAGGAGAAAGCATATGATGCCTTTTTTCAGTTTCTTCCCAAAACAATTATTCAGCCTGTCTACTTTCAACTTCCCAAGCACTGGAGAGTGAAGAGGATTCCTATCCTCAAGGTGGGGGGAAATGCCCATCAAAAAATAATTATTCACACACACGTACATACATATACACACATGTATGTCTATATGTCTCATCCTAGTGTATGTAAATATATTTTCTTAGGAGTAATATTTGCTCAGTGTCACTATGTGTCAGTATTTCTTGTTAAAACTCATCTCTTTACAGATGGGGAAACTGAGGCATAAAGTGACTAACTGACATGCTCAAGATGATACAACAAAGAGGTTACACCGTGACTAGAACCAGATCTGTCTGCTTCTGTCATAAGTGGATTTACCTAAACACACACACTGTATTTAACCCTCCCAACAGGGTATTTAGGTAGGAATGAAGACCCTGGTTTCACTAAATGAGGAAATGGAGACAGACAGGCAAAGTAAATCTCCCACAGTGACAGCTCCAGTGGCGTGGCCAGGGCTTGCCTCCAGGTTTGTTTCCAGTCTAAGTTCGGGAGGATGGTCCTCAGCTGCTTACTGGTCAGGACAGACCATGCTATCAGATATGAAAGGGGCTTTGGGGTCGACAGCACCCAACATGGTGCCGGGCACCCACCACACTCTGTGGGTGTTTCCTGAATAACATTTTACTGACCCTCTACTTCAACTTCCTTGTCAGTGAAAACATGGAGATGCCAAGAGATAAGTGACTTGAGTGTGCACAGCTAGGAAATGCAATTAACTAAAACTAGAGTATAAGAAGGCTTTTGCAAGCAGGTCAGAATGTGGTTATTGTAACTGAGTTGAAGCGCTATAGCTGTGTTCATCAAGATAAGCTACATTTATGCCGTGTGTGTGTGTGTGTGTGTGTGAGTGTGATATACCACGATAAATCACAGTGGCTGAAAAGCTCATAAAAGAAAGGTTTCTTTCCTGTTCATGCTTCAAGTCTCTAAATTGGTGGGGGACTCAGTTCAGCCAAATCTAGAGTGACCAGGTCTCTGATATCTTCTGATTCATCATCTCACAAGTCGTTGGGGTCTCCTGCAGCAGGGAAGGAAAGCAGGAGGAATTGCACACTGGTTTCGGCACTCTCAGTTGTGTCAACGAGAACATGACTCATAGCATCTGCACTTAGCACACTTACCTGCCAGGAGATGAGGCAGCATAATCATCCCTGGGCCTGGAGCAAGCAGAGAGCTGGAAATCCTGGTGGAAGAGAATGACATCTTTTTCCAAGACAAATGGAGTTGGGCAATTGTACCATTGAATTCCATCTGAGACTCTTGTTGACTGTGTCAATCTCTGTCAATTGTGGTTTCCTTTTCTATAAAATGGGACAATAATAGTAACATGTAAGAGAAAACTTGGTCCTGGGTTTGACATGATGTAAGTCTTCCATGTGCATTAACTACATCTATGAGGTCACCATCTTTGGAAAGTATTACAGTAATATGCACTGTAAATAATATAAGCTGGGAGGGCAGATAGAAGGGCAATAAGACTGGATATAGATATATTGGTGAGGAAGCTACTGCAATATTCCAGGCGACAGAATATTCTACAATGGAGTTGTGGTTGTAGGGAGAGGGAACAGATCTGAGAAAATCAGAAACAAAACTGGCAGAATGATTTGTGATTCTGAGCTTAAGATTGCTTGAATTCTCTCCACAACCTTGGCATGCACAGCCGGTCACCATGAGGAGGAGTGAGGCATCATGGGCAGTCCCTAAAGGGGATGGGCTCCTGTAGGAGGAGGGAAGAGCAATGGTTTGGAAGTGGTGGTGGGACCCAGCGCCGCTCCTTCTCCATGCTCACCTTCACCTGAGATAAGGGAGGGATAGAAGAATGAAAAATGCTGGAAGGAGGTGTCCACAGGAAGTGGCGACTTCAGCTAAAGCCAAAGGGAAGAAACATGATGGAATGAGGTTTCTGAGGATGCAAAGGGTCGGAGGTACCCATGCTGGTAGAACTGGGGCTGAATAGCAGAGTGCCATGGATACCTGTCAATGAACCCACTTGGAGCCAGTCACTCCCTCCTGAACTCTAGCGCCCCCTAGGAGAGGCTGAAACCTGCAGGCAAGTGGTTGTGGCTGGCAGCGCCTGGAGCTGGGAGTCTTGTCCTCTTTCTCCCTCTGACCCCAGGATCTGGCACAGGGCACATGGTTGCCATCTGATTTGCTAAGCTGAAAGGGAGGTTCTCTTTAGGGAAGAGAAACTCAACCTTTTCCTGACCAGATCTGATATTGTCCTCGCCCCACTGTTGGACAGTGGACATTAGGGGAAATGTGCAATTTCTCCAAGCTCCTCTTCAGACGTGAAGCATGATCTCTTCTGTCACTCTTCATCTTTGAGCAGGACAGGGGGTGCCCCTGAGGGCTGCTGGGGCAGCCTCCCTGACACAGAACTCACAGAGTATCTGAGATAAGAACATGGGTGTGGACAGGTGGAGGCCTCTGCCTGTCACTGTGTTCTCGAAAAGCCCTGACCAGCCCCCATACACTTGCTGTGGATGGGGGAGCAGTGAGGTTGGATCAGCTCAGCTGAGCATCAGCCTGGGGGGCCAAGGACAAATAACCTGACTTCTTCGCCCTGGTGACCTGAGTCCTGTTTCTCTGCTTGGTATGTATGTGTGGCCTGCGGGAGTCCTTGATCTTCTCTTGTCGATGGTGTGTGGCCAGGGATGAGGTGATCGCCCAAGAACGTTATCAGGCACACCTGGGCTGCTAAGTTACACTTCAAAACCAAATAAAGATGTTTCTGGATCATTGTGCCATTGCTCACCTGCCTCTGAGCAGATCGTGAAGCATCTACTTGCTTTCTACCCTCCCCTCCCATTCCATCTGCCTATTAAAAAAATCATAATGGTAAAACCTTAGTTATATTAAGTGCACAGTTCAGAGGCCTTAAGTACACTCATAATCCAGTGCAACAGGAACTATTTGAGTGCCAAGGACCTGGTTTTCATCTCTTTCAAATTCCTGCAAAGCTGCTTCGAGTAGCTCCTTCTGTCTTTCCGGTGGTCACAAAGCCAGGGCCACAAGGAATCACCCTAAAATGCCATCTTCTCCTCTGTAGGAAATGTCCCCCTATTAGATAGCTGATGTTCTGGAACCCTCAGCATTTTTCTTGTTAGTTATATTCTCTTCTCATTGGCTCTTATTCTGGGGCTCAGTTGCTCACACGTGTAGATCCAGGGACCATTCAAGAATGTTACTTTCCCCTCTCTTTACATGCGAGGATAATCACTTCAAAAGAATAATTTAAAACAACACAACTTGACATTGACAGAATTTAGATTTTTAAATAAAATTGCAGGTTGATAAGCCTAGTATCATTTAAAATTTCCTAAGGCCTCTCATTGAAAAGTCATCCTATGGACCTGGATGTGTTTCCTGCTTCTTCAGCTTCTAAGTAGCTCAGCCTGGTATTATATGAAATAGGAAAAAGAAGTGGAGAGGTTGAACAAATGATTCCCTGGGCAATGTGATCTTTAAGGGCTATTGTAAGAGATCAGTGAGCTGCCTGGTATTTCCTCTTAACAGACTCTATCTCCACCTACCTTAAATCTTCTCTACCACCATAGCTTCTCCCTCTTAGATGCCTTCCCTATGCTTTTAAAGTATTCTATGTTAAACAAAACCCCTTGATGTTCTAACCTTAAGGTCCATGATGAAACCACTAGTTGTCAAAATACACCATAGTGTCTCTTGATTTCCTCAAGGAATTTGACAACATAGCTCATGAAGTCCTTGAAGACAGAATGGAAGGGTGGATTAAGAGTTACTTGACAATCAAGTTTAAGGGCATTGGTTATTAACATAGAGGCAGGTCTTGGTGGCAAGCCTAGCAGTTCTCATCTATAACCTCACCTTCCTTCAAGCACCCTCTTCTGCATTCTGTTCTATCTATGCTGGACTCTTTTCAGCTTCCAGTACTTTCCAGACTCTTTTGTTTACTATGCCTTTTTCATAAGGCCATTGTCTCTGCATGGAAACACCTGGTTGGTCCCTCACCTCCCCATCTCACAGATGACTTTCTCCTCCCTACCAGATCAAATCCCTTTATTTAGGTGCTTAGGACTACAAATAACTTTATTTGTAGTATTTACTGTGATTGAAACGTCATTTCTTTGTGAAGTTATCTTTATCTTTCATCAGGCTGTAAGACCAAGCCTGATTTCTCTTACCAGTGTTTTCCTCACTTCTGCATAGCCGTAGACTTGGATGAACAAACCAGTGACTAAGAAAGCTAAAGTTCAAGTTGAGCAAATGCAAGAGCAAGAAGTCAGTGGGAAGCTGTCTGGGGTCCAGAGTTGACAAACGTAAGCAGACAACATGGTGAGTGTCAGTGTTCAGACAAAATGAGTTTGCAGTGACTTCCTTGGGCTGGGTTACATGAATATATGTTCCTTAGAAAAGCTGCAGGTTGACTTCATTCTTTCTTGAGACATAATACTCTGACAGTTGAGAGGATCCATTAATATGTTGGATTTCCAGATCATGATTAGAAAGAACACAAGATCAGATCAAGTGAGTGAGCATCTCTTAGCAATCCTGAGCTCAGACCTCTAGGGGGAGCTCAAGGCTTCACCCTTCTCTCACAAGGTAAACAAAACAGAAGGGGTAGTAGTCTTAGTGAGAGCAATAATGCAATTATAGCTGGAGTTGGACTGAACAGACACTCTTTTGTTCACCCCCTATTTCACAGTTTGTCCCTTTTCTTTTCCTTTTATCATTTTCCTCCTGGTTGTGTTTGCCATCGGATGGACTTGCTTGAATGAGTTCACAAAAGTCCTATAAGATCAGAGATGCAACCCAGAGGTTGCTGGGTTGAGAGATGTTATTGGGATTTGGAGGCAAATGCTATAATTACAAGATCAAGCATTTCTGGGGCATTCTTGGTGCCTTTCTTTCTTAAGCTTTTGTTGTGGTGGAAGGCAGCTGTTAGACGATACAGCTAAGATATCAATGAGTCAGGCACCGTGCTAGGCTCTGGAATACCAGGATGAGTTAGACATAGTTCCTGCCCACAAACACTTTAAGTCTCACCATTTAGTCAGCCATATTCCTGTATTTAAGCTAAACAACCACTGACAAAAGTGAAAGATGAAAGAGCCCTGGTTTAATAATAGTAACAAAGCAAAACAAAACCCATGGAGTTATAATTTACCATAAACTCAAGATGAAAATCTACAGTGATGTGGCAGCTGAAAATGTATTTGTTATTTTAGGCTCCATTAATAGAAATATACTTTTTGGATCAAAGGAGTTAATAGTCCCATTATAATTAGTGCTGGTCAGCCACATCTGGAGTAGTGTAGTTCTTTCCGGACACCACATTTGAAGAACATGGACAAATTAGACTGTGTCCAGAGAGGACTGACCAGAATGATGAGGGGGGCGCTGGAAACCCTGCTATACCGGGATGATTGAAGGACCTGGGAATGTTTAGGCTGAGAAATAGGACTTAGGTGGGGGAACAGAATAATTACTTCCAAAGATTAGTCATACAGAAAAGGGCATGGTCTAACTCCATGTGTTGTTGCAGAAAACACTTCCCAGGGACAGTACTTAGGTGAACTGGTAGAAATGTTAGCTTTTTAGTTCAACATGAGAAGAAATTTTCTAGCATCCAGAATATTCAACAGTGTACTGGATGCCCTCTTTTATTATCAGTCTCTTTCTTGTCTTCCTTTCTGTTGCTTCTTCTTGGGGTAAGAACTGGTTTTCAGGTCTCTTTTTCTCTCCCAACAATCTCATATCTCTTATCCTTTTTGGTTATCCTAATAGAACAATGTCCCAGAATTTACTTTCTATTTAAGTAAAAGGTAATATTGACAGCATAGTGCTAAGCACTTTACAGAGGTGATGTTGATGACTTAATGCAAAGTATGAAGTAGCTATAATTGTCATTTTATTTTATAGACCAAGAAACAAAATTTAGTTAACTTTCTCAAAGCCACATCCTTAACACTATTGACTGAATGTTGTTATCCATATGTTCATGTGTTGAAGTCCTAAACCTGTATTTGGCCTCTAAGGAAGCAATTAAAGTGAACGGGATCATATGGATGGGGCCCTAGTCCAACAGTATTAATGTCCTTGTAAGGGCTCTTTCTCTCCCTATCTCTTCTGTGTCTCCCCACTTCATGAAGACACACTGAGCAGGCAGTCATCTACAAGCCAGTAGGGGAGCCGTCAACAAAATTCAAATTGTCTGGCATCTTGATTTTACCCTTTCCAATCCTTGAAACTGTGAGAAAATAAATCTGTCATTTAAGCTACCCAGTCTATGGTATTTTACTATGGCAGCTTGAGCTACTGATATAGCCAGTAAGTGGGAGAATCAAGATATGAACCCAGAAATATGAACCCATAGTCTATTCTCCTAACTACCCATCTAGACTTGCCTTTCTCCTACCAAAATAAAAATTCATTAAAAACAAACAGTAACACAGAATGAACTAGACGGATTAGGAGTTTGCAACAAAATAGGTTAATGAAGTTGAATTTCCTTTTTTTTTAAAATTTTCCAGCTAATAATGGCAGAAATAAATATGTGGCATGTGTGGGTTTGTTGGGGGCAGTGGTGCTGAGTGTATTCTCCTGGACCAGCCTCTGCTTGATACCTAAACACAGTGCCCTTGTTAAAAGAAAACAGTCCTCAGATCTGCCTCACAGTCCATAGTCCATATGGTCTGCATATGTCATCATTCTGAGCCTCTTCGTTCAGTGGCACAGCCAGGATTCTCATTTAAATGTTGCTGCCTTTCTCTCAGATTCCTAATTCCACTGAGATCTGTGTATTCCATTTAAATTGTGTTTTTATTGCCTTATGTATGGTAAAGTCTTTTATAATGAATAAGAAAATTGAAAAGCTATTTCCTTTTTAAAAGCTCTATGACTCACCAAACACACATAAACCACAACCCAATAAAGCCCTGATTAAAGTTTATGTAGAATAAATCTCTCAATGAGTAGAGTTTCACATTTTGTTACCGCAAGTCATACAAACTCTTTGATGTATGTTGGGCCCTCTTGCTCATAGAACTGTGTCCTATCATCACTTTCCCCAGCCATGAATCTTCTTCCTATGTGATTTCTCAGTGGAAAAGAAGTCTTGTCTAACAGGGCATACAAAGGGAAGGCTTCCTGGAACATGTGGAGAAAAATGAGGCTGACCCAAATGAAAGATAAGTCCAGAAGAAAATCAGCAGCAAATGGATAGCTTTCCCAGCTGGAATTCTTGCCTGTGCTAAATCTAGATCCTGCTGGAATAAGTGAGCAAGACTGATTTAGAGGGAATTTTGCCTACAGTTTCCTTTTCTGGCTCTTGTTCTGTGTAGAATCATGTTGTTTTAAAAAAAATAAACCAATACTTCAAGCAGTGCCTGAAACAAAATATTTTCCAGATATAAATTTATATTTACTACCCAAGAATGCAGGTCTGCAGCAAAAATACCTAGATATAAACCAAAGAGATTTACTGAATTGTATGAATGTATGATTTCAGGTATACACGTACAAGATTGACTGACTTTATTGCTTTCCAACAACTATTAATTCCAAAAGAACTAACTGGCCATCTGTTCTGATAAATGTTAGGTGACTTGAATTCATTGCAGGTTTTTTCTTTTTCCAGTAAAGCTTCTCTCAGGGCAATTAAAAACCTCATTTTTGTATATGTTCATGCCACTTTAGTCAAAATAGTGATATGAAAAAGTGTAATTATAGCCATGACTGTTGTAGATGCAGAAAGCAGCCACGGAAGAGAGAAGGACAGAATTGGTTATTTTTAAATGACATTCTTCAAATATGACAAACTGTAAATAAACTGTATATGCCCTTTAAGGGTGAGAGCCAGAGGTGGAAAGTCCACATATGGCCATCGAGGGATCTGGTTTAGAGTTTTCAGATGCTTCAAGTGACTCCCGACATGGTCTGGCTATGGAATTCATCTACTTCAAGCTGATGGGAGAGAAGCTCAGAGACTGATAGGTGCTATTTGTTTTACACACATCATGGTGATTTTTCACTTTTCCAGCTGTAGCCCTGAGTTATATCAAGTGTCATGGAAATTGTCCTGGGTGCAGTAGAAGCAGCATCTCTGGGAAATTTTAGGATAATCCAAAATGTCTGACTCTGATGAGGGTGAGCTTTTCGTCCTTCTGTTATCTAGACAAAGAAACCGAGGGTCAGAGAAGACAGGCTGTTTGCTCAGATTTAGGGGAAAGACTTTGCATTGGGCCTCCCTGGCGGGGCTTTGCTTGCTATCAAACCTCTTTCTGCAAGCAGGTCCACGCCTGGCACTGAGTAGCACATATTTCCCTTTTTCTGCCTCGTTGCCAAACACACCTTCAAGGCCTGACTCATGCAGCCCTGCCCCTGCCTCTGGCTTCTCTTTGGGATGAGTTTCTATCTCCTTGAGACTTGGGTGTAGACTCCATCACATTCTTCCTGGTGTGTTATTAATCAGGCTTCTCTTCACCAAGGGAGGCCAGCAGGGCTGACCTTACGGGATACTGCCCAGGAGGACAAAGCGGAGCTTGGATGGTTCTCAGTGGTTGGTGCTTGAGCCAGGACCAATGTATCCAAGGCCTAGCAAGGCTCAGAGAAACAAAGAGATGAGTCTGGTCAGAGCTCTTAAGTGAGAACTGAGGTAGGACCACAGGGAGCGCCTGTGTGGTCTATGACCTGCCACTCAACGTGGGGTTCTGGGAGCAGCAACAGAAGCATCACCTGACGCTTTGTTAGAGATGCAGGAGCCCAGCCTGCTACCCCTCCTCCTGCTGACTCAGATCTGCAGGTGATTGACGAGGACGTGAATGTTAGAGAAGTATTTCCCTGGAGAACTCAAGCAGGCTCAGGATTAGGGACACAGGGCTGAGCTTGGAACTTAGTGGGCATGAGGTGTGCATGAGAAAGGCCAGGAGTAAGTGGGTGGAAGCCAAGGATGGGGGGTTAGAGTCGTTGCTGCCAGCAGCAGGGGCTGTCAGGGCCTGGCTCCATGCACTGTGGGTGTGTGCGGTGTGGATTTTCTAAGACTGAAAGCTGAAAGACCCAAATCTCCTACTCAGCCTCCAAAGAACCCAACCAAGAGGTTGCCCAGCCCTGGGTGAGACAGAGGAGCTGCCTGTATTCTCTCAGCTCATCCTGTCTCCGGCTACAAACAGGCCCAAACCAGCTACACCTATAGATGCAGACCTTGAGGAAATTCAGAGACTCAATGTGACATCCTACTGGTAGGCTCGGAGGACAAGGGGTCAATCCCATTTTCTGTCTGCACAGGCTCTGTCAGGGGCTCTGTGAACTGAACAGCCCCCCCCACCCCCCAGCCTCTCCTGTAAGCCATGCAGCTTGGGGTGATTACAATGGAGCCTAACCACTGAGTCTGCATTTCCTCCACTGAGTCTCCTGCTGAGATAAAGACATTTGGCATTTTCTTCCGCAAAAACCACCCTGCTGGATCAGAGGGGTCCAGCTCATAGCCCTTGAGACTTCAAGTAGGGCCCCAGAAGCTTCCACATAGGTGTTGACCCATCCATGTGCCTTTTCTCCAAAAAGGAAAAAGCAAATACTTGCTATGACTGCTGAAAAGTCAGGGCCACGATGACAAGTCCAGAGCTTTCTGTTGTGACCTTGGAGAGTCATGCCACCCTCTTCAGAGCCTCGGCACTGGGCTCTGCCTGCAGCTGCTAATCCTGGCAAGAGCTGAGGCGAAGAAGGTGCCCCTGGAAGGACATGAGGCCCTAGCGCCAGCCCCAAGCATTGCTATTGCAATCAGAAAGCGGCTGAGTCGGAGTCCAAAGCACTTTGAAGGGATGCCAGCCCGGACACATGTTTCCAATTATCATACGCAATCTTGAGGCAGTGTGCAAGTTGCACTTCCATTATGTCAAAGTGAAAGGAATGGTGAGGGTGATATAAAGGGGGAGGAGCAGCTGGCAGAGCCGCATGGAAGGTGGCACCCCACCTTGGCCCCAGGGGAGCTGGTCTTTCCTGGAGCTGGGGTGCATACCCACTCAGGGCCTGTCTTTCGTCTACTTATTTTGGGTGTCAAGAAAACCCTAACTAAAGAAGGCCCACCTCAGAAGCTCTTTGACCAGGCCTGACAACTGAAGAGAAAGATTTTTGTGTGTGTGTCCACCATTAGGATGTCACAGTGAGCCCCTGACGTTCCTCAAGGTCTGCATCCATAGGTGTAGCTGATTTTGGCCAGTTTGTAGCCGGAGATGGGATGAGCTGAGAGAATACAGGCAGCTCCTTGGTCTCACATGGGCAACCTCTTGGTTGGGTTTTGCCTTGTTTGTATGTCTGAATGGAGTTCCAGCACAAACAGTAACAACTCAACTTCTTTTCTAAACATTGTTGGAAAGTTGCCCCTTCATAAGTCTTCCCTTGTTAACTTTCCTCCCCGATGGTGTCTTATCACTAACATCATTCAGAAAGTTTATTTGCACTGATTGGTATGTTGCTCTGTGTTTTTAAGTCAGTGGGTACATGTGTGTGTTGAATGTATATTTCTTGGCTGCTGCTAAGCTCTTAGGGGCGAAGTATTTGTATATTGGTTTAGATGTGGGAATATATGTATATATAACTGTGTGTATTTTCCTGCGTTTCATATACAGTAATTTACTATGTGCCAAGCACTGGATGAAGTGCCCAGAAGTTCACAGTGCAGGTTCTATTATTATCACCCACCTTTTCCATATATGGAAACTGAAGGGCGAGAGAGGCTGTAATTTGCCCATATCGTTCAGCAAGCTCACGCTGAGGCCTGGCTCTGAAGGTCACTCTGGTGACAGCCACACAGTGGCCTCAGGAAGGAACTTGTTTTCAGCTCAGACCATTAACCCCTTTATTGCTGATGCAGGGTAGACGCAGATGGGTGGGGGAGAGTGGCGGTGGAGGAAAAGATGGGAACTCAGTTCCTTTATTTTAAGATTTATTTATTTATCATTCAAGAGCTGGGGTACAGGCCAGAGGCACAGGGGGTGAGAGGAGTCACCAGAGACAGAGTGAGGAACAGAACAGGCAAATCGACTGAAATACGCTGCTGAGGGGAGCAGTGGGCGAGGCAGGTGAGGTCTGCTGCGCCATGTGGGTCCCCTCCCTGGCTGGGGATCGAACTCGCGGTGCTGTGCCGTGGATGCTTCACAGTGTGGCACTCAGCCCGCTGCGCCACCAGGGAGGCCCGGGAACTCAATTCTTGACTGAGTCCAGGTGTTATGGAACGCTTCCTTGATTTTAAAGAACAGCCCTGGCTTGGAAGGATTGTCCTCAGACTGCTGCTGTGGTAGGGCCTGCTCTCCCTAATCTTGGTCTGAACCTTCTCCACAAACCCAGGTAAACTTGGAGAGGGCCAGAGCTTTTCCTTTGCAGCCCCAAGTGAGTTGGGCAAAACAGCCACGTGCTGGACACGTGGAAGCTCCAGCGCCAACTATTTATACACTTGCCAAGGACGGGGGAGCACACACAGCCTAGAGACCTGGAGCACTTCTCTGGCAGTGAGGCGTGCAAACAGAAAGCACAGCCTTCTGGCACTTTCCTTAAGGTGCTCTTAGTTTGGGAATCCAGAGCTTGCTGAGAGCAAGTCCTTATAAACCCTTTAGCACCATGATGGCGTGTGGGGAGTAAGTACTGGCGAAGGCTGTTTATATTAGAACCGCCTGTTCTCCCAGAATAAACTACAAGACCTCTATAAAACTGTCTGTGCACCAGCCTCCTTGCTTGTGCAAAGCTCTCCCACCTTCTTCTAACATCCTTCCAGGCCTTCTCGGTCTTGAACTCTACTTTTCAAACAAACTCTCCACCTCCAAATGTCTAGCACTTATGTATAGGTACGTGTAGGATATATTAGTTCTCAGTCCTTGCAGTAGAGTTCTCACATCCCCATTTCACAGGTGAAGGAATTGAAGTTCAGAGAAGTGAAGCAACTCACCTAAGGTCACACAGCCTAAGAGAAGTACCTTGCTTATCGGTGGACCCAAAGCCCATGCTCCCAGCCTCTCCGTGGCGCACCCCTAGCATCAGGCAGGTTGAAGCGGAAGGCTGAGCTGTCCTGCTGCTCTTGCTCTTACCTTCCCAGCCTGTGCCGTGTGTCTGTGCCCGCTGGCTCGAGTTTCCCTTCCCCAGGCAGGCTCGTGCTGGCAGAGGGCGAGACCAGCCTGACCGACTGCTACTTAGGAATAGATCGCCCAGCTTCCTCTTGCAGAGGGTTTGGCTGTTAGTTTCAAATACTTGGTTTTGCTTCATGCTCCTGAGTCTGGGCTTTAGGAGTGGTTATTTTCATCTCACAACTGCAAAAGCTGAGGTCAAAGAGGAACTGTGACCTGCCGAGGTTGCAGTTAGAAATGGGAGAGCCGGGGCTAGAGTCTCGAGCCCTGTGTTTGTTCCATCACACCACACTGGCTGCTTCCTCAGCCCGGGGCCCATTTGTTCCTTTCCAGCCTGCAGACGAAGGGCTTGGAGGTCTCAGGGCAGAGTTTGGGCCCGGTGATCTGGGTGTCTGCACCTCCACTCGGCTGTGCTTCCCTGAGGAATCTGTCCTTTTCGCCATGGAGCAGAAAGCAAGGGGTCCGGGCCTCTGCACTGGGGCCTTGTGGTGCGAGCACAGGGTGTGCTGGGGAGACGGTGTTGGGACCCTCAGGAGGGACATTTGTGTATTTCATGGAATAAGCATCACCAGCCTTGTCTGTCGCTGAATGTCTTAGTCCCTGCTGCTGTCAGGAGGCTGAGACCTAAGGGAGGCGGGGTGCTGAGGGCTGGGGCGTACCTGGATGATAAAGGACACCTGGGCACACTGCCCTATCTCCCTGAGCAAGTTCTGCCTCCAGCTGAGGCGGTCTGAGCTTCGCTGGCAGGGCTGGACTGTGTCAGGCTGGAGAATTTGGCATGCTGGAGGCCACCCCCTGGTGGGGGAGCTGCTGAGGGCAGAGCTTCTGCTCTGACCTTTTGGATTTCTGGGGAGCCAGGCTGCAAAGCCTCGGTGAGACAAGAGGAGGGAGCCCTTATGGGGCGCACCTAGCTGCCTCTTCCAAATAAATACCACCCCATCCTCAGCCTCCATCCCTCCCTGGTGCTGGTCCGGGAGCACTGGGGTGTAGGAGACTTGTGGTGCAGGAGACAGCTGTGACACTCCAGCAGGGGGCTGCTCTCCTGACTGTCCATGCTGGTGTAGCTGCTCCCTGGCTGGTGGCTTCCAAATGCCACACTCACCAGCCCTCACTCCACTGCCAGGGCCAGCAGGCCTTTCCTAGAAGGAAGGACCCCCTGGAGCTGTGAGGAGGGGCAGGAAGCTGAGGCCACTGGCACTGGAACCCACAAAAAGCCATAGCCTCAGGTCAGCAGAAAAGTTCCCTCCCTGAAGTCTTTATCTGACCAAATATCTCAGCACAGAATGTTCTGGTTGGTGTTTCTTGACCATAAATCTTTATTCCAATTGCAGTAGCTTTGATAGGAAAAACAGGGCACATTTCATCATGCTGTTACCCTAATCAAATGTCTCGTGAGCCAGCGCTCACTCCGTTTCTAATTTGCCCTATTTGGGTTGGGTTGAGTGGGGCGGGACGATGAGAGTCACAGAGGAATGAATGTGACTGTTGGATTCTTGTTTTCAAACAGAAGGACAATTTGGGCCTGTTCTCTTAAAAACCAGAGTAGGCATTTAATCTTGGGGGAAAGGGCTGGGTAAGAAAGCAATATTTCTATTTCAATGTAAGTGCTGTGTCTGGGGATAAAGGGTGCCTCCGGGAAACTCTCTCTCTTTTGGGGGGGCAGGTTGGTGCATGTGTCTGCCACCTCCATCTCTCCTAGGACTTCTTGATACAGTCAGTGTTGATAAGCACAAACTTCCTGCCTCAAGCAAAAAAGGAAACTGCCCAAGGTGTTGGGTTTCTGGGAGGCAGAGGGGGTGCTGATGAAAGTGACATGATACAGCTTCCTGCTCTCTTCCCTGCTTTCCTCCCCCTCCTCTTCCCCCTCCCCCTCTCCCTCCCTCCATCCCCTCCACTCCCTCCCCTCTCTGGTTAGGCTTTCCTGTGGGGTGGGGGGAGCGGAAGCCTTTGTTCCCCCCCACTTGCCCCACCTCTGCCTGTGCCTTCCTGGCCTATTTGCCTTGGTATCACCCCATTTATCTGCCTTTTCTCTCCCTGACATCTTCCCAGGCAGGCCCATGCCCTGCTCACCTTTGATCTCTGTGGAAATCACTTAATTAGGAATGAAAACGTTTTCAAATGGGCTTCCCAGGCAGGGCAGGCCTCTGGCTCCCTGAACCCAGGCCCACATTGGGAGCAAGCAGCTAGGGGGCCACCTTAGTAGAGGAAGCGTGTGTGGGAGGCCCGAAAGTTTTCTGGGGCAATGAAATCTGGCTGCAGGAAGGCACTTGGGATAAATGGAGGGCCGGCTGTTGGAACTGGGGCGCTCTCAGCATGAAACCAGATCCACCGTGGCAGGCCTCACAATTATTTTGTTACAGTTCTTCCAGGCAGCTTTTCAGTAAGAAGTAGATCTCCCCCCAAAAGCCAGCCAGCCTCATAGGACTTTGGTGCAAATGTCTTTCAGTCTAAGAGTGATCCCTTCAGTCGGGGGGGGGGGTGGGGGGGGGCCTGAGTGGGGGGGACGCCAGGGCAAGCACTTCCCCAGGTGAAGCAACCAAGGGCCGGGAGGGCTGTGGGGCAGATAACCCAGGGATTAGAAAGCGCTGGCTCTGGAATGCATCCTGGAGTAGCATCTGGCAACCCCCCCCCCCCACCACCCAATCGTGCCTAGTTTAGGCTAGTACCTGAAACCACTAGATCTTCCTGCAGTTGCAGGGCTGGCTAGGAAGGGGTGGGGTGCCAGACAGACCTGGGACGTGGCACCCTGCCGCACCCCAAGCCTTGCAGGTGGTCAGGCTGGGAAAAATAAGCAGAGAACCTGCACACAGGATGATTCCAAAAATTTAATAAATAATGATTTTTAAAACTGTATAAACTATAAATTACCATGCAGTCCTTATAATTTAAAATAATTTACAGGCTGAGGTAGGGAGGGGCCCAGGAGAGTGTGGGGCGGGAGGGGCCGGCGGCTCAGGGTCTCCGGCCGGCCTTGCGGCTGAGCACGCACACGCAGGCCGTGTCGATCCGGATGAACCGCCAGGCCGCCTGCTTGCCCTCCATGGTGAGCGCCTTGACGAAGGTGTGGGTGGTGGTGCAGTACGAGTTCCAGTGCTTGGCGTCGATGCCCCGGCACCCGCTGTCCACGGGGTTGGGGTCCCGGCACTTGGTCTCAAAAAAGTACTGTTTGAACACGCTGCTGTTGATGTTCACCTCCCCCAACACCATCACCTCCTTGCCCTTGATGTCCGTGGCGGTGGTCTTGTCGCCCACCCACACGCTCACGCTGTCGCACACCGAGAACTCCCCGCGGTGGAAGATGGGGTGGGAGGGCGCCGACCGCCTGCTCCGGTGAGTCCTGTTGAAGGCGGCGGCGTCGCCGGCCTCGAAGTCCAGGTCCTGCGCGTCCGCGGCCAGCGGCGGGGGCTGCGTGCTGAAGAGCACGCGGGGGGAGCGCAGGCGCCGCTTCTGGAAGAGCTGGGGGTCCACAGTGACGTTGCCGGCCTGCCCGACCACCCTGGCCGCTATCGGCCGGGCCGGGGCGCTGCGGACTCTGCGGAGGGCCGAGTCGAGGGAGAGCTGCAGCTTCGTCCAGTGCGCTCGGGGGCCGGCGCGCCCCGCTGGGACATGGCGCTCCGCGCGCGGCTCTGCCTGTGTGCCGATCAGAAGAGCCGTGATCAGAGTGTAGAACAACACGGACATTACGCTGAGCACCTGCGGGAGACACAAGAGGTCAGTCGCCGGCGGAGGCAGCCCGCCCGGCAGCCCCTCTCGACGGCTTCCCCAGACCAGCAGAGCGTCTGCCCGCCTGCCGCTGGTCACCCCGACGGGCGCACGGAGAGCCACAGTAGCGGCGACACCGGAGGCTGCAGACACCCCGGCCGGCTGCCTATCGCGGGGTGGGCTGCTCCGGGAGGGGACACGGCCCCCGGACTGCCATGAACTTGGGAACAACCGCTTACGGGACCCCTCGAGTTCTCGGCCTCCTAGCTGGAGGCCCTGCGGGCAGGTGGGGGGTGAAGTCAGCACCTCTCAGGGTACAGTGATTTTCCTGCTGGGCGCCTGAATCCCCTGGGAGAGCAGAGCTGCTGGGGACACGTCTCCGCTTCAGCAGCGAATATGCCCCCATAGACAGCAGAAGGGGGCCGCTGTCTGAACCCTCTTGGAGCCCAGGGCACATTGGGGGGGGGTCATCTTAGCCAGTCCACTAATTCAGTCATTCGTCCTTACTTGGAAAGGTGGTTTGAATAACGTTCCTCCTTTGTGTGACATGCTGCAGGCCAGCGGTGGCAAGGAACCAGGGTCCCCACTGGATGAGACTGCTTCGGCGGTGAATGGATAGGGAAAGGGAGAGAGGAACTAGAAAGCCCGGACACCCTTTATATGGTGCGGCTTCTTACACCTTCCCCCAGAGTCTCAGCAGTTCTTTATTTATACGCTACACAAGACGCAGGAAAGCAGGGAAACTCATTTGTAACATTTCTTAGGCAAAACAGGGGACTTTCAGGCCCCAGCCCTGTGCAAAACATGTTTTTGAGAACAGCAGAACAACAGTCGTTACATTTTCTTAGGACTGGTGCAAAACAACATGTATCCATCCATTTACCAAACTTTTGACGCAGATGCAATAACCCAGCTCCATCACAATGAACTAGCCTTTCCACCACAGGCCCCAAGCAAAAAGGAAATATTAAAATGAAACCCCAAACTGTATCTATTCCTTACCATTCCATCCCCAAAAGGAGCCACTACCGCCAACCTATCCCGGACCCAATAGTTTGTCATCAAAATTGTTCAGCAACCACTTATTTAGTTAGTTTAGTAAAACAGCCAATCTTACAACTGCCCTTCCCCCCTCCTCCCCCTGAGAAATTTCCAATTAGCACTTAATATGCCTTTACAAGATGGTGGCAGTAATATCAGCCAAAACAGCAGAGATGCGGCAGGGGCCAGCTTTGGAGCTCCTGATTTTTCAGGGGTGTCCTTCATGCTGGACTTTTATCACTCAGCAAGAGTAGCATGGCCCCAGCAGTGACACTTTTCAAGTTATCAGATTCATGTGCTTCTGATTTCAAATAAGTCTGTGCGTTAGTGTTCCCGAGAGTCCGGCTGTCTTCTCACCTACCACAGGGTCCGGGCAGAGCCACACCCTAGCCTCTTGCAGTGCATGCGCCTCCCTCATCTTCCTTGTTGCACCAGATGACCTATCACCTCCTCCACCGCTGTGGGTAATTGTTTACAGGTTTGTCTTCCTGAGAGTGCTTTAGAAGCTTGCTATTTGCATTTGAATATTTAGGGGCCAAGTGCAATGCCTGGCATGTAGTACGTCCTCAAAAGAAAAATAATAATAAGGAGAATGAAGAGACGAATGACCAGGGATGGCCAGAGATGCTGAGCATCTGCCTTCTTTCCACCATGGTTCATGGTTTCTTTTGAATGTTGTGCATATGGCCACATAATACATTCCTAATCTGTTTAAAGCAATGCATTCTCCTCAATAATGTGCTTGGATTCAGCTGGAAACAGACAGCTCTTTGGTGAGACACCAAGAATAAAACCACTAAATTCTTTTCCCTTTGGTTACTTTGAAAAATGTCTGTGTTTGCTCCAATTCTGCAGCTGGCCACACAGAGGAGGTGGTGGCACATCTGGACTTGGACCACCACTGGCTCTGTTGGCTAATGGCCTTGAGATGTTTATCTCAAGACCAACCAAGTCTTACAGAATCGCTTATTCAGTTGGCAGCTAATTCAAGTCCTTTCCTTTTGCTTCTTCATTTCTTCCATCTTCTCAGTGCATGCTATCTCTCATCAGGTAGAGGGAGTGGGAAAAATAAAACTGAAATTCATCCCTTTACATCCAAATTAGTAGCTTAGACTTTGGATAGAGAAACAAAAAACAAATGGCTAAAATGGAAGGTCTTGATGGAGTTTCCCATTTCATTTTATGGCTTCCCTATTGGTGAACTTACAGTCTTCTATGGTCTGCTGAAATTTCTGTGCAATTGATGCTGTACCAGCACTGCTAGCACAACGGCTCTTTTGAAAGCCAATCCCGAACTTCCAGCTTCCCAATGGGTAACTCTCCATGAATATTGACATTTTAAATACAAGATGACAAGCCAAATCTTTATACTCATAATCCTCATTAACAGTTGTCATGTCTCTCTCCCCACCCTACCTTTGCTTAGTAGCAGCTGTCCCATTTGGACCACTTGCTTCACAGGGTGGTCTGTAGCTACTTCCTCTTGCAAATATCTCTCCCCATCCTCCTACACTTGTTTCCCCACACATTCCTTTTTCTGCTACAGGAACCATCCTTCCTTCATTCACCAGCTCCAAACCTCGGCTCATCAGCAAACTTTCCTTTCTTCCACGCCTTCTATCCAACCTTCTGCTTCAGCAACACCGCTTGAAAACACTTCCCATTCTCACCTCTGTGCTCCTAATTCAGGTCATAGAACAATCTCCCATCTGATGTCCTATATTAAATCTCTCTTCTTCTCATGTCTATTCTCCATGCCCTGCCCCATTTAACTTCTAAGAGCTCTGCTCTGGCCACAGCATCCTGCTCAAAGCACCCAGTGGTGAACCAGTTGTCTGGTCAGCCAGCAGACTGTCCACCCTGCAGGCCAGACCCTGTCCTCCTCCTAGCGCCTCACAGAGTCTGCATTCCAGGCCAACAGCTCCTCAGAGGCAGTGCCAGCTCTGTGCCTCCCCGCAGCCACACTAGGTTCATGCTCTCATACCAGACATCCTCCGTGTGCCCCTCCGTTTGTCTTTTCTGCTTGCTGCTTCTGCTGCCTGTTCTCCTTCCTGGTATCTTTTAACACATCTGGCTTATAGGCCAGCTTTACTGGGGAGCTTCCACTGTTTCCCAGACAGCCCTCTCCCTCTCCATCTCTAAAATCATCTAACACTCTCTGGTGTTCTCTTGTCCTCCAACCTAGAGTGTAAATAACTGAAGGCAGGAAAGCACCCTGCTCCTCTTTATTATATCCAGGTGACCAGCAGTTCCAGGTACCTCCACCTCGAAGAGTCAGTGGCCATATAGACAAGTCTCCTTCTTTCTATGCTTCTTAAATTCTCCATGTGAGCCAAGATGGCTATTTTCAAGTCTGACATCCCTTGAGTTTAAGCAATCACAAAGTCTGCTACCCAGCGAGCACCCGGTTCTGCTGAACTGACTTTGCCAAGTTCCTATAGCCTAACGCTGCTTCTCAGTTCACCATCAGGGTGACATGTGTTCCCTGGTGGAATCTAATCACATGGACATTTGCATGGTGGACAGAATGTTTGGCTGAAGATTTGAAAATGCTTCAAATCCATCTTTCATTTGGGTTCCGGATAAAAAAGATGTTTAAAAAAAATTTAACTGACTCATATGAACACGCTTCCTATAAGCCTTTAAGTTGAAAACTACTTCTTTGAAAAAATTGTCAATAAATAAGAAGAGAATGCTGGTGCTTTTTCCAGTCTAGGGATCTATCATGCAGAAAGCACTTTACAAGAGTATGTGCTCTCCTTAAAGTGAAGGAGGAGCTTTATTCATTTATTTTGAACACAGCCTTTCAAGTTTTTCTCCGGAAGGGGTGACAGTCCCAGCTGGGGCTCCAGTAGACCAGTCAGGGGCTCATGAAGAACGCGCTGCTGAGTGGTGAATGCTGTTTCTGTCCCGCTCCTCCCCAGGATGGAAGGGAAATGACTGGTGGGGCTACTTGGTGCCCTTGTCTACTCTGGGGCCACTCTGGGTTGCCCAACTCTCTTGCCCTTCCCTGGGACAGTCGTCTAGCCTGTGGTTTTCCATTGCTTCACGAGCTCCAATAATAAGAGCAATTTCCTGCACCAGGGGCGCTCTGCACAGTTGCTGGTGTCACCTGAGTACTGGGGAGCTGCAAGGCAGAGCCATGCAACTGACCCAGATAGTTGTGCTGGGGAGGCTGGCGGTCCTGTGGGGGGGGGGAGGGGTTGGCAATTGTGTCTTTGGAGGAACATTGTAGAAGGGAGGGAGCAGGATCACTCCTGCCTTACAGGGAGTGGCGCCAAGAGACTCTGCCTTGAGATTGGGTCAGTGAGCCAGGGTCATTGAGTGTTTCTGAAGGATGTTTTTGAGGCGGTGGAGACAGCCTCTTTCCTCCTCCATCACCACATTTTGAGAGTGGGTCAAGGGTCATTTCTTGTTCTACACGTGGCTTCCATCCTCTCAGTGTAACCAAGCTGCTGTCTTGGTTGTAAAGACTCAGAGGAATTCTGTGGCTCCTCCATTCCCCAAGGAGATCGAGCTGAGGTGGTGGCAGAGAAAGCCTTTGACAGAAGCCAGGGCTCTGCTGGCACCTCCCAGATTCCTTAGGGTCACGTGGACTGCAAGGGACATCAGACATCATCAAGTCTGGGGGTTCAATGTGTCAGAATCACCTGGAGAGTTTGCCAAACCACAGACGATGGGCCCACCTGCAGGGCTTCTGATTTAATAGGTCTAGGTGGGATGCGGATAATCTACCTGTCTCACCAATCGCTAGGTGCTGCTAGAGGTTCCATTTTGAGACCCACTAATCAAGTCCAGTCCTTGGAGTTGAAGGGGGAAAGAGCTGACCTTGGAGAGACATGGCTCTGCCAGGCACCTTTGAGAGGAAAGAGGCCTGAGGACACACACCTGGTTACTGAGGAGACCTGACTGCTTTACTCCAGTGAAAATTCCATTCAATGGCCTGCAAGTTTTATCTTCCATAGGGCACAAATCCCACCATGAGCGAACGTTCGCTATTTATATCTAGTTTCTGGGCATCACGTAGACTTGACCCCAAAGCGCCTAAAAGGTTCATGATAGAAATAGGCAGCCAGACGCACTAGCAGGTGCAGGCACCTGTGGGCACACCAGTCTGAATCCAGGGCAGAATGGGGACAGAAACCACTGGCGTGAGTTCTTAGAGAGGCAGCTTAAAATGAAGGCGGTGAGATTGCGTGTCTCATCTGACCACTTATGGGGCGTAACTGTCTCATTAACTGTCACAGACACCTGGAGATACACCTGTTGTCCCCATCGTGCAGATGAGGAAACAGATGCAGGGAGTGTAATTTGATGGCGGCGCACACCTGCTGAAAGTGGGACTCAGGCTTCCGTGTCCAGATCTGTCTCTTCCCACCCAGTGTCCACTTCATGGCCAAGAGCGTGAAGACGGGTCAAGGCCGCTTTGTCTCACAAGGGTTGGTGCTCAGCCAGCGGGGGGGCAGGTCTGGCCAGACCTCTCCTTCCGAGGACCTGTTCTCTAGCTTTGGAGGGGGCAGATCAGATGCTTACGGTGGTCCTAGGAGGCAGGGGGGGCCCAGCCTGAGATCCCAAGGGACTTCCTCTCCTAGGTGGGCGGGGAGGCTCCCAGGTCTCTGCTGATCAGCAGCGGGCTCTGATGCGCCTTCTACAGCCCGGGACGCACTTCCAGCTGACCTGGCAGCTCCCCAGGAGCCTCAGGGACAGGTGTGCCATAGGCCCTTACCTCAATGTGGCCAGGACAGAAAGCTGCTCCCTTGGAAAAGCCGTTATTGGGTCCGGACGCTGAGCTGAGCTTGGGTCCAGCATGCCATCTAGTCCCCTGGACTGCACGACCAAGGGCCAGGGCTCTGGGGAGGAGAAGGCTGGGTTAGATGGGCATGTCACCACATTCTCCAACAGAGGGGCCGCTCGCTGTCCCCTAGGTGGGAGGGTGGATTATGTTTCTAGGACAAACCCCGTTCCCCTGAGGGCTGGAGCTTCACCAGCATCAGGAGCTAAGAGTCCAGATATGGAAGTTTCCAGGGCCCGACCTTGTAGAGACCTCGGGTGGCACCTGTCTGTCGCTCTTGTGCCAGAGCTCTTGGCTTCTGCCTGGACACCATCCGTGGGTGACCTCATGCCCAGGGCAGGGGCTTTCATCCTCACACCGGACTCCTGCTCCTGCAGATCCCAATGCAGCACCCAAATGGGCTAACTCCGTATGTTCCACACACTCAGAGGGCAGAGACCCAGCTTTGGAGCAACGTGGCAAAGACAAACTACAGAAGAGAAGGTCCTGACGACTGAGGACAAGTGGGAGCTTTGATACAAGCCCAGATGAGTCGTGGTGACAGGAAGTGCACCTGACCGCTAGGCAGATGCCAGGGCTCACGCAGGGCGAGGAAGGCAGCCCAGAGAACCATGCCAGCTGTGAGGTTTTAGGAATCAGAAGCGCTGAAGATGAGAAAATAGAGAAAACAATGTATTCAATTTTAGGTTTTAGTTCTTAGAAACAGTGGGAAGTTTCTATTCTCTTCCAATTCCTATAAGCCACACATGCACACACACACACACACGTGCTTCATTCATTCATTCCTTCATTCATGTTTCCTGAGTACCTACTATATGGCAAGCCTGTTTGAGGTGCTAGATAGCACTGAATAGGCAGATAGGGTCTCTCCCCTCACGGAGCTCATAGTCTTGTGTAAATGTATGACATCTTCAGGTTCTCTCTATCCAGGAAGAAGATAAGGAGGGCATGATGACGCAGACACAGCTGGGTGGAGTTGGGAGGGCCACTAGGATGCTAGTGAAGGGTTCTCAGAGGAAGTGGTCCTTGAGTTGAGATCCAAAGGATGAAAAGCAATGAGGGGGAGCATTTTCCTGACAGAAGGAGCAGCAAGTGGAAAGGCTCTAGGGATGAGACCTAGGAACTGAGTTGGAGAGTCGGAGGCGTCCAGCTAGGTCTGGCTGGGGAGACGGCAAGGAGTGTGACTTTAGCCTAAAGGCACTGAGAAGGGAGTAGAAGGCTTTAAGCAGGAGAGTGACTTTTTTTTATGAATGACGCGAACTCTTATGTCTATTACAAAACTTGTTATAGGGTATGGTAACCCCCTCTGAAAAGGGTTCTAGGCCAATGGCCTTAACGTTCATGACCACATTCTCTTTGAAATTCCACCGCACCCCCATCAGGTCTTTCTCCGGTGAGGAGCTGCACTGATCATTTCCCGACACCCCTCCTCTTGCACTAGGGGAGTAACTGCCATAACCCCACGTCCCTGTGCAGGGGAGCAGAGGATGGGAGAAGAAACAGGCCGTGGAATGGGTTTCATGCTGTGATTTTACTCCATGAAATTAAGGCCTGAGCTACCTTCATTTCTCTTTCTTACCTTCTCTGCTTAAAATATCCTTTTTGCCTAAGTACCAGAAAAATCTTTTAATATTCAGGTCGGGCTTTGAGAAGAAAATGTTCTCAAATCCTGACAGAAGGTTACAACCTGTGTCAAGGAAAACTTTCATGTTCTCCAGGGGCTGGGTTGGGACAGGAGGGGAAGGGTACACGCTCCCTAGGAGAAGAGGTAGGGTCTGTCCTTCTTGGGATGAGGTACTGCTCTAGTCCACAAACCCTTCCTCCCTCTAGGTGTTTGGCCAAACCTGATTGGTCACTTGAGTGAAACTCACAGACCTGCATCCTGGTCTAAATCATAGTCGTTCAGTATCTTCGAGCATCTTTCATTTCCCTCCTCCATAGGTTGAGGGACCAGCACAGATAATATTACTAAGCTCTCCTCCACTCTCACCCTGTGAGACTGTGGGTGTTCATGTCTTTGATCTTCACCCAGTGGGGAACAATTTCCTTGCCAAACACTGAAATCCATTTATTTCATGAACTGAACAATTAAACTTGCAGAACCTGTGCATACCACGTGTTAGGCGCTAGGGACAGAGGATTAACACATAAAATTTAATTGCCAAGGGCAAATTCTCTAGAAGTGAGGAAAGGCAAACATGGAGCAAGCATTTAAAGAACAATGTGACAATTATGTACATTTGATAAGCTATGGAAACATAGTAAATGAAGAATGTGTTTTATCTGACCAGATTAACCAGAGACATAGTTATAGAGGAAGTAACATCTGAGTGGGGTTCTTAAGGATGAATAGGAGTTCAACTGGACCAAAGGAACTCACAGATCCCAAGAGTTCAAGAACTGGCTAGAGATTTAACATGTTTAATAGTGGGCTTGAGGGGAAGGTGAGGAATATGTGCTGGGTCTAAAATAGCAGTAGGTGCTAACGAGCCCACTATGTGGATGGTCCCTGATGGTAAATGCCCAAAAAGCCTCTATTTTTAATCAATGCAGTAAGCAGGGAAGTCAGACTGACTTGCTGGAAATATTCTGGATATCTGGCAAAGCAGGAAGGTTTTCAGTCTTGATGACTAGAGGAGAAAGAATTTGATCTAGGTAGAAAATTCCACAACTCAGAAAAAGGAACCTTAGTACACTGCTGGTGGGAATGCAAGCTAATCCAACCATTATGAAGGCCGTATGGAGGTTCCTCAGTCTACTAGAAATGGAACTACCATATGATCCGGCAATCCCACTCCTAGGGATCTACCCAAAGGACACAAAAACACTGATCCGAAAGAGCACCTGTACTCCTATGTTTATCGTAGCACTATTTGTAATTGCTAAGACCTGGAAGCAACCCAAAAGTCCAAAAGTGGATGACTGGATCAAGAAGATGTGGTACATATACACGATGGAATATTATTCAGCAATCAGAAATGAGAAATTAGGGGCATTTATAGAAACATGGATGGAACTAGAAGGAATTATACTCAGTGAAACAAGTCAGAAGGCAAGAGGAAAATATCGGATGGTTTCACTATTAGGAGGAATATGAAAGAGCAACAACTACAATAACAAAAAAGAAGAATAAGCTCAAGGAAATGGGCAATTATAACCAAAAGCAAACAAAAACTCAATAAGACCAAAAAGCCAAGATATACCAAAGGGACCGTGGGGGAAGGGGAAGGAGGGGAAGGCAAAGACGGGGATGAGGCAAAAAGTGCACAAGGGACTGAGGTGATGGTGCACGGGTGGAATGGTGGTGGGTACTCCCTGGGGAATACAAATGATGTCAAATATAATAAATTAAAAAAAAGAAAAAAAATCAACCAGTGTTAAAAAAAAAAAAGAAAATTCCACAACTCGTAGGCAGCTCTGCCTGCTTGAGGTATTGGCTGTAGATCAACCACAATGGGTTTTCTGGTCTTGTGCCTGCAAACTCTGGAGCCCTCTCTGGTCTCTTCCAACTACAACCTGTCTTGGTGTAGGACAAGGCCCCCCGCATCCCACCTAGATGCCTGCCTGCAACAGCTGAGACACTGGCCAGCATTTCCGAAGCCTTTGGCCTTCTTTATTCAGGGCAGAAACAGGTTGTTTGCTGCCCGTGGCAGCAATTCCCTGTCCTAAACACTGAAACACAAAATGACTTCCAGAGAAACTGCTGTCATTGTTTTCAGTGCCTTGCTAGGAAGGTTGGGGCTCTAAAATTAAATCCAATTTGAATATCACCAATTTCTAATGCAAGGATACTAGGGACAAACAACCCAAATACAAACCTATTTTTAAACCCCTGTCTGTTCTCATGGGGTAATCACTTAATCAGACAGTGCTCGCACTTTTGACAATGCACGGAAATAAGTCCCAGCTCATCTCAGGGCCAGGTTCTAGTCCTCCTTATTGGGCACAGTGGAATCTACGGATGAGTTAAATAGAGACCTGGACAACCCTAGGCTGACCTGAGTCTCCTGCTCTAAAGCAGTGGTTCTCAAGGGTGCTCTGCAGACACAGCAGCTATCTCAGCACTTGTCAGAAACATGGATTCCTGGGTTTCACCACAGACTTATCAAATCAAAAATTGTGTGAGTGAAACTCTGCAACCCATATAGTAACAAGTCCTGCAGATGATTCAGGGTAAGACCATGGTTCTAGAGGATCCCACTCTGGCTTCCTCCAACCACAACACACCCATGAGGTAAGGGCAAGAGCGGTTCCAACCCAGGGTGAGTCTTCTGCAGTGGACCACTGGCTTGACTGTAACTTACCACACTACCATCAACACTGTGTCTAGAACATGCTCCCAGTACCCATCACTCAGAACCTCTGCCCAACCAGCCCCTCTGGATTGCCAGAATTGGAGGTTCTTTTGATGACCTCCTGAGGCCTGTGTTGGGGTTGCATCAATATTTTCTTAAGTTTCTTAAGATCTCAAAGGTATTTTGGTCAGTTTCAGCCAAGAATATTAGATTTAAGGCAAAGTGTGCCAAATCCAATCAATAAGTAGTTTCTGGAAACTGCCCTGCTGAGGTTCTGAGGGAGTGATGGGGGTCAGCTGCAGTCATGGTAGCCTGCTGTCAATGGCATCTGTCAAATCCTCCACTCTTGAACTTCATGAATTGTCTACCTTCTGGCTCCTACTTCCTGCTGCCCTCCACTCCTCAAATCCTTAAATCCTAGTCATATCCCAAATTACCTGGGAAGCTTTACAAACTTCTGATGCCTGACCACTTCCCAAGATTCTGATTTAACTGGCCTGGAGAGCTTCCTGGACCCCAGCATTTGATAACGCTTGCTAGGGTGTCAACGAAAAGTCAGGGTTGAGCATCATGGCTGTGGGATGATTGGCAAACGACACTGACTTCGATGAGGTAACGATGAGGAGGACTTATGAAGCAGACTTATGCAGCATTAGTGTCTCACGTGTCTTAGACACTAGAAAGTGCAGTGCGCTCACCTTATAGGCAACAGGTGGTTGAGCACATAAACTTTCAGACTCTGGGGTCTGTTATTTCAATATCCTTTGCCCACCAACCCCCCCAGCCCCCGCCCCCTAGTGTGTGTATAGTTTACATTTGTGAATTGGAATCTTTACTATTTGCTGCCACTTAAATGTTAGTCGGTGTTGAAGCTATGGTTAGCTCAGGATAATTAAGCTCAAGGATTATTTGCTGTTAGAAATATGGGTTCTTGGACTTCGCCATAGACCTATCAAATAGAAAACTGTGCAAGTGAAACCCTGCAATCCTTATATTAACAGGTTATTAATTTTTAATAACAGATATTTGGGGATGCTTGACCAGAAAGAGCTCTTGGACCTGTCTTCCCATGTGCTTAAAGCAACAGCTAGTCCAAGAGCAGCTGACCCCACATCGAAGATGCTAGAACAGCTGAGAGAGCTGCAACTTCATTTCTCCTAGATTCTGACCTCTAAAGTTTTGTGAGGGGGGACAACTGACTAGGAATGACAGCCATTAAGAGCATGTTACAAGTTTCTCCCACTATGGAAAGTAGAACATTCCTATGTTAGTATGATTTGGTAGGTTATTTTGGGGGGCTGGGAATATTCATGACTTTACCAAGCAATAGTGTTCCCAGACCCTTCCAAAAAAGCCTGCCTAATCATACCAAATAGACACACTCTACTTTTGGATAGCAGGGAAACCAAGGCATGATAAAATTATTGGCGCTGTGGCTATGATTTTCCCTCCACACCCATTGCCCTCAGTTCTCTGCTCTTTCGGTTTGTTCTTACCCTGAGTCTATACACAAAGAGAACATCTGAAGTCTTTTGCATTGCCAGTCTGTTTTCCTAATTTTCAGCCTAGTCAAATGCTTTCTAGTATGGAATATGACCAGCTTTGCTGACTAGGAGCGCTTTTCTTGGGGGGAGGGGAACAAATTTGGCCATTTTGAGATGATTTGATGTGTTTTAACTATTTAGTGGTTTTGGCACGTCCAATAGGAAAACAGTGGATCTGGCACCAAAGGATTTAGGACAGTATTATGGTCAGCAAGTCTGTGTCCTTTTCCCCCCAAAAATTCAATGCTAACAATTCCCTAAAAGAAAAGTGGTCCCATGTCTTTTTGGGAGATTCAGGGGTATATTAAAAGAGCCTTCCTAGCATTTTCCCAGAGAGTCAGGCAACTCAAAGAAGAAACCACTGTGGCTGGCTGACCTTGAACTCCAGAATCCAAGAGCATTACCTATGAAGTGCACAGCCTCCTGGTGTGCACAGCAGATGCAATCCGCACATATTCACCTGCACAGCCAAGACCACAGAGAGCTTTTCAGCATGTCCACGACAGTGGCATTCATGTGGTAAAAGAAAAGACAGCTAAACACACAGCAGCCTTCCTTACATCCTTACAGAGCTGAGAGCAGTGTATTTTGCAAGAATGCACTGCAAACTAACAGTCCCTGCAGAGTAGCACATCCGCTTAGTAATACTAATGACATATCTATAATCTACATGTGAGTGCCAAAAACAATCCAATAGTTTTTCAAGCTTCGTTGTGACTTTATGAAAACATCTTCTTGGTTCCAATTGGCTGATCCCTTTAGACCACAAGAAGAAGAGCCACCTCAGCAATGCTTCTGGCTGATAGCTGTCTGCTATTCCCATACTCGGGGCTAAGAGCAGAGAGGAATACTGAGAGACTAAAAGGAGACTGAGGTTGGTTGGAGTCAAAGATTACATCCCACAACATGAGCAGCTCCTGGGGCTCCCAGCCCACTGCAGACCCCGGGGGAATACCTGAGACCTCATATGAATGAAAACAAATCACTGCCAGTGAATACGAAGTCGGATCCAAGTCCTTTATTCTATTTGCTTTATGGGATTAAATGTCCTCGGCTCTCCTTGAGCTAGCCTTTTCCTCTCAGTGTGTGGTATGTTTTCCAAGCAATAGGTCAAGAGACGTTACAACACATAAGTCTGTAATGCAATTCAGATGGAACTTCAGAAATTAAGACAAGCTAAAGACCCACAGTCCCCAAAAAAAGACCAGGAAACATCCTGGCTTAGCAGACACAGAGTGTTCAGGGCTTTTAAAAAGGCAGGCAAGAAGGCCCTCCTTGCATTTCAGAGGGCTAAGGGATGAGCAACGCAACTTGAGTGTGAGGACTCCAGGAATACGTCACCCTTACTTGTGAAAGTGTCCGTGAGACGAGGCCATTTCTGTTGAAGCAGTTGGAGTTCAGTTTCACTGCAAAAAGTGCTGCACCTCAACCACCCTGCATCCAAGAAAACACGGATCACAAGTAGCCAGCACCAAACACACCCAGGGCCACTGAGTCCCAAGGACGTGCTGGGCGCCTCCCCGCCCCTCCCCGCCCTGGATGACAGCTGCCACCGTATCTCCAGCTCACTCGCTCGTCGACGATGACATTTCCTGGCTTGTCCGCACACCTCACACCCAGAAAATCAGACTCGAGGCACGAACGAGATAGCTGAGCCCGCGCTGCCCAGGCATGCCGCACATGCGAATCCCAGGTAACCCGAGGCTGAGAGGAGTGTATCTCCGCGTGTGTGTTTGTCAAGGGGGCTCTTGTGCTGGATAAGCTGCTTCCTGGGTAGGGCTGTCACTCTCCTGTCCCGAATGGGCTCCCACCACAAGGTAACATATTCACCTAATCTGACGGGGAATGTCATCGGTGGTTAAGTATAATGAGGGGCTATTTGACGGGCATTTTTCAGCTTATGTGAAGGCGTTTCATCTGGCTCTTTCATATCTCAGGAGGAAAGATCACAGGAGATGAAAACCTGCTGTCTTTCTAAAGTCACTTGATTCTCATATAATTATATCTCAGAATATTTGCAATCTTCTAGCGTTTCTTCTTTTTGGTTGCACTGACCATGATTTCATGAACGAAAGGAGAAGCCTGCACTTAGGAAACTTACTTCAGTGCTAACAAGAGGCCCACCGAGGGCCTTCATCCCCAGGGACTGAGAACATCACGGGCAGTTAGAAATCCCAAAGATGAGGGCAGAGTGTTTTCCCTGGTGGATCACTGCACACACATGTGTGTGCACGCCACACACACAAACACACACCCACTGAGAAGGAAAACTCATGCATCTTATTATTTTTAAAGAGGTAAGTTTGGATGTCAACAATTCAGAAGTATAAGTGGACTTATTTTAGAATCTCAGCTCTTATATCATTAAAGATTACTTGGGCCAGATGCTGTCCTGGACCAGCAGCCCGTCTGAGACCCTGAGACCTGGGGCTGGCGGATCTCAGCCCAGCACTAACCAGCTCTATGACCTTTAGCAAATGACAACCTCTCTGCACCTCGACGTCTCCTCTCAAGTTGACATAAATATACCTTCCATGCTGGGTTACTGGATTAAATGAAGCAAGCATGTAACCCAGCGCCTGGCAGCAAGTTCGTGGCACAGTTATCACCATTCTTACTCGTGTCATTAAAGATGTTCGGCTGAAATCAGACAGCTCTGGGTGTGGCACTTGAACTGATGCCTCTTGATCATCCTTGCCCCCTCTGCCTGTCTCCAGCGGGAGGAAATCCCACGCCGGCTGCACAGCCTGGAAGTGCGCATGCGCCTGGCCCTGTCTGAGCAAGTGTAGATCGCGCTGTTCCATCTGCAGCTGCAGGACGATTTGCTGCAATCATCTGCCAACAAAGATGCTAAGTAACGCACAGAAACGTTTGTTTTTGAAATGGTCCCTTTTCTTCATGCACGTTGCAGTTCCAGGAAAGCAGGAAGCTGCTCCAACTGGGACTGTCGTTTGGGGGGTACAGTGGCGCAGCAGCAGGAAGGCGGCACAGTGCAAGTTCTTGATGGTTCTAGCAGACAGGGGTAAAGGAAGGAGCCTTGGAGCCCTCGGTGGCTTTTATTTACATAAGTGGCATCGGGTACATGGCAGGCAGTGGGGCGGGGAGTGGGGCGAGAGGCTGGCAGGCCTCCCAGCCCCCAGCGCATCTCACCCTCTTGGCTGTTTTGCTGGTCTTCTCCTCTACTCCCGCTGCTCTCGCTGCTGCTCGTTGGTCTTGCTCCGCTGCTTCTGTTTGGTCCCCACGCTGCTCGTTCGCACTATCCATCGTACTCCATCGCAACACTTTGGCTTCTCCTTCGCCACTGCCACCGCCACCACACGGCGTCCCCATGACGCTAGCCTTATATACCTGTGCATTAGTCCAGGTGCACCCACTTGCACACGCCCCCCCCAGGCATGCGCGCAGCACCGCAGGTATCCATCATTATACCAATGGCGGGAGGGCAGAAAACCCTGACCCACCTTTCTCGGACCCTACAGGTGGTCTTTAGCTGTCTCTACAACTTGCCAGGCCCTGTAGAGTTAATCCTCTCTGCTTGTGGTCACTGCTGCTTTGCAGGGAAAGTGAAAGACAAGGCCAATACAACAAGGAGTTGACCTCCTGTCAGAATTATGCTTGGTTATCTAGGGATTTGGAACAAATTCAGACATCTGTTGGCGTGATAACTTCCCAAGGTGTTAAGTGTTTTTCTACCTGTGGGGCTGTTCTCAAGCAGGTACTTAGCGAACGTTTGTTGACCAGAATGGAAAACTCTCACACAGCTGCACCAGCTTATTCAACCAAAATAGATCATTGTTGCACGTGACATCAGGAAACAAGTGCTCCCAATTTATATTCCTGGAAAACTAGGTGAGCCCCTTTTGCTTTGACAACCTGGTGTTTTACTCCAGAAGGGTGCCCTTGGCAGGCTGACAGGTGTATTGCTGGGGCGCTGAGAATCTTAGCTCTTCCGCCGCCCCTCCTTCCGCCCTCATTCCATGTGCTAAAACACAGACACAGGTGTTGTGCAAAACAAACTCCTCCTTATTTCCAGCTTGCTTATTTTTCTTGTCCAGCATTTCCTCAGAGAAGGCTATGCTCCAACCCAGCCTCTGGTTATATTGTGCAATCCACTGGGATGGCAATCACCTCATTGTTTAGTTACAACCCATGAAAAGATGAAAAAAAGAAAGAAAAAAGCAAAGCACACACAACCAGAACCAGGGTGGAGGCTGTGTGATGATAATGAAAACCATTTGTTAGCATTTCACTCCTCTCTGTGAATCAGCCGCGCTGCTGGCACGGGCCTGTCTGCGGAAGGATCTGCGCCTCCGGGCCTGTCTGCGGAAGGATCTGCGCTTCCAAGCCTTCCCGGGACTCTTCTGCCGCGTTGGGGCTCGAGTGTCCCCCTTTGTCCCGTGACTCACTGCCCCATCTCCCACTTGGTCCCCCCACACCGTCAGGCCTGTGCCCAGCACTCGCCTCTGTCCCAGAGCACCGCCCCGCCCCGTCTGATGGCCACTGCCTGAGTTATTCTCAAGCTCTGCGGGAGCCAGACTTTGAGGGGCACCTGGCAGAGGGGCTCCCCTCTGCTCGCACGGGGTCCACCCGCCTCTCCAGGGCTGCCAGGCCTTTTAAACTCTTCCTATGTTTCCTTCTTTCCATGGCCCGGATTTCTGCCTTCTCAAAATAGATTCGAAATTACTTTTATAGGATAAAAAAAGCAAAAAATAAACACAAATCTCAAAAGAAAACGAATTTCAAGAAGCTCACAGCAAGTTCACAGAAAAAGTTCACAACCAGCGACACAGTGCAGATCTGCCTAAGCATGTCTGCTCTGCCTGCTTGTCCCCTACAGAGGACTCTCCTCGAAAGGCTCATGTTGTGTTGACAAGCAGAGACCAGTCGCGAGTGCTCTGTGCACCTGTGCCCACTAAGGCCTACTACCTAAGTGCCCTCTCGCCCCTCCGCCTACCTCCCAAACCCCTCACAACATTGGACAAGAGGATGAGGCCTCATGGTCAGAAGCAAGAAACAAGGCAGCATGATGTCTGGCACCACCACCGTCACCACCTCCACACCATCACCGCTTCCTCCATCTCCACCACCCCATCACCACCCATCACACCGCGTCACTCGCACTCCCACCAGCTCACCATCTCCATTGTCTTCCTTCGCCATGAGCTCTGCCACTGCCACGCTGACCACCCACCCATCCTCACTACCACCGTTACTACCGCCCCCACCCATCACCCCTTTGCCATCACCACCACCCACAGTCATTACTTCACCACCACCACCGAAAGATTAACTGGAGTCAGGGGAGTCTGACCACTGCTCCCCAAGGCACCCTCTTAGCCAGCAAGAGCATTATCAGCGCTGGAAGAGAGCCCAGCCTGGGGGTCATTTAGTTAGCAGTTAGATGAATCATTCAGGTCCACCGACTCCCAACTAAGAGGAGACTAGCGTTGGGTCTGGAATCGATGTTCCTCCTTCCTCTTGTTGTCCACACCGTTCAGCTGATTTTGCTTTCTCTTTGAAGTTCTCCAAGTTGTTTTTGTACGTGCTAACTCTGTACTTCCAAGAATGTAAAGGATGGCGGTATGCAGCTTGCACCTTGACAAAGCTGGCTCCAAAGAGGAGTGTCTCTGACTGCCACCGGGAGAGCACGTGCCCCGGCACACACACAGGGCAAGAAGGGACCAGGTACTGCACTCCTGAAAAGGGAGGCAGGTTCTTCCATTTGCTTGATGCGATGGAGTATGGGTAAGTGCACACGGGTTGTCAATCATCTTTGAGTTTTTCTGTTTCTTCACATCTGAAGACAGGTGGGCTTGTGCCCCTACAAGGAGGGGAAGCTGGTCCTGACACCTCCCTTAGCTCCAGAAGGAAGTTTTCGCACTAGTCCAATCTAGTCCAAGTCTCCTCTCAGAGGAGAGGTAAGGCCAGGCTCTGAGCGGGGCTCGCCCCGGCACTTCGGCCCCCGTGGTGGAGGTCAGGGAAGCTCTAGGGCTTCTGCTGCTGCTTACTCAGACTGAGGGAGCAGCAGGAGGGTGAGAATGGCACCTCTGGAAGCTCGTTTGGGCATGTGGGAAGAAGGAAGGGAGAGGAACAGAAGCCCCCAAAGAACTTTCCTAGGCCTCTCCCTTAGGCTGTCTGAGAGGCATTGATAAGGATAAAAACCCTGTATTTTAGGTTTAAGCTTAATACGATGCATAGGCTGTATTAAAATATGCGAAGTAATATAGAGCATAATCTGGGTTAGCAGGGACTACAGCTGCTGCCACCGACAATAACACTGCGTATTATGTGTGAGGTGCCATTTCCTTACTAGATACTCTTAAATACTTACTAAATATTTTTTAAAATAGTTTTAAATATTTTTTAAATACTGCAAATCTTCTGAAGAGGTCAGTATTATCCTCATTTTGCAATAGAGGAAACTTCGACTCAGTCTGAAGTCACCGCTTAGTGAATGACAGCCACGCCTCAGCCCCTTCTCTGTGACCCACTCGCTACCTCTACCCTCTAGGCTCTTTCAAATCTGACCACTCAAAGGACTGACAGTGTGTTCTGGGTTTGGTACTGAGGGTCGGTTTCTGCTTCTGTTGAACAGATAACGTACAGGTAGGCCTACACAGATTCTATTCTGGAATTACCTAGTTGCTTTGAAAAATTTTTTGTTGATTTTCTAATTTATATAATCCCTGATTTCTCCACCCATCTGTCACTAGACTCCCCTTGTTTACAACCTTCAAGGTGGCTATAGACCACACTCCATCCTCATTGAAATACTCTGACCACCAAGGGAAGAGTTCTAGAAGGATCTACTATCCTGGCAGCAATGTGGGCCCAGAATTTGTTTCATAGTGAGTAATTTGTAGACATTGGTAGGTAGCTATTCCATTTACCCTCACAGATTTCCAAGATAAGATTTACTCTTAATTGGGAGACAATGGGAAAAACCCACAGGCAAGCGAGGGCCTCCTCACTTTGTACTGGGAAGTGATTCTCTGTCTGTTGGTCTTTCGGGTGTAAAGGCCAAGCTGGGCCATTGGTGCCAAGTGGAGTCCGTTAGTATTTCCATTCATGGACATGCAATAGAAAACCATCTCCTACATTTACAGGAAAACATCGAATATAATATCTTTGTTGAACTTAATCAGAACCAGAGTAAAATTCCAGCCACCAAGAATAGAAACTTATCCTAATGATTTCATTTTTAGTCCAAAACATACAGTGATTTCTTTGCCCGCTCTGTTTGTCACTTTCTAAAACAAGAAATCCCGAACTCTGACTTTGGTTTGGGGGACGAGTGTAAGGCAATAAACAGTGAACAGAAATGCAAAGCGATCAAATGTCGAGGGTCCGTGGTGGATGAGCATTCAGAAGTGGATTCAGTTTGTGAATTGTTGACTTTTTCCCCCCAAAATTGTGTGAGTCACTCAATCAGGGTTCAGTTGCCCAGGCTTCATGCTCTCGGCAGAGAATACCTCGTTTAACAGACTGAATCAAAGGCAAGGACGGGGAGGCGGGGCTACCCGTGAACAGTGGCTGTCCCCACAGGCTAACCGTGACATTCAGCAGACACATCAGCAGGCACAGTGGCCATGAGTTATGTCACTTGGCCCCATGCCCTCTGGGAACCACGGAGCGTCTGAGTAAATGCTGGCATTGAAAATGGCCCAAGCTCTGAGGTTGGATCTGCTGCTTCCAATTAGGGGCCAACCTGGGACCAAGACCAGGCTGGGGACAGAGAGACAGATGCTGATCTTACTTCCCCTCAGCTTGCAGCCCCATGAGTGCTGGAGACACAAATGGACAAGTCCAGAGGGCTGGGGAAAGGCCAGTGCGGTTGTAGTGTCAGAGAATGATCAGGTCTTTCCACCCTCCCACCACTGTGAAGATGGACACGTGCAGTGCTGCGAGCATTCCAGGGTGGGCATGCGCAAGTGGGCGCACCTGAGTTGGACACGGGCTTAAATGGGCGGTGTCATGAGGATGCCAGGACCGACCAACAGCGAGAGCACCAATGAGCAGCAGCAGTAGAAAGCAGCTGAGAGGATGAGATGCGCCGGGGGCTGGGAGGCCTGCCAGCCTCCCGCCCCCCCCGGCATCCATGCCTGCCATGTACCTGGCCACCTCTACTAATAAAAGCATGAGAAGCCACCGAGGGCTCCAAGACTCTCCTTCCCTGACCTGTCTACCCAGAACCATCCCGAACCTTGCTCCAGTGCCACCTTCCCGCCGCTGCAGCGGTACTGCAGGCATTCGGACAAACTGAATGAGCTGGACTCTACCTTAGAAGGCCTGGTGTCATCTGCAAGAAGACACAAGTGGAATGGGGAACTCGAGGAAGAAGCAACTGAGGGAGTGGGAGAGGGTGGAAGAGAGCAAGGATCTGACATGAGAAAAGAGAGGAGAAGGAAATGATGACAGGGAGTGGGTAAAGCAGGAGGAAGAGGAAGAGGGAGACCCCAGGGTGAGGGGGGCAATACCAAGGAGAGGGAGGAGCCAAGAGAGGAACCAGAAAGAGAAGGGAATGGAACAGGCAGAGACTGAGGGAAGACTGAAGTTCTCAAGCGCGAGTGAGTGAAAGAAATCCCTGTACCATCACAGACTCACCCTCCCCAGCTCGCTGGCAAAGCCAGGGATTTCGGAATGTCCCTGATGAAAAGCCCAGTGACAGCCATTAGGACCATTAAAATAAATAATTGGCCACCCCCTGTCCTCACCACCAGCTCAGATCTGACTTCTTGGTGGCCTCACCAGATAATCCTGATGGTGTTTCAATGACCAGCCCATTACAATACGATTCCTGCTGGACGAATTCCAGACATGCGCCCCAGCCCGCAGATAACGCTGCCTCGGCCGCTCGGCAGTGATTTCATCTGGTGGGCTAGGCCGACCGCACCCAGGACACACCATCTTCCACACACAGGTCCTTCATCCAGAGCGGGCGTGCTGGGCGAGTCTCACCCTTACAGCACACGAGGTGGGTGACCTCACCACCAGCCTTGGACAAGAAAGAGTAGAAAGGACAGAAAGACGGCACCGGGGAGTCGGGCTTCCTGCTGACGCTCAGATCCAGCTGGAGCTGGTTATAGCATGCACTTTGTTTAATCAAATCCTCTGTCATTAATAAACCCCAAACCAAATCCAAACAAGATAAATGAGGATGTATTTGTGTTTCTCCGTGAGCGTGACCGTGGCTCCACCAGGTGCCATGGCGGCCCTGGGGGTGGCCCAGGGCAGGAGCTATGGGGGGAGGTGGGGAGGTGCTTCCTGGTCATGGTCAGGGCTGCAGGGTCAGGGGTGCGGCTCTGTCTGGCCCACAGTCCTTCTCTTCTGGGCCTGGCAAGTGCCAAAGGCAACCCAGAAAGGTAGGGAGTCTGGAAACCAGCCGATAACTAAAGTGATGGGGTTGGCGAACTGCTCCCCATACCTCCCGGGAGAGGATTGGCCGAAGGGGCAACCACAGAGGCAAGTGCTTGCCAAGATGAAGATGCCCAGAAAGAGGAGCAGCCCCCTGTGGAGCGAGAGGCCCTGTCTGAGGGGTTTCCATTCTGGCTGAGTGACAAGCACATCCTCTCTCACGGCAGAATCAGAGCGGTGAAGATTCCGTTTGAAGCAGTTGGAACAAATAAAAGCAGGGAGGGATGGAGGATGGAGGGAAAGAAGGAGGAAGAAAGGAAGTAGAGAATGACCAGCAACTTAAATAGTTCATCATTTAGCAAAAATAAAAAAGATGATTCTTTGAATGAACGAAACCGAGCATGATTCGTCATGTCTTTGTACCAAAGGAGCGCAAGAGAAGGGCACTGGAATATCCCATTCTTCCTTCGGGTTGGTTCCCACTGACATATTATGCTGAGCCTGCGTATGGATTTTGTGTTAAAGATTTGTATGGTTTATGCCATATGGTCCCTTGCAAGTCAATCACTTTATCTGGTTCTCAAGCAAAGAGGAGGAATCCTTTCCTGCATTGGAGGAAAATGGGCTGGTCAGATTTAAAGAGGTATTATGTCGTTCTCCAATGGAGGGGGATGTCCTACTGGGTTTTGGAACGTGAACTTGGCTATAGTTTGCAGGCCTGTTGCACATTAAGAATGTGATCACACAGGGTCTGATAGGGATGCTGGAGAGGAGAGTCTTGTGGGCAGCAAAGGGCACGCAGAAGTGACCTGTGACCTCGGCCCTAAGCCACCCTTCGCACAGACCCATCAGCTTGCTGGCAAGTTACTCATCTGACTCCCTTCCCTAGGCTAGTGCCACGGAGAACTGCACATCTGGAGCCTAGTCTCGGTAATCTGCTGACAAGACTTGCCTTAGATAGATGCTATATTAAAGAGAGACAGAGGAAAAGACTGGAAGAAAATACAGAGATTGCTTGTAGCAGTTGATTTAAGGCATTATTGGTGATTTTTGTTCTAGTCTTTATGCTTTTCTCTAATTTATGTATTTTGCAGTGAGCCAAAGTGACTAGCTTTGCTAGTCTGAATAATGTACTTTAAGATAGGTGGACGATATTATGTTTAAAAACTGTAGAAATGTTTTGTAGACTTTCACTTTTGAGACTCTACCCTAATAAAATAATCTTAAGAGGGGAAAGGCTATAGTCATGATTTTTTTGGCTAAATGATTTATAATTGCAAAATCAGAAGCCAAGTGCTATTTAATAACAGAATAATTAATTACTTCATGGAAAATATTTTCCCAAAACCTCTCTGTAATCATGAGATATGAAAACTCTGATGGCAAGAAGAACGAGGAGAAATCTAGCAATCTAGTCTGGGGTGGGGGGGGTCAGAGATCATGAATGAAATCCACGAATAGGCGACAGGCCTGGAAGTAAACATATAAATGAAAACAGTTGTGTTGAGTGTTAAAACTTTGGGTGATCGCCTTCCCCTTTCCTTCATTTTCATAAAGTTGTTATAATGCCTTTATAATGAAAATAAGGCCTGTAACCCTTTCCATATGTCCTTTCTGTAAACCCGTCACATTTGGGGCAATACCCAGATACGTTCCCATGTCTGTTCTATTTCCCCACACGCCTTGCCTGGGCTTCTCCGTTCTGCAGTATGGTGACCAAACCACCGGTGATCAGATGACTTTGGGTGGTGTAGGTGGGGGACACTGAGACTGTGAGCAGCCTCCTTGTTTACTCGAGTTACAGTTTTATCACAGTGAACAGAGCAGAAGACATTGATGAATGGATCCCATGTGGGGCTCACTCCCTCTATCTGGCAGTTCTTGGGCAGGAATGCAGATGGCTGAGTACTCAGCTTCTCCTTTATCTGCTAGTGACCTAGGCAGTCTGTCCTCCAAAGCTCACATAGGTTTGGACACACTGTCAGTTTTTGATTATCTGTGAAAGGAGAGAATTGGAAAGAAACCACCAAGCCATTTGTAGTGCATTTCATTTGGCTGTGTTCATCCAGGCTTTGGGTGAAGAAGGGGAGGAAGAGGAGTGGGAGGAGGAGTGGAGGGAGGATGAAAGGAAGCACTAATGTTTAATAATGTGTGCATTATTAAATCCTAGTCCTAGGAGTTATCCTAGGGCTTCTCAGTATGTCTCTCACTTAACACTTCCAGACAGGCAAGGACACTGAGATGGAGAGATGACGTAATTTGTCCTAGCCACATCGTCTCGGAATGAGGAATTACCTAGCTCCAAGGAAGAGAAAGCATTGATTTCTGTTCTCTGGACACATTACAGACACCCCACAAAATAATAAAAAAAGTACTGCTCATCGAGAACTGATTTTTAATCACCAAGGTTTCTTTTATAAGCAGCGGTTCTCAATCAGGGTGATTTTCAACCCTACCCCACCCCTGGGAGACACTTGGCAGCAACTGGAGACATTTTTCATTTCATAATAGGATCAGAGGTTGTTCTTGGCATCTACTGGGTAGAGGCCAAACATCCTATAGAGCATAGGACTACCTCTTATAGCCAAAGCACTTGGGTCAAAATGTGGATAATGTTGAGCTAGAGAAGCCTTTGTCATCATACTAGAACCCAAAGTCACTTATCCTCACATAATTCATTTCCTTATTCTCTTATGAAATTGTGTGGTTCCAAACAATTCTCAAGTACAAAAAGCATCTGAGGTGTGGCCTGTTCACCGATCATACATACAATTAGGAACCACACAGCATATGTAAACCAAGCAAATGTGCATAAAATCTGGATGACAATGCCAGGTTTCGATCTGAAATTTATGAAGGGAGTTTATAGTGAAATTGCCAGCAAGAAATTAACAACTCCCCAAGTGTTACCAATTGTGGCTAACCCTAATCTGTATTAAATTCTACAACGAACAGCTAAGCTTTCACTTGATTCCCATAAGCAAGATCAGACATGGCTGCTCTCTGATTACAAGGGCAAGGCACTAACTTTTAACACTTAGGCTGTGTCTGACTTAGTTTGCTGTGGCTTGCCTAATTGAATGGCATAGCCATTAATTCTGTTATTTCTGTGGCATTAAGATAGTCCCTGAGAAAACAGAGCTAATGAATTATTAAATACTGTTGTGGTTTACCCTAATTTTGTAGGCATAGGAATTTATCAACATTTGAGAAAGACTCTTAGAACCATAAAGCTAAAAAGGATCATCTAGTTTAGTCAATCCACCATTAGTCATTGGATGACTTACTACATGTCAATTTCCACAGTGGTGCTATAGAGAATATTGGACAAGTAGAAGGTATGAGCTTTGCTCTTGAGTAGTGAACAGCACAGGGGAGGAGATAAGACAAGTGTAAGTATTTAGTGAATAACTGGGATTCTAAATGGTCTTGTACAGACTGCCAAGAATGACAGGTTCAAGACGCCTGCGTCACATGAAACTACTGACATTTGTTTCCACGTTTTGTCTCTTCATTACACTAACCGCTACCAGAGTATAGGGACCCAGGCACTTTCTCCTTTGTATATGTCTTGGCGTCTGGGATGGGCCTGTGTTTTCAAGTCCACTAGTAAGTATCCACTTACTAACTGAATGAATGATCTCAATAAGAAGTAGAGTTTGATCTTGGCCTGGAAGTTCCAGGAATGTTTAAGAGTGTTCCCCAAGCCTGGGGTGGGATGTCAGAAGAGATTTGATGAAATAAAAACTTCTTGGGCAAATGCATTTGGGAACTGGGGGGGTTAGAAAAATCTTTCTCTAAGTGGAGCTCTCCTTCTGCCAATATAAGAATCTCCCTGAAAGTTTACTTATTTGAAGTTTAACTTATCTGAGCATGGAAGCAGATTTTATGGAAGATTTGGCAACATAAATTTGAATTAATATACCAAGAAATTAAGTCTAAGAGTTGTTTGAAAACAAATGGCATTTTGAATGGACAAATGCTCTGAAAATTTAATCACATTAAATTAATTTAATCACATTAAATGGCGATTTGGGGTCTGGGGGGGATTGATTTTTTGAGAGCAAAGAAGAGTCCTGTCCCTCTAAGCAAAACCCAAGTAAAGGGAAAGACCAGGACCCTCTCTCGGCTGCACTTGAGTGGCCTTTTTGCGGCTCTGGTCAGAGTCCTGCTCTGGCCTGTTGCAATAGCTGGAGCCTTAGATGTACATTTTTCAAAAATTTGGATGCGTCTTCTCTTAATAGTCCCAATGGGCTTGTACTTTTATTTTTCCAGTGTCTTTTGCCCTGAACTGCTCAATTGGGCTTGATAAATTCTCGGCAGACTCCTGGCCCCAGAGCCCTCGTTGATTTGGGACAGCTGCTGTTTGTTTTATTTTTTTTTTTTTCTGTAAATGTCCAATTGCTTTGATTTTGGTGGGTTCCTTGTCTGGTCTCCAGTGGTAAGACTCATGGAGGGCACCAACACACTAAAAAAATAAAAGCAAAATTACCTATCACATTAACTTTCTTTACCTGATTAAAAGGTTTTTTTCCTTGTCTTCCTTTAATATCTCTCTTTCAAAGGTACAGTTGTTTTTCCTCTTCTGATCAACTTTGGAAACCATTCTTCCAGATCCCAGAGGGTTTGATTTAAAGACAGAGTGATTTAGAAATAATTGATGGTGATCTGGGGAGTTCAGTCACTTCCATTGTCATCAGGAGAAAATTCAAGTAGACAGTGACACGTTTGGTGAATTACTCCTATTTAAACATTAGAGCCTTGAGCCTTAGGATACAGTTGAAGGTAGCGCTAAATCCATCTGTGCAAGTAGCTTTGATTATAAGATAAATTTGTGAGATGATTCCTGGGCTATTGCGTCATATTCTAGCCCAAATGCTAACCCTGAATTTTCTGTCTGAACTCCTTCCAAAAGGAGCCCATTATTGGGGTGGGGGTGTCTTGTCATAGCACACCCTCCTCTAAACCAGGGCTTGGGGGCAAGGGTCCCAAGGGTGGCTTTGCAGAAAGACCCCAACCTCTATGACCTCCAAATGGCATCCTCTATGGCATCCCAAAGATGTGGAGAGTGCAGTAGAATTAGCCAGGAGCAAAAATCGTGGAGTACAGGCTCATAGAGCTCTCTGTACATGCTGCCATGGCAGATGTGCACGGTACATCCTTCCTCCCCGAGACAGACCCCGTGACCCCATGGCTCAGGTCCAGTCTGCCTTGGGGTCACATTTGCTTCGGCAGCTTTCCCCAGAATTTAGCTCTGAATGCTCAGGCCTGGCAAAAGGTCACCGCAAACAGCTCTGCTGTGACTGGACCCCTTTTTTCACCATCACACAAAGCTCCATTTGTGCCACTCTTTCTTCCTAGAGATGCTGCCTAAGTTCTAATGGAAGGCCTGGACCATCTCTCAAAAAATGAACAAACCCTTTGGGCACAAGGCTTCTGTACATGGTAAGAACTGGAGTTAAGCTGCACAATGAGTGGCCGGGGCTAGGCAATGGTTCAGTATAACTCAGCAAACATTAACGAGCACCTGTTCCGTGCAGGTGCGCCGTGCGGGGGCCACAGGAATTACAGAGGATGATAAGGCTGGCGGGCGCGTGGCGATTAGGTAAGTACACAAACGACTAAAGTGAAACACAGCATCAAAGTATATTGTTGATTCACCCGCTTAGCAAATAGATATTGGGCCCTGCTATGCGCCAGGTGCTGGTCTAGATCTGTGAATGCAGCAGTGAGCAGAATGGAAAAGCTACCTGCTCTCAGGGAGCTTCAGTTCTAGTGGAGAAGGGCAGAAATGAGGAACAAAGAGCCAATCAAATGTCAGCTGGTGACAACAGCTGGAACTCTCAAAGCTTCTTAAGGACTTGGTAGTTACAAGTCTGGGAAATGCTAATCGGGTCAGGGAAGATATTTTCCAATGAGATGATGGTTACGAAGACACCTGAGTCGAGTGTGGGAAAGCATTCTGCAGAAACACAGAGAAGCACTCCAGGCCGAGTGGGGGCCAGTGCGAACGTCCTGTGGCAGGAGCATGGTTGGCTGAAGAGAGCCAGCATGCCCAAGGCCAGGGCAGTGGTCACTCGGGAGAGGTCAGGGGCCAGTTCTTGTGGGGCTTCAGGGACCCCGGGGAGGCCTCTGGACTTTGTTCTAAGGGAGAAATGGGGTCACTAGAAGGTTTTCAGCAGAAAAATGGCATACCCTGGTATATTTTGAAGGGAACACTCTGAGCCCCCATGTGGGGACCGGGAGTTGAAGAAGGAAGATCTGTTAGGTGGCTTGTGTTATAATCTGGTGAGAGGAGGTGATGGTGTGGGCTAGGAAGGCCGCGTCTGAGAGGTGAAAAGACTTGCAAGTGGGCTGTGTTGGAGCAACCGGGTGGATACGACTCCTTACTGGACTGTGATGTGAAGGGTGAGGAAATGGAGAGTCAAGGATGACTTTAAGATTTTAGCATTTAATTGGATGGAGGTTACTGTGGGAGTAACAGGTTTCAGAGGTAGAATCAAGAATTTAGGCTTGGGGGTCTCCCTGGTGGCCCAGCAGGTTGAGCACTGAATGGTGAAGCATTGGCGGCACAGCGACATGAGTTTGATCCCCGGCCAGGGAGGGGACCCACATGGCACAACTAGACCCCTCCTGCCTTGCCCGCTGCTCCCCTCAGCAGTCGATCTGCCTGTTCTGCTCCCCACTCTGTCTCTGGTGGATCCTCTGACCTCCCATGACTCTGGCCTGTACCACAGCTCTTATATGCATAATTAAATAAATCTTTTAAAAAAGAATTTAGGCTTGGACATGTGAAATATGAGATTCCTGTAAGACAGACAAGTGGAGAATTTGATCAGTCACTTGATATAGAAATTTGAAATTAGCAGAAATGTTCAAGAGATCTATATATAAATTTTAGAAATATCTAGCTTTGGAACTTGTCCAGGATAGACTTCTGAGAACTAATTCACTGAAGTTTATTATGTGACCTTCATTCTTTGGTGTATGAAGTTAATCTCCCTTCCTTATTCCCTCCTATGCCTTCCCTGGTAAGTCTCTAGAAGCTTCCCGAAAGCAGAGACTCTTCTTTAGCTTCCTATCCCTAAAACTAGAGATGCCACAAACCATTGTTAAGTTGGACTGAACAAACAATTTATCAAGTGCCTGCTACATTGCCAGGGTTGTGTGATGTGAGATCACAAAGTAGTATAAGACCCAGTGGAAAGTCAATGTCATTATACATCAGCCCGCAGAGGAACTCAGAGACCAGACGCAGAGGGAAAGAGGTGTACAATAGTTCAGCGTCCTTGCTCCTCTGTGACACTGGGTAAGTGCTCACACATCTGGGCTTGGTCTCCTCATCTGTCAAATGACCTGGACCAATGATCTCTAAGATTCCTTCCATCCAATCCGAAATTCCTGCCTTACCAAACTATGCATTACTTATTGGGTTGGTGAAGGCTGAGGACTTCAGCTGGGGCTTGGATGTATATTCCGCTCTCCTTTCTATCTCAGGTCAACTGAGAAGACACCTGATATGGGCACATTTGCTCACTTAAGTTCTGTTGATCTTGGTGGCATCGGTTAATAAAAATGAAAAGTATGTCTTTCATCTATATACCTACTGATAGCCAAAATTTATCAAGTACATGTGCTAGGGATGGTAAATATTGGGTCATCAGAAAAGCCATGACGTATGTTTCCATGTTTTTCAAGCAAAAATGCATCAAGACCTTTGACAAGCCAATATCTTAAATGGATTTTCTCACTTGATGTTCATCATAGCTTTGTAGCTTGCAGGATTTTTTTTTTTTGTATAGAGGAGGAGAGTAAGTGTCTATATACATTTATATAATATATAAAACTTGCTTAGATAACTCTTAAAAATCAACCAACCAACAAACTCATTCTAACTCACTGTTTTACCCAGATTCCATAATTTTAACCTAGACAATCTCAAAGACACACAATACAGCTTAGCTTATACTTTAAAATCATACGGTAATTGAAGTACTATATTAACTAGCAAATATTTTATGACACATTTTTCTCAAAGGATATGGCATATTAAAAAAAAAAAAAAGATTTCCCTGTAACCTTAGGATGAGTTTTTAACAAGTAGAATGTTATTGGGAGACTGAATGTCATTTTGTCAGTTGCACATGAGCAATTCCAGATACGCCATCCTGTGTTGTTTTTTTTTTTATCCCAATCTCACCTACTCAGAGATAATGTTAAGCTTTAGGGAACATCTTTCTAGAATTATCTTTGGTCATCCAAATTTCTGCACTACTTTAGCCATCTAGAAGCACTGTATTTTGACATGAGCCCGCCCCTCGGAGTGCGCGGTTGCCTAGCTGGTAAAAATGGAGTTTCACATGGTGGGGAGAGGGTGGAGCCAAGACCCCTAAAATCTCCCAACATGATGGTGCTTGTGTGAAGCCACCATCCGTGTGCAGGGCAGTGCTGGGGCTGCATCTGATTTCAGTACACTCAAGAGCGGTTCCATCCTACAGCCCATGAGCAGGCAGGCACATCTGCACTGTCTCCCCGCTCCAGAAGCCAACGGAGAGTTGGTCTCGGGCAGCCCATGGTCCAGCTTGACAAGAGAAGACAGGAGTTGCTGTTGGATTCTGTCCAGTCCCTGGAGAGGTCAGGCTTGGACCCACAGCCTTTGGAACTTAGCGGCCAGGCTAGCATTGTTCTTTATCATTAGTTATGTTGTTTCAATTAGAAAAAAAGATCTATGAAGTCTGGATGCAGAATTCTCAAGTCTGGAATTCCTCCCACACATGGAAAACAAGACTCACTCAAGGAAACAAAGCCGCTGTGTTTGTCACCCACATATTTCGGGGTCTGACCACAGAGGATAATCTGCTCTTTCTCTGAGGGCTCTTCACCTGGAATGGACAGACAGTGCAGACAGAGCTCCGACGCTCGGCCGGTGGCAGCGCTAGACTGGGACCGTGGCCACACGGCCGCAAAGCAGACCCTCGTGCTCCCTGTCTCCCCGGAGATGCAGCCCCACTGCTGGCAGGCGTCCACGGTCGCTGTGGCATTGGGATAATTATCAGCAATAAGATGTTTTTATTTAACAGTATTTAGACAATGAGCATAAGAACACAAACAAGTTAATTATCTCAATGTTGTTAAGGAAAACACCCCTTCCTCTCTAGGACGTGTGCGTTTCAGTGGAGTAAGCAGACAGCTGTGAGCACGAGGTGACCTGGCAAGTGGGCGGCGCTGACCCCCAATCAGCCCTTGGCTGGACACTCTCCATAGGACAGAACCTGCACAACCTCAACGGGAACGCTCTGGGGAAGCCCTCCAATGAGCTGGGACGCGGCACCCCCCGGGGACAGCCTCCCTGACCCAGGGTCGGGGCCAGCGCCCTCAAATTACTATACACGGCCAGCGGGTCAGCAGATGCCCTGGGTGTCCAAGACAGAGCCAGGAAAGGGGAGGGAGAGGACGTGGTGCCTCTGCAGGCCGCGGGGTTGTCTTCATGTCTACCCTGGGGTGGGGGGGCGTTACTGCGGGCAGCCTGCCCAGCCCCCTGCATGTCCTGCAACCTGCACTCTCTCTCCTTTGTTGTCTCCTCTGCACCCTCAAACGGCAGCTGCCCCCGCGTCCCGGCATCCCTGGCCGGCTACCCTGGCAACCCCACTCTCCCAACCATACCCCCCTTTGGGCTTCTCCCTCTCTCATCCCCTGCCCCGTCCGCAACTCCAGCGTCTGAACCCCACATGCGTGTTAGAGGCTGGATGCCAGGGCCCTGTGGCTCTCGGCTTGACGTGAAGGAGCCTCCTTGAGAGTTACTTTCCACCCAGGTGGTGACGCCTAGAGTAAACATGGCCACTAAAGTTGGGGGCTTCAGAAGACCCTAGCAATCACCCCTGAATGCTCATGTCTGACTCTCGCTCAAATCCTGGCTTGGAGACTTACTGGTGTCACCCAGTTTTCAAATCTGATTAGAGGTCAAGCTAGTAAATGCCTGAGCTTCCACAGCCCAGCGCGGGCCAAGTGTGATGATAATCAGGGCGCCCTTCCAGGAGCCCGGAGAGCATCTAGAGTGCTCGCTCCGCTCCTTCCCCAACCAGACCCCACAGCTGGTCATTTCCTCTAAGATTCTTCATCTCACAGCCTCACTCGCCTCCCCTGCACCCCGCACCACCCACAGTCACCGTCTCCCACTGTCCGTCTGTGCTCAGCAGATGCTACGCAGAGGGGCCACGCACTCTGCAAACAGGGGCATCTCCACCGCAAAACCCTATCTTGGGGTGCACCTGTCCTTACTGCCTGCCAGTCTTTGTAAGAACCCAAAGCTCAAAAGCCTTCGGAGAACAGGGTGGTGGGCAAGGAGGTCGGGGTGAGAAGGGGGTGCAAAGGTAGCAGAATCGCTCGTTTTTTGAACTGGCCCACTGCTGTGTATTGTGAGCGTTGACCTCCATTCACCCGGTGTTCCCTGCGCTAGAGACACTGGGAGGGACAGTTCCTGCTTCTTGTGCCCCAGCAGCCGAGTTATAGTAAGGAAGAACAATGTCAGCCTAGCAGCCTCAGCCAGCCCCCAAATTCCTGAGGGGTCAGAGCCTGACTTGAGGTCTGCCTGCCAAGTGTCGTTTGCAGTGCTGGGTAGGCGTGGGTGATTGATAAATATCATTAGATGGCAAGGGGATGATGAGGCCCACAAGAACGGGCTCTTTCTTAGCGGCTTGTCATAAACTTGCCAGGATGTCCTGGATCCCATGAGAAGCCAGATGGCCCAGGGTCTGAAATAAACAGCCCCGAGGTCCAAGTCACTTGTTCACAGTGCCTTTCTGGGAATCAGCTGTAGGAGTTTCTGCAGGAGGAGCCAGGCATTGGGCTGAAAGGGTAGTGTCTGCGCTGCCCAGAGCAGGTGCGCAGTGAAGCGGGGCACGCTGCTGAGGCAGGGAAGCCCTGCTTTGTGGCATTGCTGCTGTCTGTGGTGTAAAGACTCTCCCGGGCTAGTCTCCAGCGATCTGAGTGACCGCATCGAGCGCGGTTTGAGCCGTATGCCCTAGCCACGGTCTGCAACCTCTTTCTGGACAATGTTTGTAGTGTCTCTCCTCCTGCTTTTCAGATCTGCCTTTCATATCTCAAATGAAGCGCAGCTTCCTCCATGAAGCCTTCCTGGCCTTCTTAAGCTGTGACTCTCTCACTCATGACATCTAGAAAGGTCACTTTTGTTTATTAATTACTATCGCCCTAACTAGTCTGCAAGCCCCATAAGGGTGGGAACTTGGTGCAGTGTTTGTTCAATCTTGCATCTCTGGTCCCTGGCTCGGCAACTGGCACAAAGTTGGTGCTTAATCAATAGCTGATTAAAGAATCAAAGGAAGAAATGAACTGAGACTTGAGCTGGATGTTGCTGCTAATCCTATGATTCTGGATCGGCCACTTGATCCATGAGCTTCTAAATGTTCTTTCCTACTCCCCTTCTCTCTCCTGCTCCCCATTCACAGCTGGCCCTTGAACAACATGGGTGTCAGGAGCATTGTCCATTTCACAGCAAAACTCTGCATATAACATACGACTCCCCCAAACTCAAGTACAGTTGTCCCTTGGGATACGGGGGCACTGATTTCAGGGACCCGGGACTACGGAAAGTCACAGATACTTGAGTATCCCACAGTTGGTCCTTGCTATTCACAGTGCCCCACTGGCAGCTGGTTGAGGCTGCGGCTGCACAGGCCAACTGGATTTAATGAAAAACAAACCCACATGTCCCTGGGCTTGTGCACTTCAAACCCCGCTGATGATGCTCAACTATCTCTATGAAAAAGACTGCATGGTTTCTCCTGGTCTTTCTGAGCTGGGATTCTGTGGGTCTGGACTTAGGAAGGCAGTGAAGCTCCTGAATAGGATTTCTCTACTTTTTCATGTGGGGTGTGTGTGTTTATATGGCCACACATATGTGTGTAAGTATATGTGTGTGAGTATATGTGCATGCACGTATATGTGTGCACACGTATGTGATTATGTGCGTGTTCACGTGTGTATGTGGTGGAGGGCATGCAGGAGCAGATGGCAGAAGCATCCAGAAGGGGAGAAGAAAATATTACAACAAATGTTTCATTTTCTTTTCCCGCATGAGGCTGCTGGGTCACGGGCAGAGCCACCTGACAGCAGGCCCTCCTGTGGCTCACATTCAGCCCAGTGCTTTCCCAGGGACGCTAACGGCTTCCTTGGAACTAAAATTCAAGTAAAAAGTACGGGCCAGCTCGTAAGCTTGTAAGTCTTCAACCCTACAGTCCCCTGAAGTTGGGGAGAGCGAGGCATGCATCAGTACCTGCTGAGCAGTCCTACCTAAGACAGGCCTCACCTCGGCAGTAAGAATTAGTCCCAGGTACCGATTTCCAAGGGACCAAAAAATTCCTCCATTTTCACACCTTTCCACACAGGCAGAAATGTCCTCTGAACATTTTATCAATTTTGGTGGTTTTGATCGTGAAAGAGACAAACCCCACAATTTACTTGTCTCTGAGCCCTAGGAAGCTGAAGGATCTCATCTCTGGGATTTAACTGTGCTGGCTCCCTACTTTCTGGAAGGGCCAATGGCAAAAGCTAAATTTCGGGGCCCTTTGCCTTTTGCTGGATGAAGGATAAATTCATTTCAGGGGTCACAGCTCCCTTGCTCTTGTGTCTATGCCAGGAATAGAAAGTGAGAGCCCGAGGGGATGGCCTACAGGGAAGGGGGTGCTGCCCCTCACCTGGACACAGCACACGCTGTCTTTGCCCGTAAAAATCCACATGAGGCAGCAAGGAGGGCCCCAGCATTAAGGCCGTGATTTCAGCCAACCGTAGATGCCCCGTGAGGGTGAGTAGACACCTGGGGGTGGACAGGGCTTCCCCACCAACTTCTGGGGTGGTGTTTAGGAAGCCAGCTTGCAGCCGTCCCTGTAGAAGCGCTGCTAAAAGCTCTCAGGAGAGACCAGCCTGGGAGATGGACTGCGATAACAAGAGAACAAAAACACTAAACGGTTGGTTCTGTTTAGTTTGTCTGCATGCCTGGTGCTGTACTAACACACCAACCGCTTTATCAACATTGCTATAGTTAATCATCATAGTGGCCTTATCATCACCCCACTTTGGCTTACCTGAGCTCACCCCACTGGGTGCTAAGTCACACAGAGATGCGGTGACATCCTCCGGGGTTTTGAGTGCCATCCCCTGTCCCCTTCGCTGTACAAAGACCTGATGCCAAAATATCTCATTGGCCAATGTCTGAAATTCTACTTTCCAGGATTTTAATAATGTGAGGGAAGCTGCCATTTCTGGGTCGGGAATGCTACACGCATTCTCTCGTTTAACCACTAATTTATTATTATTCCAGTGTTACTCGTATTACTGCTACTACAATATTCTCAGGAAACTGAGAACCGGAGAACGTTCATGTAATTTATTTAAAGTCACACAATCAGGGGCTTCCTCTGCTCAGCCCTCCGGGTGGGCTCCGCAGGGAGCCGTCACCACACATGGCAGATGAGACACTGGCAGGAGGTGTGCAGTCTCTCGCTTGGACTGATTGGGTTCGTCCCTAATTTACCAGTCAAGAATTCCAGATCGAGAGTTTCAGTCTTCACCCGCAGATGATGAAAAACAAGCCAGCACCCACAGCATCCTTATAAGCTGCATGTGGTTACCCCAATAAAAAGTACAAAAAGACACTCATATTGGGGAAAAGACAGACGAAACACTCTTGGCTTTGACGAAGGAACACCCTGCAAGTTCATCGGGAAGCCCTTCAGTGAATGCCGAGCTCAAAGTAGTTCAACATTTTATAAGAATCGAGGCACTGAAGTTGCCACGAGGACGCCCATGGGGAGGACGTGGGAAGTGAGGCTCAAAGCACCGAGGAATTAGCCCTGCAGGGGCACCTACACCCTCTGCACCACAGGATTGAGTCCTGATGTGCACTAGCTTCAGGTTAAAAAACACAAATCGCTTGTCTTTAAAGATGGTGAAGGGGTATTTGCATTTAAATGTATCTCAAATGGTAAAAGAAAGAAAACGTCAAGTCACAAGGAAGGAAGGAGGGAAGGAAGGAAGGAAGGAGGGAGGGAGGGAGGGCGCTAAGGCCAGTCTTTTGCTTGCTTTGGCGGCTGTGAATGCCCCACTGCCTTCCAACCAAAGCATTTGCCCCTGGGCAAGCTCCTTAGCGGAAGGAAGGAAGCGTGAGAGGTCACCTTGTGAGGACAGACAGGACACCAGTTCGCTGCATGCCAGGCAGTGCCCAGCGCTAGAGGGGATCAGTGACAGGTTGGCAGATGGGTTCTGCCAGAGGGCAGTGGTGATGGCCATGCACCGCTCTGCGTGGGGAGGCCGGCAGGGATGGCTGGCCACGTGGGGCGTTGCCCGGCTTGCTTGCTGTGACACCCGACCTCGCTTGTTACCTAGGAGGCTTGGGGCCGGCCAGCCCTGGCGACATCTCCGGGAAAATTCATATTTCTCTGGACTGAGTCAGGGCTAAATTAGACAGGAGGGTAATCCCACACATCTGAATTTCATCACCATTAAATCATTCTTTAGACCTTGTAAATGTCCGCAGTGATATTTTGGGTAGGCTGGAGTAAGCTGTGTGCATCTGAGGTGCATCGCTCTAAACCTCCATTAACAGACTAATAAAGTGAGGTGTTGGCCTGCTAATCTCTTGCAGTCATAGCCTGAGAAATATCCAGGCAGCAAAATGAACCCGAGTTACGAGTATGTGTCCTGAAGTGGCCCCAGAGCACAGAGCCTGCCCCGCCAGGCACTTGACGGTGCGTGGGGGGACCAGCACTGGGGGTCCGGGACGGGCCCTCTCCCCTCCTGGGAACCCATGAGCTGCATCCCTGAAGTCCTGAGTCCCTGGAAGGAAGGTCTGTGCTTTGCTCTGTCCCCTCTGCTCCCCCAGGGGCCACACATCGACCTCCTTAGAGAGAGATGGTGCAGGGGTAGACCGGGGTTGGGCTGGCCAGGCTGAGGGCAGGCCAGGGCGGGGGCACCCCACATCGCCTGGCTCGCGCTAAGCACAATGCACTGTCAGGTGTGACTTTGCGGGAGTTACTTTGTGCAACTGAAGCACAGGACGCAGGCTGAGTGGTGGGTCCGTGTTGGAATCACAATTATCTCGTGCAGTGCCAGCCGCGCCCGGGTGCACGTCTGCCCAGGCAGTCTCGCGGGCTGTGGGGGAGGGCTGCGGGTCTGTCTGTGCTTCTGGCCTGCATTGCGGGCCTGTCATCCCTGAACTCTGTGCACTAGATACCAGCAGTCCCCCGAGCCCCCCTCCCCTGATACAGCGACTCCCCAACAGACCTCCAGATGTTGCCAAATGTCCCCTAGGATGGGGTGGGGGGGAATCACTTCCGGGTGAGAAACACCGAAATAAGGCCCGGCGAGAGCGTGGGCTTGATCCCGTGTATCATGGAAGTCACTGGAGGGCTGAGAGCTGGAGAAGAACACACGTGACTTTAACAAGGCGCCTGCCTGCTGGTGGAGCAAAGAGCTGTGGGAAGAAAGTGGGGGCGGGGAGCCCAGAGCCGTCCCTGGAGCCCTCTGGTCAGAGGTCAGAGGTCAGAGGGGTTTAGACCGAGAGGCAGCAGTGGAAGGGTGATTCTAAATTAACTTTGAGATCAACAAGACTTGCTGGTGGACTGAATGTGGAAGCTGGTGAGGAAAGGAGACACGAGAAGGATTTCCAGACTTGGGGTCTGAACACCTGTGGGGATCGTGATGCCACTAACTAAGACGTGGGCTCAAACAAGACTTGAGGAAGACTAGCTCTTGAAAAGTCCATCGTACAGCCAAGTGGACATGGCCGCGTTAGGGGAGGGTCCGGCCTGGAAACTGACATCCAGAAGTCGTAGATCTTACTGGATGCCTGCGGAGGACGAGGCCTTCTAAGAAGACTGACACAGACAAGGAGGAGACGCTGGCCTGAGCTTGGGACCCTCCAAGATACAGAGGAGGAGGCGACGCCAGTAAGGACCCAGGAGGGGGAAGGGAAGGGACAGGAGGGGCACTTGCTGGCCCAAGGCAGCCGACCCTGTACCTCCCCACCTTAGACTGTCCTCGCATACGTCACATCGCATCCGGGGTACCTCGACATCCAGTGACGTTCACCATCAACGACCCCCACGGTAACCAGGCTCTGAACAACCCAAAGACAGAGCAGAAGTCACCTTGTCTAATCCTTACGCTCGGAAGTAAGTGCTATTTGCCCATCGTTCAGCTGAGGACGCTCGGAATCAGCAAGCCACAGCCGTGGGCACTTCCAGCCCATTCCTGGTCTCGGGCCCTAGACATTCTTGTCCACAGCACACTTGGCCTCAGCCTCACAGGGGCCGCTCACCGCTGTACACAAGCCTCGCTTCTACCACAGCGGGAGCGGCTGATGTTTGCCCAGACCGAGAAGCACTTTCACAGCTGTGACTGTGTGTGGGGCGGGCCAGCGGGACCTGGGACTGTTTGAGCAGACAAGAGACTGGCTAGGCCCCTCACGCAACCAAGGCCAGAGCCAGGCTGCACCTGGAGGCATCTTACTTTGACCCCAGCGGGCACAAATCACTGGTCTTTAAAGATGGTGAAGGGGTATTTGCATTTAAATGTATCTCAAATGGTAAAAGAAAGAAAATGTCAAGTCACAAGGAAGGAAGGAGGGAAGGAAGGAAGGAAGGAGGGAGGGAGGGAGGGCGCTAAGGCCAGTCTTTTGCTTGCTTTGGCGGCTGTGAATGCCCCACTGCCTTCCAACCAAAGCATTTGCCCCTGGGCAAGCTCCTTAGCGGAAGGAAGGAAGCGTGAGAGGTCAAGCGTGAGAGGTCACCTTGTGAGGACAGAGAGGACACCAGTTCGCTGCATGCCAGGCAGTGCCCAGCGCTGGAGGGGATCAGTGACAGGTTGGCAGATGGGTTCTGCCAGAGGGTGGCGGTGATGGCCTTTGTGGTGGTGACCACATTCCACGCAGCAGCCCCGCCTGGTTCTCAGGGCCATGTTATCTTCCCATGTTGCAGGCTGAGAAACAGGCTCAGAGAGGTTCTGGCATTTGCCTAAGTACAGAGTTAGGAGAAGACTGAGCCAAGAATAAATCCTGTTCTCCTGAGTCTTGGTATTACTGAGTTGAAATAAATAATCTACGTCTGATTTAACCATTTTTCTTTCTTACATAACAACTTCCCCAATCCATAAAAGAAATAAGCTACAGATTTGTGGAATTTTCCCAAGCACAAATGTTGCCAATCAAAATACTATAATAGGTCCATAATTATTTTAGAAGTTAAAATGAATAGTTAAAACGTGTATAAGAAATTTTTAAAAAATTTTTTTGCTTAATCATGAAGATTTTTTAAAAAGAACTTTTGAAACACATTTGTTGCTTGCCTAAGCCCTCCACTTTTTGATGTGTCCAGCTCTTTTCTGGAAAAATTCGAAACAACACCACCTCTTAGAAATCCCACCCCTAAAATATTTTCTTTCATTTCCAAGATACAGAGATGCAGACACATGGGCATGAAATCTGCACTTAGGTTCTGGTGTCAGACCACGTTAAAAAAGAAGGTGAAAATATTTCTAAGTGTTCACACTTTCCCTTTGAAAGGACAAACACAACACTTGAACCCACATGAAAAGAAAGGTGATTCGTTTCATGCATAAGAGACATTCTTGGCGCCCTGTCATGGTCTGCACCAACTGATTCCATTTGTCATGCAGTGGAATACTGAGAGACAGTGCAAACATGCTCTACTCCCCCTTTCCAGAATAGGGAAAGTAAGTCAGCACTTGCTTCTTATTTTTTAAAAAGATTTATTTATTTAGGCATATAAGAACTGGGGTGTAGGCCAGAGGTGCAAGGGGTGAGAGGAGTCACCAGAATCAGAGTGGGGAGCAGAACAGGCGGATCTACTGAAATACACTGCTGAGGGGAGCAGCGGGGAGACAGGTGAGGTCTGCTGCGCCATGTGGGGCCCCTCCCTGGCCGGGATTGAATTCATGCTGCTGTGGTGATAGCCTGAGACTAACCCCTAGGCCACTCGGGAGGCCCCAGAACTTGATTTTTCCTTGAAAATAATCTTATAAAATAACACCGACCACCCAGGTGCAAGAGTGTGAACTAAACAACTTTCGCTGCTTTGCTTGCGGGCTGCTCCACTCCCGGTGCGCCACACACCTGCACATGGGGTGGGGACTGTGTGTGATGTGACGAATGTCTCTCGTTGGCTGTAAACGCTATTATAAATGTGCAACTGGCCTGCTGACATAAATTTTACAGGAAACAGTGGAACGATGACGAGCGGTGGAGAGGAGGAGACATTTACAGAGGTGAAACTGATCGCTGGCACTGGGCCTTTCTAGCCCCCTCCCCACCCCACGGCCCTGCGAGCACAGATAGAGAGGAGGCAGCTGAGATGTCTAGAGAGCAGCATTATGTCTTTGGTCTGGACAGGAATTTGGCATTTGAGGAGATGTCACCAATAATCCCCTTTGAGTCTTAGTGGTAAAAATGGGGCCCTGTGGGAGGGCATTTTACAAGAGGAGAGTTGGAATGAGCCCCAGGGGAGCACGGGGACTACAGAAGGGGGGCAGGGGAAGCTTCACGTGAACAAAAAGGCAGGTCGTTTGTCATCGCTGCTCTGTCCTTGGGGGCCATTAGCCAGGCTTTCAAGAAAATTCATCCAAGTCACCTTTGTGGCCCGGGAGGACAGTCTCGGTGTGGGTCACTCTTTGTGCCTTGGCTGGCAGGGGAGAGTATGGGATCCGGGATCTGGGATCCGGGATCCGGGATCCGGGATCTGGGATCCGGGATCCGGGATCCGGGATCTGGGATCTGGCAGGTTGGGCTGAGGGTGCGGTTGGCATTAGGTATGGGGTTACCTGCTGCAGCCTTTAAACTGTTTGTGCCAACAGAGGCGCTCAGCTCAGTGGGGTGGGCCAGTTGGAGCTTTGCTCACGAGAAGATGTTAGACTTTCTGCTCCGAGCGGGAACTTTCTTAGAATTTTGCCAGTCAGTACTTTAATGGTGTCTTAGCTCTGCTGTCTTTATAAAAATACACTGAGGGGGAAAGATGGGGCTGGTGGGCACAGAAGCTCCTGTCCCGTCACGAGGGCCACAGTGCCTATCACCAGACACCCCTCTGAGCGTCCCCAGCACCAGTGAGAGGGTGTGGTGTGTGGGGACCGTCACTGCATGGTCTCATGGAGGAAAACGGGGACACGAGAGTGGCTCTGTAAGCATGGAGTGGGTGAAAGGTGGACTAGCAGGTGGGGACAAAGGCAAAATAGGGACATATGTTCTTTGTTGGGCTTGCCAGGGATGAAAGTGTTGAGGGACATCAGAGTTCTGATGGGGTCGTGTGCTTCTAAGGAAGGAGGTAAAGGAGGAGGAGGAGGGGGAGGCAGAGAGAAGGCTCATGTTGAGGGTGGTCTCCTGCCTCCTGGTTGGGCAAGGTGCCAGCCCCTTATACATACGGCTCACATGATCGACATGTCAGCGGCTGAGAAAACCATTAGTCTGACCTCAAAGATGAGGTCACTGATGTTGGGAGAACTTGAGTTACCCAAGATCAGACAACCAGGATCACAGCTGAGATTGAATCCCAAGTCTGTCTGGCTGAGAGCTGTGTCCTTTCTGCAACATACTGTCATCTGTCCCAGTAATCTCGAACTTTCCCTTCCGTAATTCACTGTGAAAAGTCCACTTTTCATCACACACTTGCACCTATGTGCGTCTTTGAAATACACAACTAAACCAAACTTTCATGAATGATACCGTGTCTTGCTACATGCAATGAGATTGATTTTTTTCTTTTAAATTTACTCTATGCTTTTATTAAAAAGTAGGAGAGGAAGTGAGGGAGAAGATGGGGTGGAGGGAGAGAAGATGGAGGAGGAGGTGGAGGAGAGTGTGTTGTACTACTCAATGGATTTCACATCCCCATCATGGGTGTCAACCAAGGCTTAGAAAAACATTTGCCTTCCCTCTCCTCTACAGCAGTTGATTTAGAATGTTTTCCGACTTCCTGCTTGATCGGGTCGGAGGCTGGGCAGCATGTTTGCTTCTGAAGCATGCTGCTAATTACCCACCCTGAACCACCCCTCCGGTAGAGGGGGCATCATTAATCAAATGTTTCAGAAATTACAAATATCTGACAAAGCCATTCGCTTGGAAAGGAGTCAGCCCAGGAAGCCATCCAGAAACTATAATCGCTGATCTCAGGCACCCACTAGTAATATGTTAAGCAGCTGATGCATATGCTTTCAGAGCTGAAAACCTCATCTGCTCCAGTGGGGCAAGGCCCAGTCACCACCTAACTTAATGCCACCGGGAAAGAAAACCGCGGGGTGTGGAGGGCCCCATCATTCTGCTGTCAAGAGTAGGGTTATCTTTCTCAATCTGGGGTGTTTACGCCCGTGATCAGAAATAAGACTGTTTCTCAGGGGCGTGTGTACGTGTCCACCCTGGTTTAGGATTTGGGGGATAATTTTGTTTCCGCAGCTCGAGGCAGGGACGGGGTCGGCTGGTTTGGGTCAAGGTCAAGCGGGTCCAGCGCTGAGCCCGAGGGGCCTGGACGGTGACTGCGCTGAGGGCAATGTGCTTGCTAATTGAGAAAACATGTCCCTGGGATGGCCTCCTGCAAAAATCCAGACTTACGGACTTTTTTTTTATTCCTAAGAATTCCTTGAATGTTTGCTGTGCGTGTCTATACAGCCTCCCGGAGTACTCTTCCTTCTTACTGAGTAGTGTTTTTCTGCTGTGGCCCAGGTCAGGTTTTTCAAAGGTGGGATTCTGACAGAGCAAGTGGGCACGTGGCCACAGGCCCTGGGGAGAGGTGGAAAGAAGACAGGAGAGGAGAAAACATAACCTGCTCCTTCTGTGCTTTTCCTGGGGCAGAAAAAGCCATGGAGGGCGAAGTTCCTAAGTAGCATTTGTCCATAAAGCTCAATGTGGGGGGCCCTTCGTTCAGAACACCCCCTGCACCCAAGCATTAGGAACAGAGCTCAGGTTATTGCGTACTTGCTTCAGTGCAGGCTCTGAGCTAAGCCAGGCCTTTCTAGTCCCCAGAGATGGGCATTATGATTCCCTCTTACAGAAGAGGGAATGAGACACAGTGAGAAGCAGAGCCTGGAACTGAAGGTACTTCTGTCTGATTTTGTGTTGGCACTTCTATAAAGTCCTACCTGCCTGCAGGATATCCCCTCCTCCAGGAAGCCCTCCTGAAAGACCCCATGTAATTTAATCTGCTCCCTTTTGGATCACTTAAGGCCACACCAAGAGTACAGTTGACCCATGACCAACACGGGAGGTGAGCAGGCCCTGCACATTTGCAAATCTGCATAAATTTCGACTCCCAAAAAACTTGACAAATGACTGCTATCGACCAGAACCCTCACTGATAATATGAATAATCAATTAACACATAGTTTGCATATTATATGTATTATGTGTTGTATTCCTACAATAAAGTAGGCTAGAGAAAGGAACATATTATTAAGAAAGTCATAAGGAAAAGAAATACCTACTGTTTTTTTTTTTTTTTACTGATACCATAAATTACAGTCTGTTTTCAAGAAAATCCACAGCTAAGTGGACCCATGCAGCCCAACTGTCATGTTCAGGGGCCAACTGTACCTCTTCAGCCAGTTCCCCTTTGGCTACTGCTCCCCACTGTCCCAGGTGTGTTCATCTAGGTGAGAACATGAAGCCTGCAGAGGGTTTTCATTGGCCTGTGCATTTGTATTGACAGTAAAGAAATGATGCATTCAAAGCAAAGTTCTGACTTTTCTTGAAGGGCTGGAAGAGAGGCACACACTGGACCCCCAACCTTGCAAAGCGACAGGCGGCCTGCCCCCTTCCATGGTCTCCCCCGACCCCAGCCCGAGGCTCCCTGTGGTGATGTGAATCTCTGAACCTGTTTGACTTTGACTCCCGGGCAAGCTAGGGGCAGGGGCATGGTTTATATTTAATACGAGTCCCCGGTAGAGAAGGAAACCAGCCCAGTGTCCTGCTCTCTGGGGGACCTACCTGCCCAGTGGGCTGGGGACTGCCCTGCCTTGTCCACGGGCCACATGTGGTTCACCACAGGCCGCTAGTGAGGGAGGGCTCTGCTGCCACCAGAGACTCGCATCCCCCTCCCTCCTTCTCTGTGGACGTGATAGGCACATAAAATCCTAAAGACACAAATTGCTCAGAGAGGAGGGGTTATATGTGTGGTGAAGAACGAAAACACTCTTGAAGTTGCCAGCACAAATGGCTATTCTCAAGAAATGCCTTATTTAGAGAGCATTGCATAACATTTCTGAAAGAACAGTCTGAGGAGAAGTTTGTCTCTGAAAGAAAATTACAGAACATCCATGCATCTCCTTTTACCTCGACATTATGAGGCAAAGAGAATTCAGAAGATGAAGCGTCTGGTTATACTTTTATCAAAATGAGAATGTTCATTGCAGGAGACCGAAATACAGGTCGGTAAATTCCTAGAGGAGCCTTCCATGCTACCCAGAAGATTTCCTCTCCCAGCGCAGCAAAACTCTAGATACACAGTCGTGCAAAACGCAAAAATGATAGAGGCCTGAAGCGAGGAAGTGTGAAGGAAGAACACGAGGGAGGGAGCTGGGTTGCCTGCCCACTGCTGAGCTGGTCCACCATCACCCCACTGACCGTGTGCCAGCCTGACGCGGCCAGGGGCCCCACTGCTGTCTGCTGGCACACAGGGGGTTGGGGGGGCGCCTGGTGCTCTTGCCTCAAGTCCAGCCCTTCAGGCAGGCCTGGCCAGCGTGAGCGCTCGTTCCTTTGAAATCATAATCCGAAGGGAGCCTGCCTGCCTGGCCACCTCCCATCCTGCGGGGTCCAACAGGTGTCTGTTGACAAGGGTGAGGGGGACCACAGTGCGTTCACCTCCAAGCCAGGTCTCGGGGTGCGAGGACGGGGTAGTGTTTTACCAGAACGGGCAAGTGAGACGTGCGTCACTTTACCACACGGGCCCCCACGAGGAGGGGCTGAGGACGGGCTCGCCCTCGCCTCACCTGAACTCTCTCAGGATGCAAGGGGACACGTGATGCCCACCGCCCACCTGGCGGCTGAGGGAATGGCCCCAGGCTTGGCTGGTGGCCCATCTGAAAAACCCAGCAGCTCAACTCTCTGTGGCTACTGAGAAACATTCAAGTCAGAGTGGACAGGAACCACCCTTGACACGAAATGGCGTCCAGGGGAAGCGTGGGCCTTCACGCCCGCCGACCTCACAGTTCTCCACCTGCAGAAGCACTGCAGGCCACGCCAGCCCGTCCCCATCTGCTTAGTCTGCTAGGCACTTTTCAGGGGAAAACCCTGCCAGAGTCTGACTACTAATAAAAAGACTTTCCACGTGTAAAAGAGGTTGGCCAAATTTTTGGGCAATCCCAACGCATTATTATTAGTGCCAGATGCCATTTTCACCATCGGCCCAGCCCCCTTCTCTGGGGCTCGCCTTAGACTCCCATGCCCCCTGTTTTGATTTCATGAGCAATGAAGTCTAAACCCTGCCAGCCCCACCACCTCGGTAGTTTTCTCTCCCTGGCTGGAGGGTGAGTAGCTAGGAGGTCTTAGAATGGCCTCCAAAGAAAGTATTCATGTTAGCCCTTTGTGCTGTGAATAACCAAATGGTTCTATTTTTTGGTCCTCCAGTGAGATCTTGGGACAGAGGTAAGAAAAACATGAGTTTTCATGTGAGAACAAGCCAACGTGCTGACACCACCCCCAATGTAGCACTGCCAGCCACTTCCTCTCGTCAAACGTCCCCCTTTTGGTTCCTATTTACCCTCACAGCTTGGGCACAGTCCCATTAATTTGATATCAACGTGTCCCCATGCTGGATGAAGTGCTGTCTGTGCTGGGGAGGGGTCTACTCCTCATGTTCTCATTTGGGGAAAGGCCCTCCCGGGGCCAGCGTGTGTTCCACTTAGTAAAGGCGAGAAGGATTTCCCCCGTGCCGTGGGCCCTGGGGCGGGCAGTCTGCCTGTGTTTTCAGCAGCATATGGCAAAGAAGGAAGCGGCCACGCTCCAATGCCACCTGTCTCCGCCCCCCACACTTTCTGGCTTTCTGTTTGTTTGCAGCCACATTCTACTTTGTGGAAGCAAAGGACGCCCCTGCTGAGCCCTCAGCACTGCAGTGCCTGCTGGGGGCTTCCTGGAGGGTGACACGCTGGCCCCTGGGATGGAAGCCCAGGCTTGGATTACAAAGCCCAATGCAATGATCAATATAGACGCCCCACATGAGGCCCTTGTTGATTTCTCAACAGGGAGAACGAATATCCTTTTGACAAGCATGTGGCCATGCTAGAGGGGACATTTCTGGCTGTCACCACAGCTTCTGGATGCTGGACGTCCTGTGTTGTAGGAGCACGTCACACTTAGTAAGAATCATCTCCAGATGCCACGGTCTCGTCGAGAAACAGCTCCTCTGATACACTCATCCCACAGATCAGGAAAGGGAAACATGAGAAGTTCAGTGACTTGCTCAAGGTCACAAAAACACTTTCCCTCTTTCCTCACAATTCATGAGCCACAGCAGGAAGTTTACCCAAAATATAGGAGGAGACTATCAAGAGGTCATCTCAATGTTACTACCTGGTCTCCACGGCGTCATGGCCTGAGGCCCATAGCCCGTGGAGACTCTGCAAAGGCAGGGAAAGTAGCCTGAAGAAGAAGAATGACAATATCGCAAAGCAGGAGGAACTCTTTGCTGTGTGATTTTATTATTCTAGTCTGGGATAAACTTCGAGCTGAAGGCTCTTCTTTGACTCAAAGACTGACAATTCCACCCTGTGCAAGCCTCTGCTTCTGCAGCTGCATTTCTGTCTCGGGGCCCTCCTGGTCTGATTGCTACTTGGAGTTAGGGTGCGCAAGCCTCTGGACGTGCTGGAGAAGGCTCTTCCATCTCCAGTCGCTTGCCTGGTGCCACCACAGGCTGTTTGTGAAACTGGTCCGTCCAGAGTTCAGGACCGGCTAACCTTATCGGTGATGGTTTGAGAGGTCAGAGGTGCCAATGGAAGAAAAGAAACCTTTGGGAACACGGCTGCTTGCTCAAAGCCAGCCAGGGACTTTCTGTGACTCCTCAGCGAGCCTTCCACTGCCCTGACAACAGCGTATTCGCTACCAACGGAGGTCTCTGAGGTCCCTGCTAGGTCTTACTGAGAGAGGATGAACAGCCGAGCCTCTGACCCCTGGTCTGGCAGTGAGGCTGCTGAGGGTCTGGGCTGAGCACATGTCTGTGCACAGTGCGGGGTGAGGGGGGCTGGGCAGCCATCTCCTTAGGGTTCCCCTGCGGTCCCAGCACAGTTGCTGCCAGCACGTGTGTCCGTGAATGCACGGCGACAGGGCTCAGCTCTCGTTTAAAAGCGAAGTTATACAATTTTCTCACCAGTTTCATCTCAGTAATGATGAGAAACTTCCCTCGGGCTCCAGCCCTGCCCTGCCATGCCCTACTCCCTGCTGAGGTCGGCAGCTGTGGCCCCCATTGCTCCAAGGAGGAGAACAGAGCCAGAGGCTCAGCCCCTGCTCCTTCTGGCCGCTTGTGTGGGAGAGCTCTGGCGTGGACACCAGAGGTGAGCCCCTCACTTCCACGGGAAAGCTACAGGTTTGGGCAGTCACAGACACTCAGATGCCTGCCTGGATGGGTCCCACTTCCAACTCTCTGCTCAGCCTGGGCCACTGCAGGGAAGGTGACCAGGGAGGGGTGAGAAGCAGTTGTTAGAAAGCCTTAGGTCCTCTCGCAGTTCTAGCAACACACATTCCCCCAAGCCTCAGAGATCTTGCGTCCCAGGTGTGGCGCCTCCTGATGTCTCCTGCTTTGAGCTGCCCTCTTATTCACCTGCATTAAAATGTTGGGAAAGGGATGGGCAGGGGTCTGGCACCTCTGATATTAACCCAGCGCACAGTCACTCTCTGTGACTGCTGCAGCCGGGCCTGCCTCAGCACTCGACCACCCTCACCCCAGGTCCCTGGTCCCCTCTGGACCTCTGAGAGCACTGCCCATCCTGCCTGTACCTTCTGGCTGCTCAGCTGACATCTGACTTATTTCTTAGAAGAGAACCTTCCAGATCTAATGAAGCCTTTCTTCTGTGGATCTGCGGAGGGGGAAATTTCCAGACTTTGGTGTAGGAAACTGTAAACACTGTGCAAGCTGCATGGGGGGCCCCACCGCTGCCCTTTCTGCTCTGCTCAGAGAGGGGGATACCCGCTCCAGGCCACTGAGCTGAGCGCTTCAGGAGCTCGAAGACCCTGGAGAGAAGTTTTTGGTGGCCCTCCGCTACCATTTCTGGATTTGCAGAACGCAGCTGGTCATGTTTGCATGGGGGAGGGGTGCTGGCATTGGCAGTGGGTGCACCCGGAGGATGGAGCCAGGACAATTAATCAAATGCCTTTTCTCCTGGATTTCCACTGGCCTCTGATGACAGATGAGGCAAAGCCACTCAGGAGAACACTATTTTGGTTTCCAGCTGGGAACGTGCACTAAGTTTTCCTTAATACCCACAGCACCCAAAGGCTTTGCTGTAATACACTTTAATGCACGAAACACCCATAAATTATCCTTCACACTGTTACAACTTCCAACCTGGAACAACTTGGAAAAACCAGCCTAACAAGAGGCTGCTTTTTAATCTCTCAAGCCACAAGGGAAGAGAAAGTTCAAGCAGAAACACCTACCATGAGAATCTCAGAGATTTTTGTGAGAGGAGAGTAGTAACCAAGCAGAGCTAAGCTGCTTGTTTGTGTCAGCTCCAAGATGCCGCTCCCCGCCCCCAAGTCCGCTCTCCCTCCGTGGTCTTTGCCAGCCAGCCCTCGGGCTCTGCGCCCTGACCCCCAAGCCAGCTGCCCCCACCCCCGGCAGCAGGCGGTCGAGCTGAGGTGTGGCTCAGGGGCGGCTGAGCCTGGGCGACCTCGGTCCCGCGCGGCTCCGTGGAGCGCCCCAGGCTCGCAGGCTGCCCGCATCAGCCCGGGGGCCCTGGCTGGGGACGCGCGGCCCCCGGCGTCTCGCAGGGGTGAGCGGAGACTCGGGCTCCATTCTCAGCCCTCACCTGGACACCGCGGGGCACTTTCCGGACGGGGCGCGCACACCAGCTCGCGCGGTGCACCCCGCCGCCCCGCGGACCGCCGCGCCTCCCACCGCGCTCCAGCCCGCGCATCCTCTCTCCCGGGCCGGGTCGCTCTCGCTCACTTGCGCGCCGTCCCCCTGCCGGCGCCCGCGCTCACCCCTAGCACCGCGGTGCCGCCCTGCGGCGCAAACACGGGCGCCCGACTCCGGGCCATCCCGGGCACCGCAACTCCGCCGCCGGCGCGAGCGCGGCTCCCCCAGACTCGCAGCCCGCCGAGGCGCCCGCACCCGCTCGGGACGCTCCTCTCGCGGCGGCACTTCAGCGGGGGGGGCTCGGATGTCAGGCTCTCTCGCCACAGCGGCCCCTCGCGCACCTCCCCGGAGCCCAAGCGCGCCGCTCCGCGCCCGCGGCCGCACTGCGCCCCTCTCGGGGCTCAGCTCGGGGCAGCCCGACTCACCGCTGCGCTCCCCTCCAGCTCCCAGCGCGCTCTGCTTGAGCGAGCAGGAGCTGATTTAACACAGGCGTCCTAGGCCCCTCCCCCAACTCCTGAGTCACTGTAAATCCTCCCCCC
>JAGFMF010011645.1:4004046-4030724 GCA_019455555.1 Galemys pyrenaicus | reverse complement strand
GTAAACCCCCCCCCCCCCCCCCACCGTTGCAACCCTCCCGATTTCCAGCCCTAGTAGCCCCGCACCTGCTTGGACTAGGCAGAGGTGCGCCGGCTCACGGGGGTCCTACGGGCTAGACAGAGATCTAGCCTTCCCAGGAGGGCTGGCCTGACCCAGTAGGGAAGGGTTCAAATCTCCCTGAGGTCAAAGGGAAAGCGGCAGGGTCAGAAGGACCAGCCGAGCTGTAAAAAGCAGGACTGGGCTTTCTGGGCATGCTGGCCAGGCTGTATTGGTCAGATGCCAGTGGGTCGCGGAGGCCGGGGGTGTGCGGAGTTGTGTGGCGTTGCCCCACCTCTCAGCTCTTCCCTGGCCTTTGCCTGCTGCCAGAGCCTGGGGTGTGGGGTAGGGGTCTGACTGGGTTCCCCTCTGTGCTCCAGGTTCAGGCAGCTAGTGGCTGCCAAGCAGAAAGCAGAGAAGTTTCGCCCAGGACAAAGAGAAGCGAGCACCCAGGAGTACCTCCCCAGGTGCAGGTGGGGCTTCTCTGAACATGAGTGAGGACCACGGCTTGGAGAACCCGAACCAGCGAGAAGGCCCCTGGCGGGGGCTAGTCCAAGTCTGACTTAGGGACAAGGAGCAGAGAAAAGATTAGCCATTCAGACCTAGACTCGGGACTTTAATTTAAGGCATTGCTTTCTGGAAGCTTCTGGGGTCCTTGCCCATCTAAAATTGTAGGCAGATTTGTGTCTGTGTGCAGTGGGTGCATTTTTCTGGCAGGAGGCTCTACAGCTTTCACAAGTTCTGCAGGAGGTCTGTCTAAACTGACCAGCGAGGAGCCTCTGCCCCACCCCAGGCCCTACCCAAATTCCTCTTTACCCCCCACCTTGCAGATTTTAAGAGGTGGTTCTCCTGGCTGGTCCTCCAGAATTTTTCTTGGGTTCCAATGAATTCAGAGTTTGCAAGTAGCTGGTTTGACCCAAGCACTGTGACCTTCTCACTCTAAGCTCCAAATCAACAAGGCAGAAATAAATACCCTTGAAGTTAGTTTTTTCACCAAATACGCATCATTAATTATAACAGTGTTCTGGGGGAGTCATAGGACTTTGACAGTTTACGTTCCTGCTCCCTCCAGCGTAATGCTCATTGATGTCTTTGCTTTTTCCCTAAACAGACTGCATGTTCAGTTCCTGTGCAGCGCTGATACCACAAGGGAGGAAGGATTTAGTGAGGCTCAGGGATTCCTGTTAAAAGACCAAGGGTGGTCCTTTGAGGGATTAGTAAGGGCTCGTGAACAGGGTGAGACCCCTGCTTAGGCGGTTCCAACTCCCTTGACTCAAATCAGTCTGAGGTCTTCACTTACTTCTGTTTTCACCTTCACCCCCATTCCTACATTCATCCTTGTTCTGCATACCCACAAGGTAGAAAGAAAGCCCCAGAGTTGGAGTTGGGCTTCCGCTTTAGTCTGGCCTCACTGCTTCCCAGCAGAGACCCGGGCACTTCTGGGTTGTTCAGAAAAGTGTGCTGAATGAACACGCTGGCGCTGCTGGGTGCAGGGGCCTGGAGGCACCGTAAGTGACCCTTTCTGCAGAAGCAGCACCAAAGTCAGGATGACCCATAAAGAGATTTGTCACTGACAATTAAACAAAAGATTTTCTAGACAATGGGACAAATTCATTCATCAATCATGTCATGTGTGAACTTGTCTGAAAGCGCCAGCCCTGAGTCTTATAAAATAGCTGCTGAGATTTTAGCGACGAAGTTGAAACATTTAGAATAACAGAGAATTTGGTTGTCGAACACACAGCTTTTGTATGTGTTCTTGTGGCATTGCCCAGAAGGACAAAAGGATTTGGGACACTTGTGGTTCTTTTTCATGTGGTGTGTAAGAGGGAAATTTTAAAATGATGTAAGCAGAATTTGAGCCTCGATGTTGATCATATTCTGATGGCACATGTTGGTTTAATAAGAGCGCCTTTCTACCCCTGACTAGCTCTATTTCTGTCCCTGAACTTGAAAGGGCTCTAGTAAATAAGACCTAGTAAACAATAAACAAGCCAGCACTCCAAGTATTAGTTATTGAGGGCATACTGTGTGCCAGGCACTGCTGGATGGCTGTGGTCCCTGCTTTCAGAGAGCTGAAGCTCTAGAATAGTCCATGGACTGGATTATCAGGCTGTGGCCACGTGAATCATGGTGTCCCCAGGTCAGAGGACCGGACCTGGCACTCCATAAAGGTTCAACAAATACTGGTTTCCTCCAACAAAGGTCAGAGTCATTTGTGGCTGTCAGATAACCTTCCACATTGGATGTGTTTCCAGGAGGTTCCAGATCACATTGGCCTGAGCACAGAGACTGTAGTCAGGTGTTTCTTCTCCTTCTTCTCCCACTTTAACAAAGGGCCGGAAGGAACTTGCCTTCTCCTGGGTCATTGAGAGAAGGACCTTAAGCCCTGGGCCAGTGACATTTATAGAAATACAAAGCAGCTGGGAGGTCACTGGGCTACAGGAATGGTACAGACCAGCAGCAGATAAGAATGTTTTCCTGTACTAGATTTTCTCGAAAGAGCTTTTTATCCAGGGTATCAAAATAACCAGCAGCTGATGCATTTGCTGCTTTGGAGGACAGATTGTGGTGTGTGCAATAATCGTTGTTATTTCTGAGGATTCAGAAGCCTGCAGCCATTGAGTGCCTCATCAACAGAGATACTCAGCCCAGTGCAAAGCTCGGCCCTTCTCCATTCCAGAAGGCCAGGACAGAGTGCACATTGCTATTTAAAACGCCAGGAGGCTCAGCAGCGATCTGCCAGGACAGATGCAGTAGCTGGGTCTGCTGGCAATATGTGTGAGGCACAAATTTCATCCCAGTTGCAGGAGGAAGTGATCTCTTTGGCTCAAAGATTTTCCCCCTTCCCTCTCATCAGAGTGGAGCAAAAAACTTCAGAAGAGGAAATGTTTTCTGATGCTTTGTGAGGTACGCAGTTACGGAGTCACGGAGAGGCTTGCTCCTGCCAGCCCAGTTAAGGTGTTCTCCCCTTCCCTCTGATTCCTTGAGTGTCTCCGTCTCTACGGGTTCCCTGTCTTTTCCTCGTGAACCTGCACTTGTCTGTTCTGGCCCTCCTGCTGTCCGACTACTGGATTTCTCAATTTCCTTTCACTACCAAAGTTCTCAGCAGAGTGCTCTATACCCACCATTTCCTTGGCGCCCCTTAACTTCCTGCGATCGGATCCCCCTCTTCTTCCCTTCCCACCAGAGAACCGGTATTTTCTTCTTCGAGGTTACCAGTTGCAGTAACGCCACTGCCAGCATCATCCTGTGGGATCCCGTTTCACAGGCACTGGGTCGGCAGTCCTCAGTCCTAAGGACAGGTGGCATCCGTTTGTGGAAGATGGACCCCAGAACCCCAAGACTAGTCTCTTGGTATAGGTCACTGGTAGCCCCTCAAGTGTTGCAGTAAAGATTTGAACGACACCTGTGAGGCTCTTGCTGTCAAACACCACAGCTCCTGCTCCTTCCAGCCAAGTTCAGTGGGCTCGCCAGGCCTCGGTCCCCTCTCCTGCTCCTGCCCGGCACACTCTCCTTCCAAGGCTTCCGTGATGGGCTCTCTCACTTCCCCATCTCCCGCTCTGAATTCTCTGGCTGCCCTCAGAATGCTTGTGCCTCCCGAGGCTCCTCCAGGCCCTCACATTTGCTACCTCAGTCTTCCAGGTGTTCCTCCCTAATTTTATGATTTCAACTTGAAAGCTGCCCTCTCAAGCATGCTCCTTTGGTCACTTAAAATTTTGAGTGTCTCTGTGTGAAAAGTACCACCTGGGGTGTTGCTTTAGATTGTCTGCCCGGGCCCTGGTGAGGATGTGCCAGTTCTGACCCTCAGCTCCTGCATCCGGGACCAGGGGACCATCCCAGGTTGGAAAAGTACTCCAGCTGGTGCAGTTCATCTCTTTTCCAGCAGGGGCACTGCAGCCCAGGAAAGCCACCAGCTTGGACCTGGGGAGCTTTAGCTCACCCATGTCTCCAGTAGATGATGTGACCTTGGGAGAAAGATCTCTCCTCTCTGAGCTGTAATAACTATCATTACTTATAATTATAGAATTAAGTATATTAAATAATTTATGAGCACCTGCTCTGGGCCAGTCCTATTATAGATCCTGGGGATTCAGCCAGTGAACAAAACAGCCTCTAGTCACATGGAGCTTAAATTTTAGTAAGTTGCTTCACCTATTTAATAAATGTTTATTGAATGTACATTATATGCCAGGGCGCACAAAAAGAAAATTGCAATACTGGTGAGCTTGGCTTGAAAGGAGGATAAGAGAGGTATGAAACCAGCGATGATGACACAGGCCATGTTCTTTGTGCAAAGAAAGTCCCAGTGGCTTGAAGCTGAGCCTCTGCTCTCCCAGCCCACAGAACTGTGAGCCTCCAGTTTCTCAGTCTGGTCTCACGCTGTTTCCTCCAATGGCCCCCACAGGCCCAGCCCGGCGCAGACACCTGTGAGCTCCTCCTGCTCCTCTCCTGTTGGTGCTCCCCCTGAGCCTCCAGCACTGCAGCTGCTCCAAAGTTTCCCTCTGAGGCCTCATTCCATATCTCCGATCAGCCTTGGTGTCGGGGCACCAGGTATACCCACTGGTGTATCAAGTGCCCCCTTGATTCAGTTCTGTAGAGCTTTGCAAATGCTCTTTCCTGTCGCCTGGGGTCTTGCTGACAGGTGGGGTGCTGTGGTGCTGAGGCAGGCAGGATCTCACACCTTCCTTCTCAATGCTTCCAGTGAGGAGGTGGGATAGATAGGTGGACTCTTCTGTTTCCTGGCTCACTCTCTGTCACCTCAGGGGTGCAGCTCCAGGTGTTCATTATAGCTCTTTTCTGGGGTAGGAGATCTACTAGGTAGAAGAGGAGAAAGATCAAGAAGAGATAGTTGCCACCATGCAGGAACTTGCTGTCCAGTGGTGGCGCAGACGCAGAAACTGAGAAGACATGTGCGGGGGAGATGGGCGAGCTCAGGGGAGGGTGTTCGACTGATCTGGAACTTCAGGGTCTCTTCCTGGCTGTGGCACTTGGCAGAAGTGCCGTGTTTCTTCATGACTCACGAAGCCCTGTCAACTAGTCCCTCCTGCCACTTCATCCTCTCCTTACTACCCCTGTTCTCTGCTCCAGTTCGCCACATTGGCGAATGCCCCTGTTCTTCAGCAAGCTGTGCCGGCAGCCTCATGTGCTGTTTCCAGCACCTTCGGAGCAACTTCCCACCTACTCCTTTGGCCACCCCTCCTCCTTGAGACCCATCTCTTCGAATCACAGCTGATGGTTCTGACTTGGTCCTCCAAGTCAAGGCTGGGTGCTTGTTCTCGGTACACCGGTAGCACTGTATTTCTAGAACAGAGGCTTAATAAATCTTTGTGAGTGAGTGCTGTCTGCACTGAGCTTTGACGCATGAGTGAAGCCAGGGAGGAGGGTTGGGAAGGGCATCGTTTTAGACAGAGGGAACAGCTTGAACTAAGGCGTGCGAGTGTGAACTGCAGCCAGTTTGGATTAAAACAGCATCAAGTGCCAGAAGATCAAGCTAGAGCAGTCACGGGGAGCCCGGGGTGCAGGTGGATTCCAAGGGGGGACCGAGTGCAGGGAGCCCTCTGGGGTCTGTAGGCATTTGCCAGCCTCGCAGAGTGATCCTTCCTCAGTGCCATCTCGCCCAAGGAGAGAGGGACCTGGGGCGTCGCAAGGTCGGTTGAAGGCCGTTTCAAAGAAGGGGAGAACAACCACCCCCACTAGTGCTGTCTGCCTCCTGGACTCACTGTCCCATGCCCAGGGAAAGCCCCAGGCACTGGCAGAGAAAGGCCACCGGTGTCGTGGCAGTGGAGAGGGCGGAGCAGCCGGGCTGGTGGCCAACACCTCTGAGCACGTGCTTAGCCTGGTGCCCCCAATTTTTCATTCTCTCTTCCCAGTTTGCTCTACTTGGATTGAAACATGAAGCTCACGCCCAAATGAACAGTGAGTGAGCGGGGGCCCTGGGAGCTAAGCCTAAACAGGAGACACATCTAAAATAAATTTAGGGGAGAAATTTGTCACAAAGTGGAAAAGAGTTTTATGGGGAGATGAAGAAGAAAAGAGGATTTCTAGAGGGCCCTGGGGTTCCTGATTTGCCTGACCAGCGAAATCGTGGTGCCAGCGATGGCAGTCGGGTGTCTGAGCCTGGACCACTTGTGACCGCTGGGAAGCAGGTCTCCAGCAAATGGGACATTCAAGGTCAGGTGCACAGCACAGAGCTCTAGTGGGCAGAAGAGACAGCAGGTGGGTGGTCTCTGCACACTGCACCAGGCTGAGAGGACCCGCAGCATTATCTTGGAGTCTTTGCTGAGACTCCCTTCTCATCAACTTGGTGTTCTTTATCCCCTCCAGGCTGGCCCCAAGCCAAATTTAGCAGCATCTCCCAGAGGCCTAAGCCCAGAGGATCAGGCCCGTCAGTCCTGTGTTCTCTGGTTCTCTTACCTGTGCTTCCGTGCTACTCGCCCACCTCCACAAGTGTGCCTGTGGGTAAAGCACGGCTGGACCTGGCCACGGATCACCTGGTCCAGCTTTTCCCGATCCTATTGTGCTTTCTAGAATGAGGGGGGTGCACTTCTCCCTCCTTTCCTCAGTCAGAGCTTCTCTTCTGCCCCATCCTGTCCCATCTCGGGCTCTCTCTACCCTGCATTTCCAGTGAAACTCTATGATCAGGACCTCCAAGTCTGATTCTTGCTATTTTAACGGAAGCTTAAAGAATTCAGAGTCACCTCTTCCCTTTTTATTTGTCTCCTGAGAATGCTGGGCTTTCAAAATTATTGTCTTGTTATGGAGTCAAAGATCCCACTCTCAATGTGGAAAGATGAATGTTGACTCTTTCTTCTAGCTTCCAGCTGCAACAATCCCCAAAGTCTCCCAAAAAAACCACATGCCCCAGCAGAATGGTGGGTATATGTGTGTATATATATATATACACATACACACATACTGTATTTATATATATTATATAATATACAGTATACTATATATAACATATACTATATATATAATTTACCTGGAGATATAAGTTCTCAGCACATGCATATTTATTTATATTTGATTAGTATGTATGTAAACTTACCTTTATATAAATGAATAAGTGGAAGGTCAGAGAGTTTGAATGACCAGTGTGAGGTCACCCAGCAAGCAAATTACTGACCTAATCTGTTGGTCTACAAAGCCCAGGTCCTCCAGGCTGCACCTGCTAACTGATATTTGGGAAAATTCTTCAAGAAGCCAGTTTCAGGTCTCTAATGTTATTTTCTGGCATGCAAGAGTGTGGTGGAAGCCCAGAGGCTACATTGCCCTTGAGGGCGCTGCTGGTGCAATGCCGCAATGACCTTGGCCGTGCTGGTGGCCTCTTTCAGTTCAGAGCTGACCCTGGCTCAATAAGCAACAGTCTGGCACCTGCAGGGAGTCTCCAGGTTACCAGAGGGGTGTGTCCAGGGGTGGAGCTGCAGGCTGGGGTGCTGCAGGGGTTGCAGATGTGAGGTGAGCATCACTTATGAGGTGACGGGACCACCTTTTTGACAAAAGTCTAAGTTCCAGCGAGATTCGTCTTCTGAGAGTCTAGCAAAAATCGTCTCTCTCTGGGGGACCTACAGCACCCTCCGTTCTTATGCTTCCTGTGGAAATGACCTGGAACGCTTATGGGCCTGAGGTGAAATGGACTGAAGTCCACCCATTCCCTCAGGGGCGTCTGCTGTCCCGTGGGCAACAAGGCTGATGGGGCGAGCTAACTTGTAAACAGAGTGAACACGGGGAAACATGGGGTGTACGGGGACCCTGAAATCCTTTCTCATTTGTTCACAAATTGCATGGCTCTTTCCTCTTCCTGGGGGCATTTTCCCTGCTCTGTGTCCCCTTCACTACACTGACCCGGCCTCATCTCTGAGGATTCAGCGTAGATGTGACTTCCAAAGGCAAAGGACTGCCCAAGTTGGGGTCGAGGAGAGGGTTGCCCCAGGGTCCCTGTGACTGCACTGCTACAGCATCAGCCTTGTCTGCTTGTAGGCCCTTCTCCCTCCCCCAGCAGGCTTCCCTCTGCGACCCAGGACCTTCCAGCCCTGGCACCTAAAGCCAACCTGCACCAGCCGGTGCCCCGCCCCTCACCCGTGCTTACCTGCGTGTTTACATGCATGCGCTTCCACTTTTGTATCTTCATGTGGATGTAATCAAACATGCAAAACCACAAGCTTATATTTGCTCAAAGGGAGGAAAAGAAAAGAAAAAAAGCCCAGTCTTTAGAACCAGAAAGGTCTGAATTCCTAAGTCCAGTTCCTTTGCTCATCGAAACCAAGCCCGGCACAGTAGGTTAAAGTGATGCCTGCTTTAAGGTGTAGGGGAGCGCTGTTAGTGGGTGCTTTATACAGATTTGGGTGCAACCCCCTCCTCCACACCCCAAGCGCATGTGCCTGTGACTGCACCCCTACCTGCCTGTCCAGGGCAGAGCAGGGGGAGGGTAGCAGTCCCAGGGGAGTCTTGGTGACCAGACTTTGGCGGACAACAGGCCTGGAGCAGCCAGAACGCTCCCCTCTTCCTCCCCCGCTGGGCCAACAGCTCCCCGTAGAACGTCCACGTCCTCGGTCTCTGCTCCCTCGTTCCGGAAGCCTGCCAGGTTTTTTTCCAGGGTGGAGATGCATTTATCCTATCCACCTGCTAATTTTAAAAGTTCCCCAAGTGCAGAGACGGCTTTGATCTCCAGCAGGGGTTTATTTCTTCCCATTAGCATCACATTATACAACCTCTGACAGATTAATCACAGCTATTGTTGTGCTGTTTATTCTACACACTGTGTAATTTTACTTTCAAAATGTAATTTTAATTAAGAAGGAAGTGCATAAGGGGAAGGCATTCTCTTGACAGACAGGCTGCTAGGCCCCTCGGCAAGGCAAGGCAGGTGTGGCCCCTGCAGTGGCGACTTCTCCCAGAAGGGGCTCCAGTGCCAGCCAGGGGAGGAAGCGGCCCAGCTTGTGTAACGGAATGGGAGGGCTGGAATCATTTGGCGGAAGCTGAGATAGAGCCTTACAGGGATTTTTCTTACTTGTTTTAATGGAAGCTTAAAGGCCTGTGTACTATGTAGCCTAAAGAATGTGACTGATGTTTCCTAGAAGGCTGGCTAGGGAGACAGGTTGAGTCTGTGGCCTTCAAAGTTCCAAGGTTGAGTGCCCTGGGCCTGAGCTACTTACTGCCTTTGTGATTTGGGGAAAATTACTTAATCTCTCCGTGCATCAGGTTCTTCAGAGGAGGAAGACCCCACCAAGGGGACCATGGAGGTTTAACCAAGACAGTGCAGGTAGGGTCTTTTGGGTGATTCTTGGCACATAACGAGTGTTCAGCGAAGGGACCATTATCCGATCCCACATGCATTTTCATCTGCCCAGATCAAACTAGGGGTGACAGAGGAGAGCGGCAGACTCGGCCAAAGGGACAGATTCGCAGCAGGCCCAGCCTGCTTTGGAAAGAGGAACTACTTCAAAACCACAGAATCCAGAAACACATTTCAGCTTCCCCATTTCCCCTCAAGTTCTGGAGCCAGAGCCAGATACCAAGTTGTTGGAACAACAATTCACTTTTTAAAAAAAGAAAAACATTTTGTGGTGAGGGAAAAAATGTTTGCACAAGAGACCCAAGAAGAAAAGCTCCTATGTGATGTAGCCCTGCTGGCCTCAGATGAATAAAAAGCTTCTTTGCTACCAAGACCTTAGAACATGGGGGAGACTTGGCTCAGACTCAGCAGCTGATGTGTCAGGTCCAATATTCTGCTGTCAGACCCGATTGTGTGATTAGGGTGATGAGGAAGCCTCTCTGATGCCCTTGGAAATGAGTCTGTGTTGTCACTGGAGAGTAGCAGTTGCTGCAGGTCTCATATCCTTGTGGAAGAATCTAGAAACCATCAGGCTCCCCCAACCAAAAAGCTGCAGAAGTGAAAAAGAAGGAGAAAGGAAGAGGAGTGGTGAAGAGGAAGAGGAAGTGAAGGAGGAGGAGGAAGAGGAGGAAAGAGAGGAGAAGGAGGTGGAGGAGGAGGGAGAAGAGGAGTGAGGAGTAGGAGCAAGAAGAGGAGGAAAAGAAGGAGGAAGAGGAGTGAAGAGGAGAAGGAGGAAGAAGAGAAAGAATGAAGAGGGACAAGGAGGAAGAGAAGGAAGTGGAGGGGGTGGAGGAGGAGGAAGAGGAAGAGGAGAAGAAGAAAAATGAACCTCAAATTCCTATAGGGTAGACCCACTATTCCCACTTAAAATTCAAGGTTAGGTCCCAGCAAGATTAAAATTCAAAGGACAACCAGATTTCTCTTGTTGCATTAGAATCTTGTCATTTCAAACGTTGAGTCCTCTGCGATCAGATATTCAGCTTTTCCTTCTCTCTCCAGCGCAGATCTGAGTACACACCATACCTGGTAAACCTGGTCTCCAATCATTTGCCATTAGCCTGAATGGAGTAAAATCACCCCAAGAAATGGGCACCCTCGTTTGGGCTCATTCGTTACCAGGAACCCTTTGCAGTAGTGGGACTTAAATACTGTTTTTTCATAACAGCTGGGATCTGTTAGGATGGAATAAAGGTATAAAAGGGGTAAAAACTGACGACAGCACATATGGCATTGTCATTAGTGGAATTTAGAATACGGTTGATATAGGAAACAGTTCGTGTGTCCAGAAGCAGCGCACAAAGTCACATTGTTCCCACTGTGGCTTCAGCCTCCGAGCTCCGGGCATGTGTGCAGGGAAAGACAAGACTGGTTTGCGCTGGAAGAGAGGGTGGGTCTCCAGGACAGCAAGTGCAGCGTTTGCAGATCTCTCGGCAGAGGATCGAGGCACAGAACATGCCTTTTTATGGGGACATTTCTTTTCCAATGAAAAGAAAATCATCAGAGACACTCTGTCTTAGTTAACATTTTTATAGGCTTTGATATGCTTTTTGACACTTTTATTTAATACAGATATTCATTTAAACATCAGAAAGAAAAGCTAACACAATTTCAGTTTATTCTACACATTTTTCCAATACTGGATCCTGGTAAACATCACAGGCTGCCGTCCCTCAGCTCTGAGAATTGCTATTTGGCTTCGAAGGCTGGAAATCTCTTTTGCAATACTGCTTTTTTCCTGTAAGAAGAGGAGATTCGGTTCTATACTTCTTGTTGCTTCTCACCGCTTTGCCACGCGTGGGAAATTTCTGATCACTAACTGACTAAGGTGGCTAGGCTTCCGCAGACCCCAAAGGAGGTCTAAGACAAGAGCCCCTAGCTCTGGCCATTGGCCACAATTTGCAGAAGTCACAGAGAGGGCTCAGAGTTGGCACTTTCAAAGAACAGTTTTAAAAGGTACAGCTGCTAATAAAAACGACAGTCGGGCCCTTTGCAAATTTAAAGCATGACATAAAAATGCTTACACAAATGATCCTAGTTGGTGTGCTAGGAGACAAAGAAGCGAGTCGCACTATCTGTTTTTAGCAGCATGCAAGCCCTGGGGAGCAGCTCAAAGAAAGCTTTGCAAGAACGACACAAAGCTGGCAGGGCAGGAGAACACCAGCAAGACAGAGGAAAGGAAGGGCATGCATGTGGTCCCCACTTGGTAGGTGTCAAACACACACACACACACGCACACACAGTTAACAGGATGCATTTTGTCAGTTTCTTGTAATAACTTTTCCCCTTAAGTTCAGTTTGGGATCAGATCCAGCAAAGTCAAGGTGCGGGTGAGGAACGGGCTTGCACCTCTGAAGGAAGATGCTCCTTCACTCTTGCTGAAGACTGACTCACACGAAACAATGAAGGAGGCGACACCCCTTTTGCACTGCTCTGCCTCTTCTCCCTGCATCCCCTCCAAGGCCCACATGTAACCCGGGTCCCCCCTGCCCCGGCTGGGTCAGAGACAGGGGAGAAAACGATGCGCTGATCTCAGATGACTCGATTATTCCTGGACAAGATCGCCTACCGCTCTGGACCTCGTTTTCTTCAACTGAAACGAGGCTTAGAATTACTGATTTCGAGGGTGTCTTTGAATTGCTAGTCGCTAAAATAAATCAATCCACATTAAGCAACCTCTCCAGCGGGTATTTTCATCTGGAAGGAAGTTGCCCGAAAAGGGTAATGTGATGCTTATCCCAGAGGGATGACTCTTTAATGGTGAAATTTCAGGCATTTTTGCCTGCTAAATGAAAAACAAAGTTCTTTTTTTGAAACTCGTGTGTGTGTGTGTGTGTGTGTGTGTGTTGCTAGGAGGGGGTGGTTTGGAGGGTTGAGAGCTTTTTCAACCTCTCAGCTGCCACACCAAAAAACCCTGAGATCATATTTGATTCATTTTTTTTCTACCCAAAGTTCAATTCATTAGCAAATCATTGTGGCGTGACATCATGTATCTAGAATTATCTCCAGTATTGCCTGCGAGCCAACAGAATTTCATCTAATCTCCCACCTGGATGAAAGCAGGGCTCTCTCCACTGCTCCCCTGGCTCTCTCTTGCTCCCTCAGTCTGTTTTGAACCATCTCACTGAGCTCCTCTGCCCAATGCCCTCTTTGGGGCGCTGTATCAATCAGTGTGGGCTGGACGATGCTTGGGTAACAAGCTACCCCAAAGCCTCAATGACATACCCCAGCTAAGCTTATTTTCCTTCAGAAAGGGGCTACCTGACTCGCTCCCATTTTGTTGAAGTGAGTCTGAGCAATTCATGTGATCACACTGAGAATCAAAGGGAGAGGAAGGGCAGCCCTATTCTGCTTCAGAGGAGGGAAGACCAGGAATATTTGGCAAAAACCAAAATGACTACCACTGCTTCCCACCCCATTCAGGAAGTGGCCTACATCCTGGGCTCGTCCTCCGGGGCTCTGCAGGGTTTGAATGCGCAACCTCATTACCTTGAAGGTCATGCTTCATTCTATTTCCTTCTCCCTCCATTTCAGCTATGTCCCACTCCAGGCACCTTTCCCTATCTCCTGACCCCAGGGCCTTTGCACTTGCTGTCCACACCATGATATTCTTGCACAGCTCACTTCCTTGCTTCCTTCAAAATTTTGCACACATGTCCCCTTCATAGTGACAACTTTCCCAACCACCGTAATTAAAAACCACCCACATGTATAGCCCAGCACCTCCTCTCTGGCTTCTTTGATTTTTTTTTTTCCTTCTGACCTTGTCACTTCTTAATATAACCTATACCTGACTTACGTATTCTGTGGCAGAGTGTAATCATTGAAAGCACAGGCTCTGTATTACTGAGGTTCAAATCCATGACTCGCACTTCTTAGCTGATGGCTTTGGGGAGCTGCTTGACCTCTCTGTGCCTCAGTTTCCTTGCCTGTAAATTGGGTTAATGCTAGTGCTCACCTCGTGAGGTGGCAGCGAAGACGCCATGTTAAGGCGCTTAGAGCCGGGACTGTTCGAACGACAGCACTTGCTGTTGTGTGCGTTGTCTGATTTGCTGCTGGCTGTCCGGACCTTAGGACAGTGGCTTTGGTCTCTTTTAGCCTTGACCCCCCCCCACCCAGAGCAGCGTCAGCAAGAACAGGCTCAGCACACCTATTACTGCTTGAATCCTGGCACATGGGGCAAGCCAGCCCGCACTCGCTCTACTCTGGCGCTTTCGTAACCCCGAGGCCCCCAGCCTCAGCATGGGGAGGAGGCAGAGCGCCCAGCCCCAGCCGGGCCAGACGGCACATGCTCCGGGTCCCAGAAAGACCTGCCCCGCCCCTGCTCAGAGCACCCCTGGAGTGGAGATGTGCAGTGGGTGCTGTGGATTCACCTTATGGGCAGCAGCGAGCTGTGCTTTCAGTCCGAGTCTAGAAACAAATCCCAGCGCGCGGGTGAAGCCTGGTGTGGCCTTGAGCTCTGTGCTCTGCACCTGCTCAGACTGTCCAGTTGCCAATGGCAGGGATTTGTCTCTGCCACGTCTCTGGGGGTCTCTGCTGGACCCCTGTGGGCTCCAGTTGCTGTCACTGGGCCAAGCACACAGTAGGTGCTTTATACAGGTCTGTTAGATGAACGAGCCAACAGATTCAGGGGCAGAAGTCAAACAGTTCACACCCTTCCTAGTGTGGTGAAGGGAATTTTGATGCCCTGAAGGGTGGGAAATGCAAAAGCTATCAGAACCTATTCCCCCCTGTAACTGAACAAATTAATTTAACAGCACAAACTCGAAATGTCTTAATAAGGAGCATCTGCAGTCCTGGGACGTTGTAGAGCATTGAGGCTCAGTCTGTCAGCTCTTCCCAGGTGGGTCAGCTGCCCCCGGGAAGGAGAACGAAATCAGCAATTTCCTGATCTGTCCCATCTAGAGAGCAGCGAGCGCTCGGTGGTGGACTGGCTTAGGGTTACAAGGCGGAGTGTAGCTACAGAGGAAAGTTCCTGGCAGCGAGAACACCAAGGGCGGTTCGTGCTTTTAAATCTGTTACATATGGTGGTCTTCGAGGAGGACAGTGGTGAGGGGAGACGCGGGGGGACTATCAGGTGCCGTCGTTCTTAGTTCTGGACTGGATTCTGTTGCCAGCGTCTGATGCTGTGCGAGGTCGGTGGGGAAATCACTTTCCTGTTTGCGGCTACTCTCAGCCCTCAGGCCCCAAATATGAAAGGTCTGTGGGAGCATGTGCACGACTGACAGGAGATAAGGGAGCATCATGTGGTTCCTTCTGTTTCACCTTGGAACCAGGCCTGGGAAAATGCTGGGAGTGTTTGTTCAGGGGGATGTGTTGCTTGTACCTTACTGACAGGAGGCCCCTGCCTCACCCCATCCCATGCTTATTTGCTCCCTGCCCCTTCCCTTACCTGAAAACAGAGAGCTGTGAGGTGACTGGTAAGAGTTGGCCCTAAGGAACTGTGGGCCTTAGAGCTGTGGAGCAGACAACTTTCCTATCCTCATCCTTCTTGATCCCTTTCCCAACCCCTTTGCTGCAGGCCAGCTCCGGCAACGAACCAGGGTCCCCACAGGATGAGACAGTGTCGGCGGATGAATGGATAGGGAAAGGGGCAAGGGGACGAGAAAACATAGACACTCTTTCTATGGTGCCAGCGTCTTACACCTTCCCCTGAGAGTCTCGGCAGTTCTTTATTTATACACTACACACAAGAAGCAGGAAAGCAGGGAAACATCATTTGTAACATTTTCTTAGGAAAAACTGGGGACCTTTAGGCCCCAGCCCTGTGCAAAAACATGTTTTTGAGAACAGCAGAATAACAGTCGTTACATTTTCTTAGGACTGGTACAAAACATGTTTATGCCAGGTAGGTGCATAACATGTATCTATCTGTATACTAAACATTGAGCCAGATGTAATAACCCAGCTCCATCACAATCAACTAGCCCTTTCCACCACAGGCCCCAAGCAAACAGGAAATATTAAAATGAAACCCCAAACTGTATCTATTCCTTACCATTCCATCCCCAAAAGGAGCCTCTATCCCCAACCTATCCCCAACCTATCCCGAACCCAATAGTTCATCATCAAAATTGCTCAGTAAGCAGTTATTTTGTTTGTTTAGTAAAATAGCCAATCTTACAACTGCCTGCCACCCCTCCCCCCCCCCCGGGAAATTTCCAATTAGCACTTACTATACCTTTACAAGATGGTGACAGTAGTATCAGCTAAAACAGCGGAGATCCGGCAGGGGCCAGCTTTGGAGCTCCTGATATTTCAGGTGTCCCTCATGCTGGACTTTTGTCACTAAGTGTGAGTAGCATGGCCCCTGGTACCCCTTTACTTCTCAAAAATCCCTGTATAACCCTGGAAAGTTCCTTATTTTTTATTAAATGTGTTTCCTCATCTGTAAAATGGTTCTGGACTGGATTCTGTTGCCAGCATCTGATTCTGTGCGAGGTCGGTGGGAAATCACTTTCCTGTTTGCTGCTACTCTCAGCCCTCAGGCCCCAAATATGAAAGGTCTGTGGGAGCATGTGCATGACTGACAGGAGATAAGGGAGGACAAATGAGATGGTTCCCATCAGGATGTCCATACTAACAATAGCTCCCAGGGGAGACACTGACATCACTAAGATACGTAAGCCTGAACTTGGTGTCATAAGTTCTGAGAATTACTGACTTTAACTGATACAACATATAGCAAAAGTAGGTCCTCAAATAACATCGTTTTAATCAATGTTGGTCAGGATTCTTTTTTTAAATTGACATTGCAAGACATTGAATGAAAGGATGTCCTAGGAGGAACTGCTGTGTACGAAGATGGATTTAAACCTGCTGAATTAAAAAAATCTAAGGCAAAAGGACACTTTCTATGCCCATGTCTGAAAAGAAGTGGGGTCTCTGAGGAGAAAAACTTGAGGGGAGGGGACCTATCTCACGCCTTGTTGAAGATAAGAGAGGAGCCTCCAGGAGTAAAATGTGAGGTGAAAGGATCTTTTCTACACCCTTGTCTGAGGAGAAGTGGGGTCTCTTAGGAGAAAAACCTGAGGAGAGGGAACATATTTTGTATCGTTGTTGAGGACAAGAGGGACCCTCCAGGAAAAAAATCTAAGGTGAAATGACCCTTTCTGCACCCTTGACTGGGGAGAAACAGGGAATCTGAGGAGAAAACTTTGGGGGGGGGGATGTGACCGATTCACACCTTATTGATGACAAGAGAGGCGACTCCATGAATAAAATGTAAGGTGAAAGGACCCTTTTAGTGACATTATCTGAGGAGCAGTGGGGTCTCTGAGAAGAGAACCCTGAGGAGAGTGGCCCTATTTATTGCCCCTCTTGAGGAAGATAGGTACATCTAGGAGCAAAATCTGAGAAGATACCCTTTCTGAGCCCTTGTTTGAGGAGAAAAGGGGTCTGTGAGGTCTGCTCTCTAAAGGTTTTTCTATAAGAGACCATGCTTCTCCTCAGAGGAGGGCACAGAAAGGGTTCTTTTCCTCAGAATTTTCTCCTGAATGGTGGCTCTTATACACAACAAGGCGCGAAATAGGTCCCCACTCATCAGGTTTCTAATCTCAGAGACACTGCTTCTCCTCAGAGAAGGTTACAGAAAGGGTCCATTTGCCTCAGATATTACTTCTGGAGGACTCTCTGGTTCTCAACAAGGCATGAAATAGGTCGAATCCCCTTAAGGTTTGAACTTCAGAGACCCCGCTTCTCCTCAAACAAGGGCTCAGAAAGGGTTCTTTCCCCTGAGATTATGCTCCTGGAGGCTCTTCTCTACCACAAGAAAGTCCTGAAATAAGTTCCCTCTTCTCAGGTTTCTCTCCTCAGTGACCCCGCTTCTCCTCAGAGAAAGGTGCAAAGGGGTCCTTTTCCCTCAGAATTTTCTCCTGGACGGCCTCTCTTGTCCTCAACAAGGTGTGAACCAGGTCGCATCTCCTCAAGATTTGTACCTCAGTGTCCCTGTTTCTCCTCATACAAGTGCTCAGAAAAGGTCCCTTCCCCTCAGAATTTGCTCCTGGAGGCTCTTCCTCTTGAAGCGTGTGAAATAGGCCCCCTCTCTTCAAGTTTTTCTTTTCGGAAAAGGGCATTTTCTGAGGAGAAAAATATGAAGGGAGGGGACCTTTTGCGCCATGTTGTGGACAGGAGAGTTGCCAGAATTCGAGGAACTCATTGATGTGGTTACTGTGGTTTTGTGTTACTGGCCAGACCTCTGGCCTCAGGACAGTGCTGGGGTGTGAGGGCCAAGTGCTCCTTGCAATCACATCAGGTAGCTTCACATGCTCCTTCCAAAAAGACTTGCTTCCTACCTGTGAGGGTGGGGAAATGGGCTAGTGAATAAGACAAATAAGCACTTATAATTCCTTTGCCATCTTCCCCTATCCTAAATGTTTGCAAGAGACTCTTACTACACAAAGGCAAAAACTATGTTTTTGACTGGTTGTCCTACTTTTACATGTTTAGGCCATGATCACATTCATAAGTCCTAGAGTTTTTCAGCTGGAAGAGATCCTTTTAAGAAGATAACCATGCCTGCCCCCAGGCTAAAGAAATGTTTGAATTCCCAGACTCTTCAAGAGAAAATTACTAATAAGCACAACTTTAGTTCCAGTACCAATTAAATATCAACTTTCATCAATAGCTTGACTACAATTTCCAAATTACAAATCAGACTCATTCACCTAGAGTATGTGCCCAGTTGCATATGTCCTCATGGCATCCGAGTGTGGGCCATGGGAGGCCATGGAGGGATATCTATTAATGTGCTGTGCTAACTGGTGCCATCAGCACATAGTGGGCCTGACCTTTCATCTGCTGGAAACAGACAGTATTGAAACAGAATTTTGTTTGTTGGCTTGGGAAACTTTGGCTCCTGGAGTCTTTGCGCTGTCAAGTTGCTGAAGGGCTATTTATTTGTGGAATTTGCTGTCCAGGGAGGCGCAGTCTGTGGTGGTGGATTTAAAGAGATTTATTCCTACAGGAATGGTCTCAACTGGGAAAAGATTGTTAGGGAACATTTTTAAGCTTTGTTTGTAGGTACTGGTATGTGGTCTGCGGATTTGGGAGTGTGTGTGTGTGTGTGTGAGAGAGAGAGAGAGAGAGAGAGAGAGAGAGAGAGAGAGAGAGAGAGAGAGAGAGAGAGAGAGAGAGAGAGANGTGAGAGAGAGAGAGAGAGAGAGAGAGAGAGAGAGAGAGAGAGAGAGAGAGAGAGAGAGAGAGAGAGAGAGTTAAGGATACTACCAAGGCCTTACTTAACAAAAAAGCCATAGGCTACAACCCGATATAATGGTGATTTTTCACACCAAAAATACATTCTGCATTATCCCTTTAAGTGTCCTCAAGTTTGAAAATATAGTACACTGGTATTAAATTCAGTTTATACACATTATTTCAGTGAAATAATGACTCATTGCACAGTGAAAAATCAAGGCAAACCTATAATTATTTAATTAGAAAACCTTCCTATAGGGTAGAACAACCCAACTCAGCGTTCCATTGCTGAGTTTTGAGTTTAAGTTACAGAAGGTATGAATTTTCATCTCACTGAACTCTACCTTCCAACTTATCATTTGGGATATATAATCATGGCTTAATAAACTCAGTGGAGAGGAGAAAGCATGCATTGTACAAAAAGGACGAGTGATATAAGATATATACATATAAAATAATAAACTTGGTGTATCAGGTTATGGACACAAGTCACAATCTGATGTGTGCTGATGTGTGTCTGTGACCACATGCATTCCTCCTTTCTGTCCCAGGGGTTTGTTCCTGAGATTTATCCTGGGCCCAACCCTGCCCCCACCCAGTCTATGAGGTAGCCTTATGCTCTTGTGGGGGCTGGGAAGTGCCTTCATCTAGGCTGCCCATCCTACCTGAGGTAAAATTCACTGGGGCTATTTTTGTTTCTCTGCAGCTTGGGCTTTTCTGAGGATGGAGCTGAGAGTGAGAGGAGCAGAGATACTGAGAGAGAAGTGAGAAATAATAATGATAATAACTCTGTGCCCCTGTGCCAGTTCTGCCTGAAGCTAGATCCATGCCTTAGACAGCTTGGTTTTTGATAACAAAATACCGTAGAAGGAGGGAGAGAGGGAGGCAGGGAAGGAGAGGAAGAGATGGAGCAAGAGGGGGAAAGAGGGTGTAGCGGCAGGAAGGTGGCGGCACTGGAGCAAGGGTCGGGATGGTTCTTAGCAGACTGGTCAAGGAGGGAGAGTCTTGGAGCCCTCTGTGGCTTTTCATGCTTATTTGTAGAGGTGGCCAGGTACACGGCAGGCAGGGGTGCTGGGGGGCCGGGAGGCTGGCAGGCCTCCCAGCCCCCGGCGCATCTCACCCTCTCAGCTACTTTGCTGCTTCTGCTGCTCCTTGGTGCTCTCGCTGTTGGTCTGTTGGTCAGTACTGTCAGTCCTGTCAGTTCTGGCGTCCTCATTTAAGCCCTTGTCCAACGCAGGTGCGCCCACTTGCGCGTGTCCATCATCAGTGGTGGGAGGGTGGAAAGACCTGATCATTCTCTGACCCTATAGAAGGGAAGGGGAAAGGGAAAGGAGAAGAAGGTGAAATGGACTGAAGGGCCAATTGTATGGTGCAGGTTGGCAACTAGACTTTTGGTGGCGAACATGAGGTGAATTTACAGATGCTGATTTATGAGGCTGCACAGCTGAACCTGCATAATGTTATAACCACACTACTTCCACTTCCAGGGCACTTGTCCCATCAAGAGGAGCCACCCTCATGATCTCATCTAAACTTAATTGGCCCCAGAGGCTCCACCCCCAAATACCATCACAATGCATACTAGGCTCTTTTCCTTTTTATGAATTTTGGGAGGAGACCAGCATTTAGTTTATAACAACCTGCCTCTGGACTTGTAAATTACGTGGTCCCATAAATTAATACTTTGCTTTACACTAATTTAGGTTGTCACTTGTAGCTGATCCTTAACCGATAGAGCAATCCATCTTAGAGACAGGCATAGTCAAACCTCGCCCATTAGGAGTTTCCATTTACTCCAGGATTAAAACTATTTCTCCTTCCACTGTATTTTCCTTCCCCGCCTCCCAAGCACAGGTGTGCCCATATTGGAGTACTCTGAATCATTGCCTTGGAGTCTGAGTTGCTTTGTATATCTGCTTCCTGGCTAGAAGGCAACTCAACAAATTGCTCGATAGAAAGGCTGTGAAAAGATCTGGATGAAGCTCCCATTTCGTTTTCTTGCAGGTTTCCTACATGGCTACTTGTAGGGTAAAGGGTGATCAGGTCTTTCCACCCTCCCACCACTGATGATGGACACCTGCAGTGCTGCGAGCACTCCAGGGTGGGCATGCGCAAGTGGGCGCACCTGTGTGGGACTCGGGCATAAATGGGCGGTGTCATGAGGACGCCAGAACTGCGAGCACCAACAGCCAGAACTGTGGGAACTGTGAGGACCAACCGACAGAACTGATGAGAGCAGCAGCAGCAGAGAGAGAAGAAGCAGCCGAGAGGGTGAGATGCGCTGGGGGCTGGGAGGCCTGCCAGCCTCCCGGCCCCCCGGCACCCCTGCCTGCTTTGTACCTGGCCACCTCTACTAAATAAAGCATGAAAAGCCACCGAGGGCTCCAAGACTCTCCTTCCTTGACCTGTCTGCCCAGAACCGTCCTGAACTTTGCCTCCAGTGCCACCTCTATCCTGCCACTACACTACTTCTACAATAAATCTTCGTATGCTTCAAGTTCATTTTGGGCTGTAACTGGTTCCATAGAATCAGCCCCATAAAGGTTACCATTACCTGCTGTTTTCAAACTGTCTAGAATAAAAAGATCTGGATGACCAGAGGGCAGTTTGATGATCTAGCATGTGGCAGTGGACAGGCAGGGTTTGGGCAGGAGAAGTCCAGCTCTGCAGGGCTGTTTTCATGTACGGGTCAGTGGTTAAAACTGTGGCATCTACCCGGGCGGCTCTTCTCCTGCGTGGCTGTGGTCTGTGGCAGCCAAGGCTGGTCTTGTTTCCAGGATGGATGGGAACGTGGGAGGCCTCCAACCTTGGGCTCTGTGTGAGCTAAAAAAGGAATATGGCAGGTGGGAAGAAAATACTGGATTTGAAGTCAGACAGAGCTGGTTCTAATCAGAACTCCAGTAGAGAAAAAAACAATTCCTCTGAGCCTTAGTATCTTCATCTGTTTTTGAAAATAATAGTGATACCCCATAGGGCTGTTATGGTGATTTTAAAGTTCCCAAAGCAGAGACCAGATAAACACAAGTTTCCTGCCTCCTTCCACCACCATGCCAAGGGGCAGAGGATGGGCTGGGAGACCCTACTGCAGGTCTTGCTCCACTGAGAAAATCTGTGGCTGTTTTCTCTCAGCAGAAAAGACACTATTATTGCTATTTTATTCACGAGGAAAGTGAGGTTTAGAGACTTGGACAAAGACACACGCTGATGAGTGGAACTGGGTATGTATCCACTATAAAAACTGAAAGTTCCATCCATCTACTCACCACCCAGCCCTTGCTTGAGCAAATATTTGAGTATCTACTCTGCACCAGGCAGCCTATGAAGAGATTAGGTTATAAAGATGAACAAAATAGTCCTGACCTCACAGAACCTAACAAGCTCTGAGTCCAATCATTTCCTTTCTACCTCAGGGTAATACCAAGGCCAACATGAGAGAGAAGACGTAGGAAAGTGTTTTGTTGGTTTATAACACAATGTGAATGGTTTTTATTCTCTGTTCAAACATATTTATGGAGAGCTTTGTCCATTCACCAAGGCTTTCTCTAAGGTTGCTTTGAAGTTGAGAAAATACTCTTTTTTTTAAAAGTCTATATTTTTTGCATACAAGAGGTGGGGTACAGGCCAGAGATGTGGGGGGATGAGAGGATTCCCCAGAGACAGAGTAGGGAGCAGAACAGGCGGATCTACCAAAATACACTGCTGAGGGCAGCAGCGGCGAGGCAGGAGAGGTCTGCTGCGCCATGTGGGTCCCCTCCCTGGCCGGGGATTGAACTCAGGTTGTAGCAGTCAGTGATGGCGCTGAGACTTAACCTCTAGGCCACCAGGGAGGCCTCCTGAGAAAATACTTGACATATAGGGGGAGGGGGTTAGAAAGGTTGAAAGAACTTAGATTAAAACCTCAACTCTGAGAGAAGATATGGGACTCAGCTCAGAACTTTCAAGGGCCCTCAGGTTGATTCACAGTGTCCAAGGAGCTGGTCCTGCCGGTCCCTCTCCCCACGTCTGTTGTCTGGAGCTGCCCCTCACCTTGGCCCCTGGCCCTCAGTGGATGCTTCCATGGACAGTCTGCCCTTCTTGCTGCTGCCATTTTCCCGGCCCGTTTAGGAGATCCTCGTCCTCCCCGGCCTGGCCCTGGCCCCAGAACCAAGGACTTGCACGCGGAGCTCTGCTTGTCCTCCCAGGCACTTCAAACAGCAGGAAGGAAGCACCATCGTAGGGAAGTTGCATTTTAAAACAAAGCACCTTCCACCTGGACACCACTCACGTCGCTGGCACCTCTCTGCTGACCCCCTGGGCAGCCCGTCGGAGGAAGAGGCCTGCATGGCCAGCTGGGACACCAGGCTCTGGGGAACAGCAGCGGCACGATGGCGACCGGCGTCGAGGACGAGAGAATGACAGGGCTTCTATTGGGTCGGTGGGTGCGGGGTCATTTTGGTTTAGCTGTCAGCTCGTGCCCCGTGGAACTGGAGGTGTGTCATGAAATCTGTTAGAGTTTCTCTTCTGACAGGTGGACACCCCCATGCTCCCCAGCCGATTCTCAGAGGGGACTGGAGCCCCCCTTCCCGGCTTCCGTCCACAGGTGTCTGTGAGCTTCTCCCTGCCTGGGGACAGTGAGGCCTGCACACACCTGCCGCTCCCCTTTGGGTGGGAACTGGTTCCCCAGGGCCTGTGCCTGCCCCTCCCCTTTGCCTGGAGCTCCTTGAGCACAGAGCTGGGGGGAGAGTTGGCTTGTGGAGGGGCTGACGCGGGGTCCCCAGCCCTGTGCACGCCCCGCAGGCTGCAGTAGCGGCATCCACGCTGCTTCCCATCAGAGGTCCGGGCCTGCGTGTGGTGCGGCTCCTGGACCACAGATGGCCCCAACCGGACGCCGTGTGAGCCTTTAATATACGGCTGGGAAAAAGGAAAATGCACATTCCTGGTATCTTTCCCATTCCCTTCCCTGTTCTACCAAGAAGCCTTAAGTGAAGGGGGTGGGGAGCTTCATACCAGAGGCAAGTTTGCAGTGAGAATCTCTGAGTCTATTTTTGTCCAGTACCATCTGGACACAAATCAAGAGTCTAATTTTTCCCACTACTTTCTCTTTTTTCCCCTTTGTACTTTAGCTGACTCTGAGAGCACAGAGTCTGAAACCAAGTCTGGACCACAGAATGTCATTAAAGCATGAAGGATAAACACAAAGAAAATGTCAGAGTTCCATGGATTATTTCCTCCACCTACACTGTCCATGGCAGCCGGGGCTCCTCCTTCGAGGAGCTTCTAGAAGCCCCAGTAGGTGCAGTGAGAAGCTGGGTGGGAATGGCAGTGGCTGGGTCCCTCTTGCTGCCCCCTGGACCTCAGACTGTGGCTGGAAACCTGTGAGCCCTGGGGTGAGCCTGAGTCCAGCCCCGTGATTGTCATTAGCCAAGCGCCTTCGGCCTGCAGGCCGGTGAGCTCAGCCCGCTGCTGCAATGAGCCTGGAAACCCGCTCAGCTCGGCAGCATCACCAAAGTGACAGAGATGCTGAAGCAGGCCTGAAACGACACCCATTCCTTCCCTGTCCTGAACCATCTCCCTATGGCCGGAGCCCTGGGCAGCCATACTCCCTGAGATACCGGCGCTGTGGATTCCGTAGCATTGTAGCAAGGAGGGGCTTGGGTCATGGGGCAGGCTTTCTTTAAAGTCACTGGTGCCAGACAACTTCGACTTGAAAACCAAGTGTTTGAAGTTGCAGACTGGGCCTCCTGTGCTACAAGAAGCATATTGGACCTTGGGAACTGAGCTTTCGTGCTCTGGACCTCGGAGACCCACACAAAGGAGAGGGGGCTTTGCTGTGTGGGTTTGTAGGAAACTATTGTTCTGAAGGCAGGAAGGGTGAACACAGCCTGGCCCTCCAGTCTGCTTGCTGGAGCGCCCTCATGCACCTGCAGGGGAGAAGGCAGCCATGGCCCACCCAGGCCCGTGAGATGCCCAGCCCATGGAGCTGACTTGGGTAGGACTCTTGCTTCTGCCAGAGTGAAGGGTATTAGAGAGCTCCTTTTTGGACCGAGCTTCTTGATGCGGCAAGGAGCCAATTGGATGTTTGGTGGGCCTCTGGCTGCCAGCAGGACAGATGTATCAAGTCAGGTTTATGGGAGAAGTTTTCCCAGACTGCTATGTCCAAACTCCTGTCCATCCTGCTCTAGCCTTGCAGTCAGATGGATGAAAACCAGACCAGAGCAGCACTGGAGCTGCACGGTTGAAAACCCAAGGAAGAAAGCAAAGGAGTATACTTTGTTCCCACTCATGCAGAAAAACCAGGGGCTGGAGGGAACTGGAAGGGAGTAGCCTCTGCATGAGATTTGAGGCAACGAGACAGCAAGTGAACACGTGGACACTGGCTCAAGGGCCTTTGCTAGAATGTCTTGTGGTTTACTGAACCTGGGACTCTGGTTATAGAAATGACCATAAAAAGGAAGCAGACAGCTTCCCAGGCAGAAAAAGTGACCTCTCCTCTGAATTCCATGCTTGGAGAATACTTGGAGAAATACTTATTTAGGAGAATTTAAAAAAAAGCCCACATACAGCAAAACCTGACTTGTTTGGATGACTTGACCCAAGAGCACGCCGGCAGCAGAGGCTGGAGGATCTCGGTGCCGTGTGCACTGCTGGGTGGGGGCTGGCGTCTCTTCTGTGTTCCCGGACCCCGAGAGCGTGACATTGAGGTGGTGAGTGTGGAGAAACCCCTCATGTTTATGAGGTGTGGAGGCGTCTCATAAATGCTTTGCTAAGCATCTCATCTAGGCCTGTTGAAAACGTGCTGAGTTGTGTGGGTCACTCTGGACCAGGGAGCTGGGATGGGTTCAGCAGAACGACAGACTTCACTGCCAGTTCTGGTCTCTACCCCAAATGGCAGGTGGGGGCTGGGAGGATGGCTTCTCACAGAACCATTATTAGCAAGGAGAGTTGCTCTAAGTCACAAGTATCAGCTCAGGCAAATGTAAGTGAGGCTGACCTTGGACAAAGACAATTATTCCAATGGCGAACAGGGTTTATTAAAAACCAGAACAACACAAGAGCAAGAGGGTTCATGGACCCACAGGCATTTCCCCAAATCCAAGGCCAAGGCACCTACTCTGGAAGACTGTCCCTTTAGAGTCTCCTGGAGGGGAAACAGCACCATATCTCAGGGAGAGCCAAGGCATGCTGGGTGTTGTAGTTTCCCGATTTTTGCCTGTGTAGACATTCTCGTTCTTGTCCTCCAAACTCACTTAAAGAGTTTCTGGATATTAATATTCACAGTAGATTCTAGAAGCTCCTGGAAGAAATTTAAACTCCAAGATTTTATATTCTAGCTGCTATAGATGATCTTAAACATGAACAAAACTGTAGGTAAGAACATTAAGAAATTACAGACACACTGTTTCCCCTTGGATTTTTATTTTGCTTACTCTAATCAATGGCAAGAGAAGCAGGGCCTGGGGGAAACAAAGACTGTTCATCTTTAAGGGGACCAGGACTTGAAAGGGACCAAAGGGTAATCAATTTTATGGGGAACATGAGGGGACATATTGGCCACATATCCAGGGAGAACTTTCTGTGCAGGTACTTGGTATAATTTCTGAGCTACTCCCAGATTGTCTTGGACTCTGACTACACAATCAGTGGAAGGCTACCTCGGCATCCCCGGCTGCCTGTGACGTGGGCCGTTGTCCTGAGGTAGCCGTGCGGGAGGGCCTTGTCCGAATCTTCCGTATATACACAGGTGCATAGAAGGACCTAATGAATGCAGGTGCAGAGGCCCTAGGTGAGAGAGAGAGGCCACGATCAAATCTGAGAAATGAACACTCCTACCGTACTATGACCCAGACTGCAGACTGTTCTCCTTAAGTCCATTTTCTAGCTCAGAAACCAATCTAAGATCCCACATGGCATTTTGTTGTTATTCCTTAGTTCCCTCCAATGAAGCGTGCTCTTGAATCTTTTCTGACTTTCATATTCTCAACGTATTTTAAAAACTTATTTAGAAATAATTTTAAATGGTAAGAAATAACAGCAATCCATAATGGTTGGACCATCTTGCATTCCCACCAGCAGTGTAAGAGAGTTCCTTTTTCTCCACATCCCCGCCAACATTTGTTGTTGCTACTTTTTTTGA
>JAGFMF010011645.1:3948146-3996345 GCA_019455555.1 Galemys pyrenaicus | reverse complement strand
TTGATTTTGTATCCTGCTACTTTGCTAAACCGGCCAATTAGCTTGAGTAGATTTTCTGTAGAGCTTTTGGGGTTCTCTATGTATATTATCATATCGTCATGACCCCAATATTAAGTGCATAGTATGTGCCAGGAATTATAGCAGGCCCTGTGGTCAAGATAAGATACAGCCTTAAGACCCCTACAGTCTTGTGGGGCTATTAAGCTACACACACACACACACGCACACGCACACACACACATGTTTATGATGCAAGTAAGGAAATTAGAGACAATTATTAAAAGGCAAGGACATGGTCTTTTCTTACTCGGGACCTTGCATGGAGTAACTGCTTGCTACTTATGTGCTGAATGGGTACATAGGTACATATAATTTGAGGCATCTAATTTTACTGATGAGATGAATCCAGAGAAGTTACTTGGTTTATTAGAATCACACCACTATTTAGTAGGCGAAACAGACTGACGCTCCTGCTTCCTTTCCCAAGCATTGCGCTGACCTTCCCCAAAAAACTCATTCTGGATGGAGCAGGGTAAGCGGGATCCTGATTTACCATGAAGAGCAGGTGGTGTACGAGGCTCCACCAGGCCCTGACATGTCTCTGGTCAATGCCGCTGTTGCCTCCATGTCGCTGGGGTATTTCTCTGCCTTTGTGGTACTTTCCCTTTCACCAGCTCTCATGGTTGGCTACTTCCTCCTTGAAATTCCTTCTCTAAGCTTCTGTGACAGCACAAAGACTTGTTTCTCTCTTACTTCATTAGTCACTTTGTCTCTGTACTGACTCTCCCTTTTTTAGTTGACCGTAAGTGCTTGAATTCAGCAAGGATTAATCTCTTCTCCCAGTGAGTCACGTTGTTTCACTGCCATCTTTATGCAGATGATACAGACTTAGATCTCCATTCCCAATTCTCCCCAGTTCCAGATTCTTACATACAAATGCTTACTTGAAGTTTTCAGCGGGCTACTTATTATGCATCTCATATTAACTTTTAAAATTCAAATCTATTTCCCTCCCATTCTTCCACATCTCAATAAACAGCATCAGAAACCTCCCAGTTGGTGAAGATAATGACGTCAAAATCCTTCTGAGTGCTCTCTTCCCTGAACCATCACATCCAGTCTACCAAGAAATAAGTTTGCGTCTCCGTCTCCAGAATATATTCCTAAACATACTCACTTCTTTCATTTCCACTGCTTTCACTCTCATTTTTACTTGGACAATTTTAAATAACCCTTGACTGGTTACCTGCTTCTATTCTTGCCTCTATTTTTAAATTTATTTTCCACATAAACAGAATGATCTTTCACAATGGAAATCAGATCTTGTCCCATTTCATTTAGAATAAGATCCAACTCCTAACATGGAAAATCTGACATTCGCCAAACTCTCTGGCTCTCCCTCCTCCTTCCTCCTCAGCTCCTGCTCCTGTTCGTCCTGCTTTGGCCTGCAACATTGTCCACATTTCGTTCAACTGGAAGGTGGATGCCATCCCCCTGGAAATGGCTCCCCTGCACTCACCAGCACTCAGTGCTCGTGTCTCCTTCCAGCTCAGTATTCTGTGACATCATGTTGGTACCTGGAAATCGACTGTGGTGTGTTAGGTAGTTGGACTAAGTAACATCTAAATGTCCTTCCATTTCCACATATCTTTGGCTGTTTGGGGAGCATCTGAGCAGAAGCAGGAGAGTCACAAGTGACTCAGTCTGAGAACAGCAAAGGACAGATTTTGTGTACATGTACCTTGGAAGATACCTGTTCTTTACCCAACCATCTGTGTACACAATCAGCAGTCACTATCTGTAGTGTTATCTTTAAATGCAGAGCACATGACATGGGTAAAATGTACACAAATACGTTTCTGCCCAAGCAGTCTATCAATAAAATAAATGAAGGTGGATTAAGATGCCTAAATATATATTTATGTGTTTAAATAAGAGACCAGTTCAATTTCAGCTCAAGCACACTTTTATAACTCACTCTGAAAGATGGGGTGATTTTTAAAAATTGTTTGGTCTTTGTGAAGAGAAAAAGGAAATTAAATATACAGAGCACTATTTAAACAACATCAGGTCTATGATTCAAGAAAACAAAAGGCAGGAAATTCAAAGTTGAGGTGTGATGTATTATCCTTCATTCCAGCTGCCATGTCCATTCAGTGACAGCTGAAAAGAACACTGTGTAGGCACAGTTTTAAAATATATTTACTTAAGAGAAAATATGGCAAAGATCTTTCATCCTATTTATGGAAGAAAAGATTAAACACTGGCTCATCAGAGTGTCTTAAAAACATTTTATGAGTTCAGAAAATATTTGCTAATTCCTGTTTTACTTACCATATGTAAATCAGCTGTGTGATTCAGAAGCAGATTTTCTAGAAATTGATTGAGTTAAGTGAATCTGTTAGATTTCTCTTTGATTTCTAAGGGATCATGTCAAAATAGAGTATTTGTATCTCGTCCTGTTGAAAGGGGTCGACTAGAGCAGAAACTGCTACAGGGAACATAAAGCAATAATGTCCTCTCTTCTGGCCAGTGCTGACCAAGAGAGGAGGAACTGCCCAAGATGTGGGCATCCTCTCCGGCTCTCCGGAGGACGCTGTTGCTGTTGCAGAACTGGTTCCAGTGTGACCAGGAACCCTCATCTTCCTTAACCAAGGTAGAGAAGGACATGGTTTTATAAGATGTGGTCAGAAATTGTCTGGGTAGGTGACAATATGATGGGTTTGCAAGAAGATGGAGAGACCTGAACGCTGTGTGGACACAAGACCAGAATCAAAGAAAGAAGGCCCAGAGACCTGGAAGTCTCCAGACATGGAGTTGTCCGGCCACACGGCTAGATTTGCCATCATCCGGGTCTTGAGACTCCCTGATGTTTATCGGGCCTCTTTAGCATGATGGTCAAGGCCACTCACAGTCTACCCCAACCATCTTTGAGGCTTCTGCTCATTTTGCCAACCCCATTCTGTCCAACTGGCACACTGGACTACTCACTTCTGATTCTGCTTATGTTGCCAGTTCTGCCAGGGATGTCCTCCTGCCCTTTTCCATCCAACTCTAGCAGTTTTTCCTCAGGGCCCTAGCCCAAATGTTACAAGGTCCTTTCCTCCCCCCATGTCACAAGGCAGGACATGCACATTGATTCCCTGTTGTCCTCACTGGAAAATTATAGACTCCAGAGCATAAAGAGTTAGTCTTTTAATTAGTTAAATAGCTTGTTATTTCTTATCTGGTTTTCTTCTATTGTTTTTGTTTTTGTGTCTTTAATAGTCAGCAGAGGACCCAGCACATAGGAGTTGGCAATATGCTCTAGATGAATAAAGGAATAACCAACGTTATATCCTTTAGTAGCACCTAGTTACAAGTAAAACATTGATATTTTGTTAAAGTGTTCTTGTTTTACTCATTTACTTATTTACTACTTTCCAGTGGCTTTTCACTTATTCTTAGACATTTGCAACTATTTTTTCCCCATGAACACCCATTATAACCCCTTGTCCCTTTGTCTCCTCCCTCTCTTGACCTCAGACTCTTACCATGTTTCTTGACATCCACTGGTTTTCTAAAGTGTGTTCTATTATTGAACTGTCTGCTATATAAATGTTTAATGTTTGATTTGAATTATTCTGACTTATTTTGATTCACATAATTCTCTCCAATCCCCTCCGTTGTGCTGGAAATGGCTACATTTCATCCTTCCTTATGGCTATATAATACTCCACGATGTGGCTGATGTTGTTTTGGAGTCAGTGGATTTAGAGTGCGGGGTTCTTGGGTTTACTCTGGGAAAGGTTTCATTAGGGCTCCCTTTTCAGCAACATGCAGCAAGTTTCCCAGGAGATATTCTCCACAAGACAGAGACGTTAGTTATATTTAAAAGAGCAGGTTTATTAGGAAAGGGAGAGAAGAGTAAAGTGCACTTGCATAGACACAAATGGGCAGAAAGAGCTGCCCCGAAGGGGACAGGTTTGCTAAGAGAGAGGCCTGAGTGTCTGCAGGTGGATGGCCTTGAGGACAGCTGCCTCCCCTGAGGGAAGTGGACAGAGAAGCCGGCATGGTGCAGGTCATGGGCAGGCAGGAGGCTGCTGCCCGGCAGAGGAGAGAGAGTTGGTGAAGAGAAGCACCTGCATACTCACAGGTGGGCAGAAGGACACTGCCCCATGTCAGTTCATATTGCCCTGATAGTCTTCTCTTTGGGAAGGCTCACTCCTTGGAGTGCCAGGTTTGTTGTTGACTTTGAATAAACTATGTAGAATTTGAAAGGGGCCAGATCTAGGGCCCGCCCTGGTGGCGCAGTGGGTTGGGCGGCACGCTGTGAAGCGGACCACAGCCACTGCAGAATGAGTTTGATCCCTGCTACCGGCCAGGGAGGGGACCCACATGGTGCAGCAGACCTCTCCTGCCTCGCCCGCTGCTGCCCTCGGCAGTGTGTTTCTGTCAATCTGCCTGTTCTGCATCCTGCTCTGTCTGGTGAATCCTCTCACCCCCCACACCTCTGGCCTGTACCCCAGTGCTTGTATGCATAAATAAATAAATCTTTAAAGAAAACAGAAAGAAAGAAAGGGGCCAGATCTCTACATAACAATGGCCCTCAACCTCCATATCATCACCTTCAGGTCACCCTCCTGACACCCCCTACAGCATCTGATACTGCTTGGGCATTGTGCCTTGTGGTCTAGGCATTGGCACCTAAGGATATTAGTTCCTACAGTTGGGTTAATGGTTGTTAATCCCTTCTACACTCACGTCCAGCTCTCGGCATTGTGTGAGCTGGGCGTCTTGTGGTGCCTCCTTTCGATTTCCTATTCTTCCATCATTGATATATCACATCTTCTTGTTCTAATCCTCCATGGGTGGACTTTAGGCTATTTCCATGGCCTATCTGTTGTACCTAATGTCACTATGAGCACTGTGGGTTTTGGGTTATGGTTTCATATTCTTTGGATAGATGCTCAAGAGTGGGATTGTTGGGTCATATGATCTTTCCATTTTCAGTTTTTTAAGGCACATCCAGATTCTTTCCAAAATGACTACACCATTTCACTTTCCCACCAACAGTGTAATAGGGCTCCTTTTCTCCACGTCCTCTCCAAGACTTATTGCTGAAGGTCTTATAATATGTGCTCACTAGTGTGAGGTGGTCTCTCATTGTGATTTTAACTTGCACATGTTGTCATATATTTTGGTCTTGTGGTTATTCTATTGATTTATATCTGCTGCCCATTTATTGAACTTTTTTAAATTGTTGGATTGTATGAGCTTTTTATATATCTTTGTATTAATCCCTTATTGTTATATATTGTGTAAATGTTTTCTTCCATCCAACAGGATGTCTTTAAAATCATCTTGTATATTTTTCACTGCATAAAAGCTTTTTAACTTAAGGTAACCCCAGTTATTTATTTTTGTTTTCACTTCCCTTGCATAGGGGTGAATAACCAAAAATATCTCATTGTTGAGACCATGAAGCTCATAACCAATGTTTTCATGTTACTTTTTTTTCCTCCCTGAGAGATCACAACTCCTAGATGGTTGTGCTCACTGCACTAGGTTGTCTGGCACCTTCCTTGTTAATCACAAGAGGCACCTACCTCTCCCCCACCTGGATTCCTGTGGCTTTCATTGGCTCCCACCTTACTGCAGCTGGGCAAGTCCCTGGAAGATCACTGACTGTGGGATGGGCATAGATAGGAAGGTGACTTCGGTGGACTGCAATATAAGCATGATTAGGGGATAAATTATTAAATCTGATGACTAAGAAAAATCCCACATGGAAGACCACATCCCAAATAAAGTAAAATATAAGAGAAAAACTGGGGAAGTATTTGCAACTTATGTCATAGACTAATGGCCAATATTCATAACATGTAAAAAAATACAAAAATTGAGAAGAAAATAGTCAACGATCCTATAGAAAATGAACCAGAGTTATAGACTATTGACCAAAAGAAGGTGCAAATGGCTGTCAGGTATTTTGAAAAATGCTTAACCCTACCCATGATAAGAGAAATGAAATTTAAATTACAGTGGGATATCATTTCTCACTTAACAGATCGGTAAAACTTCAAATTTGACAACAAAGTCTGTTGGCAAATCTATGAGAAAATAGGTACTCTCAAAAATGTGGGTGGAGTATATATAAAAAGATTGAACCCCATAGAGGGAACTTAGCTAGATGTCGTAAAATTACTGATGTATTTACCTTTCATCCGGGCAATTTACTTCTAGAAATAGCTCCTAAAGATACACCTGCAAAGCTATGAAAAGATGTGAAATTCATCACAATACTGTTAGTGATCACAGAAGACTTAATCCAAGGATACTTCGTAGGGGACTCCTGTTTGGATAAACTGTGCTGTGTCCAGAAGTGGAACACTTTACATTTGTCTAAACAAATGAGGGATCTGCGCATACACTACATTTCTGTGATCTTCAGGATACACTGGGAAGTAATGAAAGACGTGGTGAGGGAGTGTGTTCTGCCTTCTATTTAGGAATAGCAGACATACACACATACATGCATATGTTAAAAATTTGGAACAATATGTCACAAAACTATTCATTTTTTGTTATCGCAAGGGAAAGAATAAGGAAGAAGAAAGGAAGCTAGATTTTTGTGAATTTATTTTCTTATGTAAACTTGACTTTGAAACCTTGTGAATATTTTACATAATTATAAAACAAAAATTAAAATTTCAAAGGCAATCTCTAAAACAAAAGTAAAAGAAAACAAATGAATCTGATGATGTACCTACATAGTTGGCTGGAACTATTCCAAGTGAATTTAAAGCATGTTAATTGGCACATTTTAGTAGTATATACCCTAAAGCAAAAAAAGAAAAACCTCCAAACTTTAAAAAAAAAATAATTTTCAGCAGTTTGTTATGTTAATACTGTTATTTTTAAGACTGATTAATATGTAATAAAACAAATTAATAATTATGTAGTATCATTGAGAAACAAGATCTTGGTGTTAGATGAAGAAAATGCAGAGGCAAGAACAACAAGGATAAATAAAACTTTGGCGTTCTGAATTTGAACTGGAGGTTTCCATGATTTTCCCACCTTACACACCTCAGGACTGAAACTGTTGTTTATAAACACTGTTTCTCACAAAAGGAAACGGGGCTTCTTGGAAAAATGACTGGCTTTAGGTTTGGATCAGGAATGTACTAGATGATCCTGAAATATCTTGTTGTGTCAAAATCGAAAGTAGTTATCAGCCACAACTGGGTCATGTCCAAAGCGCTTGGAAGCCACAAGCACGGGGTCAGGTCCAAAGGGCTTGGGAGCCAATTAAATAGTCTCCCTTTGGGTAAAGAGGGAACAATTTGAGCATCAATAAAGATAATAACCACAGAGGAATGTAAATGCAGCAAATATATTTAAATCCATGAGTTCAGAAGATATTCTAAAAATTTGTCATTGACCACTCTTGAGTATTAGAAAATTATTGAAAATTGAGAAATAATAATAAAAAATCTTGACTTCTAAAAGTCTTTAGATTAGGATAACACATAGAAGAGGGCAAGTATGACTTTTAGGAGTATCCCAGTTAAGACATGGAGAAGGAATCACAGAATTAGAATTTTGCCAAATAGCAAAATGCGATGGAAAAATGAAGACAGGCACCAATCATCAGTGACAACTAACATCATAAAAGGGAAACAATCAGGCATTTTTGCATCTTCTGGTAGAAGCACACAACACTTCCTATGAAGCAATTTTGGACCAAAAGAAAAGAAAAAACAGATCTGAATGGAATCAAGACTCTAGATCTAACTACCAATTTAAAGGTTATATAGAGGGCCTCCCTGGTGGCTCCAGGGGTTAGGTCTCAGAACTATGAAGCTATCTGCAGCCACCATAGCACTAGTTTGATCCCTTCCCAGGGAGCTGACCCACATGGCACAGCAGACATCTCCTGCCTGGCCCACTGCTCCCCTCAGCAGTGCGTTTCAGTAGATCTGCCTGTTCTGCTCCCCACTCTATCTCTGGTGACTCCTCTCACACGTTGCACCTCTTGTCTGTACCCCAGTTTTTGTATGCATGAATAAATAAATCTTTAAAAATACAACCAAAAAAAGGTTAAATGGGGAATAAATAAATAGTAATTAATTAATAGACCTGAGTTCTAGGACAGGATGTCAGTCCTGGGTGGATAAGAGAAAGGTAGGGACCCCAATCCTGGTAGGAGGTTACCAGAACTGTTAGCAGAATTCCAGCTACCTAAAATAGAATTTAAGGCAGAAAAGGAATAGCTGAAGGCTGACCTCCACTAGAAAACAAGAGCTACTTTAATTTCATTCAACAAACACTTGCTGAGGACCTACTATGTGTCAGTCAGATGCTATAAACACAAAGGAGAACTTACGAGTCGCCTTCATCTTGAATCCCCCTTGCTACTTATAGAGGTTGTACAGGTAGATCGCAAGATGGTTCTCACTGTGGGCTTGCTGGCCAATGTTAGATGGATTAAATACGTTGATATGAAAAAAATCTGTGGCTATGAATCAACTGTTTCAGCTTGGGGAAAACTCAAGGTTCAGATTAGAAGCCAAATTGGGTAGGGCCCATCTGAAAGAGATGGGAAGAATTATTACTTGTTGAACCCCTGTTTTCACATTGACTGTCTGCCCAACTCATGATTGATGAAAGTTGGTTCTGGTTTCTTTAGTGTTGCCTTGGATACAGGCAATTTGCATTGCGCTGATGTGTGCTCTCGAGCCTGGATGAAAGCTGGTGGAAGAGTTAAGTCCCTCGTGTGAGATTGTGTTAGAATAAGAAGTTTGATTTTTACTTTCTTTTGCCTTCATTCTGTTTTCAGACTCTCACCTGACACTGTTCTTCTTGCCCCCTGTTGGTGGTAGAGGTTTTGAAATTGTGGCATTGCTCAGCACTCATGACTGGTTAAGGGTATTTGTGTGCTCACTCCATTTAGGCACACCCCAACCTGCTACATGTCCTGGAGCTTTAGAAGTAGAACTTTTTCTGATTGTCCCTTTCCCTTCTCCTCTTTGTCAAAAGTCGAGTCAACCTTCAAAACTAATGTATTTTTCATGAAGCACTTCATAATAATAATTCATCCATCATTTATCCATGCATCCATAAATCCACCCACCCCTCATCCATCCATCCATCCATCCGTCCATCCATCCGTCCGTCCGTCCATCCATCTGTCTGTCCGTCCATCTGTCCATCCATCCGTCTGTCTGTCCATCCATCCATCCATCCATCCATCCATCCATCCATCCATCCATCCATTTCTCTACTCATTTGTTTGACATATATTTGTTGAGTATCCACTGTTATAGACCCTGGAGATCCAACAATGTTTAGTCATTCCTGCCACAGGGTTCTTCCATTTTCTTGGCCTTCTATAGTACACTATAGAGAAATGGACCCCACTATCTGATACTATGGCCCAACCTTTCATACATTTATGACTTGTGCAATTATAAGCCCAATAAAAACATAACTGTGTCTTACAATGTTCAAATATCTACACTGGGCAATTCCAGTCTGCTGCACACAGAGTGTTCGGTCCGTACTTTTGAATGTGTGCAAGACAGGTACAGAGGAGGGTTCCTCTGGTGACTGCACTAGGCCTTCGAGTTGGTGACTCATCCCATTTCTGGCAGGTCAGCACTGGCCAATGGGGTGGAGACTGGAATGAGACACTTTGCCCATAAATCAGATCTAATAACAAGGATTCTTACTATATGAATTACATACATATAAGACTTACATACAATAACTCAAAAAAAGGTAAAGGTGAACAATGACCCTGAACGTCCTTGCCAAGGAATTGTTGTGCAGCTGTAGCACGGGGCTAGCAGCACCCTGCCCCATCTGCACACTGCTACAATCTGATGGCTCTGCTCCAGGAGCTGTGGCTATAAGCTGGGACAGGGGAGTAGAAGTGGGGTGTTTCAGTCTTGGTTATCAAAACCATCAAGCTGGCCTGTCTTAGAGCTTTCTAGACTCTAAGGTCTCAGGCATCATTTTTTACCTGTGAATTGTTGGTTCCCTTCTAAACCATGATCGAACTGGCCATGAGCAAATTGCAAGTAAAAATACTTGGGGTACCCCTAGTCTCGAACTTTAATTGTTCTTCCTCTTCTCTCTACACCTTAACAGTACCCCCTTTTCACCATAGTGTACGAGCCCCAAGAAAAAAAAATCTGATAAATTTATTCACACAGGTAAAAAGGATATTCATGAGGATAGTTATACTTTAAATAGGATCAAACCTTGTCATAAAGAAATGGGAGCCCAGCAGTGAGAGTTTAGGTATCAGTACTTGGAGGAGAAGGTATGAGAAACACACGGAGGTAAAAACAAAGTGTCTCTCAAATCATACAAGTGACTTGACTCTCACTTATGCTTGGCTGGCACAAGTGGGATTTAATAACATGTTTGTGAATGAATGAATAAATCCAGCGTCACCTCATTTGTTTGGGTATACGCAGCCTCTGTGGCCTGGATGTAAATCACAGGAGCCGAGTAACTGTTAAGTCTCAGTTGGTCTCACCCACCTAGATGACAGACACACACATGCAGGAGAAGACGAAGGGTCGGGACAAGAACGCTCTAGCAACCCCAGCTTCCCGGATCAGAGTTCATATACATCATTACGTGTATTTTGACATGCAGCACTTGCCCAAGAAATGGTCATCACTCTAAAAATTTATGGGGAACAATCCAGATGTGATCATTTTAGTATTTTCTAAGTTAGATAATGTGAGTTTAAAGTTGAATTATGGTTTTGCAGAAAACTGGGGGCAATACTTTATCAAAATAACTGAACTCATCAGCATTGAGATAATTCCAGTCAAACTAGGATATTAGAACACAGCCTCTCTTCCAAACACAGCACACAGCACGGACCTAGACTCAGTGTGCCAAGACACTGAAAATAAGCAGGGGGCAGACAGACAAAGAATGATGTACACCGTGTAGCATCAGGTTGCTCTGGATGGTTCACAAATCTTCATCTGAGTCAAGTGGTAAAAAGTTACAGGATGTTTTTGATTTTTTGACTCTTGTGGGCAGAGGTGGGGCTTCCTGTCCTCCCAGAGAGGGGACCTGACTCTTGTTTATTGAGCTGAGCTTGTGTCCACGGAAAGCAAGCCCTGCCTCACCCATGACCTTCACTTCAGAGTAGCCAGACGGTCTAGTGTTGTCCAAGGCTGTTCTGCTCCCACTCATGAGGTTCCTCCCCACCGACCTCACCTTAGGTGGTGCTCACGTGGGGACGGTGGAGGGCAGGGACCACCCCCCTCTCCTAATGGATGCAGGGGAAGAGAATGCTGGGGGAAGAGAGAAAGTCCATTCTGCAGAGGATCTGAGGTGACTTTGAGACACCTCAAATGATGAGAGCCACGGTTGGCTGGTTACTCTCCCTGTTCCGCTGGATCCTTTGAGCTCAAAGGGTAACTAATTACGTAGCTCTGTTTTGCAGATGAGGAAGCAGGTTCAGATGAGTTAAGTAATGCCTCTCCAACATACTCAACTGGTAAGAGGCCCACCCTCTGGCCCCCATTATTCCATGCTGCCCCCACTTTCTGAGCATTGTGTCCTCTCTGCAGTCCCCAAAATCTTGATTCTTCCATTTCTCCAGGACAATTGGGGTGGGGCAGAGATGAGTCCTGGGTCACGGGTGGGATGAGGAGGCCCTCTGAGCTCCAGATCTCCGCACGTGAGAGGATGACTTTACCCCATCTTCATTCCTGCATGTGGATGGGGCCTGGCCTAAAGTGATGGAAATAAGATGACAAGGTGAGCTCGGCCAGAGATGAGTCTGCACAGCCACACATCGCAGCAGGGCTGCCTTCCCTCTGCTCATTCAGAAACTTGTTTTGAACCAATTTCAGGGTATTTATAATTTTATTTCCCTATAATGAATTATTATAATATACTACAACAACTGTGCTGGGAAAGCAATGTCTCCCAATGGTCATTTTTAGCTATTGGTTATTTTCTGAGAAACTACTTAGTGCTGGAAGAAATGGCATTTTGATCTGTGTGCTGGCAGTAGCATAGGATGGTCTACACCTTAATCTCATGTTTATCCTGGGACAACATTATTTACACAACACAGAAAGAACCTCTCTGGTCATGAGGACCGGCCAGCAAAATGAAGACCTAAGTAATGAGCAACTTCCAAATTCTTTTATCTGCATCTCATTAGAATTTTTCTTTTTCTAATTACCTATATATTTTTAGCTGATATTTGGTATTACCAGTGGGTTTTTATTTCAGTAGCCTGAACTTATTCCCCTTAGGAAACTATTTTTACTGTTCACTGTAATTGGATTGTTAAAGTTTCCTGTGCAAGAAAATTAGCATTTTTCCCATAGTTACAAAAAAAGGGCAAACCCATTTTTTTTTTTAAAAAAGAGACTTTAAAGGGAAAACTCAGTTTGTGTTCCTGGTGTGTTGTGACTTTTTCTGGTTCATTGTTAAGGTGCCCATTACCCAAAAGTCCCTAGTCCATATTCATGTTACAAATATAGTTAAATTAGTTAGAGTTATATTTAGAGCATTTTTTTGTATCTCATTATGTTAAATTATATGTTTAAAAATAGTTAAATTATACAAAAAGTACTTCAATGAATGATAGAAGCTAGAATATAAGCTCCTCAAGAAAGAAAAAGAAGCCAGAGAAATAGTGTCTGAGACTCTCTGGGTTCCCCAATTGCCCTGGAGGTCAAGAAGCAGGGCTGGAATGTGCTGATGAGAAGTCTGGAGACATCCTTTTTCCTTCCTGAAAAAGCCAGGGAGAGTGGGTGACGAGAGGGCATTCAGAGCTGGGTGTGGTGCCAGGAATGAAGCAACCTGGGACCAGGGCCAAGGTGCGCTGCAGTCAGTACTTGTTGATTTCACTGGGAAGAGATGCAACCCATGGTCAGGTTTCAAGTCATCAATGTTTTGCCTTGAAGCAACACTTTGAACTGCCCTTGGATGCCACAAAGGAAATGCAGCCTTTGGAAGGCAGGCGAACATGATGGAGACAGTTGGTAATTAGGCCACTCTGAAATAGTTCTTGTTACACAGAGCTCTTATTTTGATGCAATCAATGCATCACTCTTCCCTTCAGCTCTTCGTTTCCTATGCAGACCGAGTCACAGCGTGACCTTTAGCAGCAGCCCCCCCACCCCAGCGGCCCCCCTCCTCCGTGACTGTGTCTGTTGTGTGGCTCTGCTGTCATAACGTATTGATGTTGGCTCCTAGAACAGGGCCTGTGGTCTATGACACTGCCTTTTGTAACAGAAGGATTATTTGAAGTAACTTTTTTGAAAGGAGTCCAATTGGAGAGGACTATCTTCATGGTGTGGAATTCATTCTTGAGAGGAAGCCATAGATGTTATGTCTCATGCTATGAATTATGTGCAAAATTATGACTCATTGTCAGAGCCAGAGATGATGACCCATTTGAGGAGGTTTCTTCCTCAGTCCACTCCTGACACACAACCCAGTTGCAGCCAGAGGTAATCACCCTCTCCAGAAATACCTCTTGCCTTCTTCCACCCGTGTCTGTATCTGCCTTTATAGATTCAAGCTCAAGAATTGCTTGTTCTATAACCTCTTGCTCTGTAAACCCATCTCGGTTTCCCTTCATCTTGCCTTGAACCTGACTCATGCTGATGAGTTGTTGACGCAGAGTTCTTTCCAAGTTCCTGCTCCGTGAATTCATTTTGGTATCTAGAAATCAACCATGGTGGGAATACTTATAGCAAGGAAATGAGCAAATGTTACAAAGAGCTTCCAAAGAGCTGATTGTAACACATTTACCACCTCTCTACTGGTTATAACTCAAGTAGTTACTTCAAAGAGAGAAAACGCTGGAGAAATTGACTGTCTGCTAGGGTCACAGCATAATCCTTTGAGTCACAAATATCTTCTATGAAGACATACACTGCTCAGGTATTTTTCCACCCATTCCAGTTGACTTAGATCTGTATTCGACTCTGGCATTTTTAAGTAAGAGGGCAACAGCTTCTGTTTCAGCAATAAATGCTCCCTCCCTAGAAACGATGTTCCTGGAACCCAGGAGAATGAGGTCACAGTGAGAAACACTGAAATATTGCATTAGAGGAGTTTTTGGGAGATAGGGTGGGGTAGGCAGGTAGAAGCCCTACCTAACCAGGATGGAAAAATCCAAACATCTAACCTCCCCTTCTCTCTATAGCTAACAGACACAGCCTGAGATGGTCTTTCAAGAGGGAAGGTTTCTAGTCTACATTCTGTTATGAACTCTGTTTCCTTTGCTGAGGGGGGCTTGGGGCAAGGGCACTGTGTATGCTGGGGTGGAGAGGCGGGCAGCTGTCATACAGGTGCCAGCAAAGTTTTCTGGGAGCTGAGCCATAATTAAGTGATAGGACAAATGTCAAATTTCAACAAGTGAAGCTCAGGAGAATTATCAGAGTCTGTTTATATCCCACTTGCAAACCTATTCCTTATCCCAAACAGAGACGTGATAACAGATACCAGGAACTTAGCCTTTACCATGAACATTCCCGAACTAAGGATTTTAAAGCCAAGCTAATGCCACTTGAAAGGTGACGAAAGTTGGGACTTCTATGAAATTTACTTGATTTTAAAATGCATAAAATATTGCCAAGTGAATTCCAGAGGGACCTCTCTGAAGTCTCCAGGTAAAAAAGTGAAAGAGGGACCAAAAAGTGAAAACCTCAAACACAGTGGAAGATTATTATCAGAGATGAGACGTCCCCCATGAACTCAACTTCAAGATGGGACGGTGCTAGTCACTGAGGATGGTATTTCTAATAAAAACAGAATTCTATGAGCAACCCATGGTCCTCCCTAGTATTTATTTTCAAAGCTCAAAGAGTTGTTTATATATTTTCTTTTATTCTATGTTGCTGAAACCAGTTAGTCATGGAGCGGTGTCTCTCCACTGTCCTGCTCCGTGGTATGTTTGTCTTTGGTCTGATAGTCGAGGCTGTGACTCCGAGGAGGAGGTCAGGGGGCAATCTATTTCCCAGAACTGCTTTTCTTTCCCCCTTGGTCTGTGGCCATTGTTAACAGAACCACATACAGGGTTTTGTGTTTGAGAAATACACTGTCTCTTACCCAAACAGGCGCTACCTATGACACTGCTCTCTGACCCAGAGGGAGAGGCTCGAGACAGCAAGCGTGTGAAGAGGGTTCTCAGAAGAAAGGGTAAGACATCCTCGCGGTCCTTGAGAAAGCAGAACAAAGGACCTTCAGGGGACCTTTGGGTGACCCTGAGCCCCTCCTCATCGTGTTCTGAACGAGGCTCTCTGGAAACAGCTCCTGGGGGGACAGCCAGCTTTGTCTGTTTGGAACTGGATGATCCTGGAGCTCCAGCCCCGGGATCTGGGCATTTCTCTCTACTAGCTCTTTCTAATACTTTCTCTCTGCACTAGCCTGTAACCACAAAGGCGTATTATTAAAAACAAAAGAGAAGCAGATAAGAAACTTAATATGTCAATTAAAATACCAAATAGAAACCAGAAGGAACCACTCTCAGACTCCCAGTTCCCTGGACACATGTAGACTCGGGGGGGGGGGGGGGCCCCTCTGGAAAGCGCGCCCCAGCTTAAGGAACATCTTGTTGTAATCCCAGAGCAGGCCACTCCCCTAGAGCTAGACACTTACCTCCTGGCGGGAGAGAAGTGTTGACTGAGTTATTTGTCATTCCAGCTCCATGTACTGGTGACCCTATGATGAACATAGGAATAAGGAATATTCCTAATACTAATAACTACCATTCAGTAATTCCTTATTTGGGCCACATTAGGTGCTTCATAAGTATTTTATTTACTCTTCATAAGAACTCTATAACATGGGCATTATTGGCCCACTTTTACAGATGCAGAAACTGAAAAAGAAAATAATGAGAATAATCTAAACATTTTCTTACCTTGTGCCAGGAATTGTGCCTAGGGCTTTACACAAAATACTTCATTTATATTCTTTGATTACATACTGAATGCTGAGCACTACCGTAAATTCTTTGCACTTATTCATTCACTCTATCCTCCCAACAGCCCTATGACCTTGGTGTCATCTCTGCGTCCATTTTGCAGAGGGGGAGCTGAAGCAGAGATGCTAAGGGCTCTCCCTGGGTAAGTGGCAGTAACAGAAATTGAACCTGAGTCCACAGTCTGAGTCCACAGTCCATGCGACCAAACCTCTTGGCCTGCGGCCTTTCCACAGTTGCCCGGTCAGGTGGGTGGATATTTTAGAGAGAGCACTTACCTGAGAATCCCCAGCAGAAGCAGCTGGTCTCTGGAACCCACGGCCTCATTCAAAGAACATGCTCTTGTTGAATACTGTCTTTCCCTGTTAGTGTTCATGAGTGTCAGTATTTCAGTCTAGTCAACTGAATGATAAAGCTTCGTGGGTACAAAATGCTTTACTTACTATGTGCTCACCAGAAAGATGTCTACACTGTTATTAGTATACACTCACGAAATGTCCCTATTCTGGCCATGGATCAGATGCTACTTGTGACGGAACAGACGTGCACTTAGCATGGATTGGGTGGTCCTAAGATTTTTTTTTTGGTTCGTATCCAAATTATAACATTTTAGAAACCTTTGCAAAATATGACATATAAATAAATATAGTCAACATTTTCTCCAGATGTTCTTAATCCCTGTCATTTGGTTTTATTATTATATTTTATAATTGCAGCCCATGTGAAGAGCGTATTTTAATAATGTTTTACACACACACAGTTCTCAGACTTACTTGAAATTTTCAAACTTACTTTTAAGCTCATATATTCTGCATGTGAAATTCTCTGAAATCCTTCTTGTGGAATTTCCAGTGGAAAAAAGTTCACGAAGTAAACTGAACACAGGTCCGTTTTATGTCAGGGATGGCCTTGCCATAGTTTTTGTAAAGCAAGGACTGTTTTAGGGCATACAGACCAGCTCAGAAAGGTGTTTGCTACAAGGCCCCAGAGGCCCCACCACCGGGTGTTCATGGTCTCTGTTATTCCCTCCCCTGGAATGTAGCTGCCACTCTTAACCGACTTACAAAAAAAAAGATTTATTTATTTATGCATACAAGATCTGGTGTATAGGCCAGAGGTGTAGGGGGTGAGAGGATTCACCAGACACAATGTGGGGAGCAGACCAGGTGGATTAACTGAAATACACTGCTGAGGGGAGCAACACGGACAAGACAGGAGAGGGCTGCTGTGCCATGTGGGTCAGCTCCCTGTAGGGAATCGAACTTGGGCTGCAGTGGCTGTGGATGCTTCATAGTGCTGCCACTTAAAGCCTCCTGCCTTGTGCCACCAGAAGTCTCCCTTGGCTGACTTCTAAAGAATAGATGTAGCACAAGTGATATTCCCAGAATTCTCTTTAAAACTATGTTATAAAAATCCTAGGCCTTCCATTTGGGGATTCTCTCTCACTTTCTTCAGCTGCCATAGTGTGAGCTGCCCTGGGAAAGGCCCAAGTGACCAGAAATTTAAGTCTCCTGCATGGACCCACCAGCCCCCAGTTTCATGAGGCCCTGGGTCAGCAGCACCAGCTAAGCCACACCCAGATTCTTGACACATAGAACTTGTGAGATGAAAAATATTGGTTGTTTTAAGTGACTGAGTATTGGTGCTCATTTGTTTAGCAGTCATGCGTAGTCAACTGAGCGAAGGAAAAGAAAAAATCAACAGAGGTTTTGGAATCAGGCAGAACTTGACTAAAGCCTCGCCTGACTAATACAGATGTGCACCAGTGGCGGGAACAGTGGACAGTGTCGCTCCCTGGGGCCTCCGTCTCCTCAGCTACGGAACAGGGCTAACAGTCAGCTAGTTGCAGGGTGGTTCACATCTTTAAACTGAGTAGCACCTATGAAGTGACAGCAAAGACCTGGGACATAATGGTGCTAACCTAGTATTTCATTCCTCTTTCTCTCCCTCAGCGCTCTCATTAGTTCCCCCTTCTTCCTTTCACCCTTTATGAGCAGGGGAATTTAAAACAATCCTGAGAGTAGAAAATTTCGAGACTGGTGGTGTTTAAGGAGACAGGATCTAGCAGATTCTCAATTACGGGGACGCTATCACTTGATCTAGAGGTGGGGAGAGTAAGGAGAGGTGTAGGGAAGGAAGAAACATCCCCCCCTAATGATCCATTTCTTGCCGACAGGTTTTTCTGATTTCATTAGCAGTGGCTATAAAGATAGGCAGGTGTTTAGTTACCGCTCCCGCGAAGAACGGATATTCCCGAATGATGAGTGAAAGATGGTCTTAATTTGCTACGTTTTCCCCATAGTGTCAGATACGCAATGTCTCCTCCAACAGTTTCTGAAGCTGGCTAATTTTACTTCATTCCAACAGAGAGTAAAGCAGAAGAAAACAGCAGTGAGGGGGGCAGCGGCACCTGGCAGTCCCTGTGGGGTGTGTAGCAGCCCCAGCTTTTCTGCTGAGAGCAGGGTCTGTCTCAGAGGACGCAGAAGGGTTGATCAGGCCCAAGGATCTGGGAGCTGGGTGGCTCCACACCCTTACTTTACAGATGAGGAAGGGGAGCCCTGAGAAGTTCCTCAGACCTGGCAAGGCAGAAGGCCTTGGGCTGAGGAGGCTGGGTTCTTTCCTTTCTTTGGAGGAGAGGAGTTTTGTCTTGTCCAGGAAGTTTGTCTTCAAAGAAACTGCTTTGAATTGGGAATTAAAACATCTGTGTGAAAGTAACACGAGGGACAACCTAGGACAGGGGAACCCAGTTGAGACAATTCTAGGGCCTCGTGGCCTGTTATAAATGGAAGGCAGATGTAAAAAAGTGAAGAAAACAAGACAAGATGCTATATTTTGCACTCTCAATGGACAGTGTCAATAAAGGGAGCTAGATTAACCCTTTCTTAAAGGGTTTTTTTCTTAAAGAAAAGAAGGGTATTTAACAGGTTCAAGGAAGAAGGTCAGTTGGTCGGCAATAGGGAAGGTCAGGGATGGAGGAAAAGTTGGAGGAGGAGGAGGAAGATTCTGAGAGCAGCTGACATTATGGCTCACATCACCACAAGCCAGGTATTTTTCTAAGGCACAGTGCTTCTATCTTTATTTACTTGTTTGGTTTTCACAGCAAGTCTCTGAGGCTGACAACAGATCCCAATAATTTCAGGCTCCAAGAACTGATGATAATCATGATCTGAGAAATACAGAAGTTGTGTGATGTTAAGGAAAAACTTGGTGTTTAGAGTCAGACATCACTGGCTTCAAACCCCAGCTTCTTAGCGTCTGCCCAGATCTGCCCCTGAGGATACCTGTCTGACACTGGGTCTTAAACTCATCTTGACTGAAAGTCTGTCTACAGCATGGCCTGCGTGTTCTAAGCAGATCTGGAAATGGAGAGAGAGCTGCCTGCTGCCCATGTGACCTTCAGGTATCAGTATCTCTGAAGTTAAGAAGAGTAGGAATTCATCCCTAAGATTCCTCCTAGTGGAAAAAAATTCACCAAACACATTAGTGTCATTTGTTTTCTCCCCTCTTGTGTTGAACCTACTATCTGGGTATTTCTGAACCAGGAACAAATAAGTACAAATTTATATTATAATTAGTAGCACATAAAGTCTGCCTTTATAAAAATATGCTTGTAAATTACAAGTCATGACAATCTATGGGGAACGTAACTGGAACTTTAGTCTCATGCAATGTGTGAAGTCAGTAGGTAATGCCAAGGGCTAAAAAAATTGATAAGTGGCAAGATAAGGATGTTATTGAGAGCGAGAGAAGGAGGTAAATAGCAGAAGAATCAACAGGAGACTTAAAAGTAATTGAATCTGGAGAAAGGAGGGTCACTGTTCTTTATAATAAAACTGTAGGAATGTCAACTTTTTGAACCGTATGGTTTTATAAACGTAATAATAATAAAAACTGAAAGTTAATAATACATCTTCTCAAAACTGCAAAAGCATGAAAACCTTGTGGGTGAGCATACGAGCAGAAATGAGATGAGGTTAAATAGTAGAGATGGAGTAAGACCTCTGAACCTTATAAGCCAATATAAGAATTGGAGTCTATTCTGAGCTCTGTGGAAAACTCCAGGAATAATTTAAGCAAAGAGGTGACATGATCAGATTTGCATTTTTTTAAAAAAAATTACATGTACAAGAACTGGGGTATAGGCCAGAGGTACAGTAGATGAGCGAACTCACCAGAGACAGAGTGGGGAGCAGAACAGGCAGATTGACTGAAATGCACTGCTGAGGAGAGCAGCTGACAAGACAGGAGAGGTCTGCTTCACCATGCCATGTGGGTCCCTTCCCTGGCTGGGGATTGAACTCGTGTTGCAGTGGCTGTGAATAGCTTCCTAGTGCTGAGACTTAACCAGGGATTTGTATTTTAAAAATAACAATCTGACTCTCCTATAGAACAGGAAATTCCTTGTGAAGAGGGGCCAGTGAGTTTCTTAAACTTCAGCATATAAGGGCTAATACATAAGTGTGTTCCATAAATATCTGGTGAATGAATAAATCGATGAATGAATGAAAGCCCATTTCCTTCCCCATGTCTCAAGTTCCTCATCTGTATAATGGGTACAATAATCCAGACTTTTACTCATCTGCTCTTTTTTTCTTTTATTTCCTCCCCGGAATGTTGGGGAGATAAATAATGTGACAAGTGTAAAATAGCTGAAGCATCGTGTGAAGCACCGCTCTTTAAAATATTCAACAGACAGTCTGGTGAATTGAGGAGTAGCGTATGTGTGAATTGAAGCATTTATCTCTAATGTATGATAGTGGGGGAATTCTGAATAAGATAAGGGGGGGGGCTTGGATTTCACCTCAGAATGGGAATGTTTTTGAAACTTGATTTTTGAAATTATCTTTCCATAAAGATGTTTAGACTAAATCAGTATTTTCTTCTGAGGAACACACTATAAAGTTCAATATGCCAGGTAATGTGTGTGCTCCATATTTACAGTGTTAGTCCAGCTTGTAAAAGACTTCATGTGAAGGGTTGGGTTGGGGGGAGATGGGGAATGGACACAGGTGGTCTGATGGAGGGAAAAAAGAAAAGAAGTTTAAATGCTGGCTGTGTCTATCAAGACAGTCTCTTCACCTTTCTGCATTATCAGTTGAGGAGAATCACTGATTCTGAAATTTTAAAATCCTGAAATCGGATTCCTGTAATTGTTCACGTGGAAAGCGTGTGTCATGGCTGACTGCCAGTGCCTTTTCTCTCTTAGTAAAAGTGGCGGTGAGTCTGAAAGGCAATGGAATCTTAGTTAACTATTGTAAAATTCTGCCAATCTAATACAGGGCTTTTGAAAGAAATCTGAAAAAAATTTATGTGAGCAGCAGGAGTTTGTCATAGCAATAAAATCTTTTATGTGGATTCTTTCCCATTCTTTCCAAAGGGATTTCTCAGGATGTTTTCCACAACTCAGTTTCAGACTCAAGAGAGTCGTCGCTGCTGTTTTTCCCAGCCACTACTGTTCTAGTCTTCCTGCCGTTGCCACCAGGCTCTGAGTGAAACACTGGTCTCTCCTGGAGTGTTGCTTACTGATTAAATGAGAACTTTGGCGTCAGTGATCTTCTGCAACTTGGCAGGTCTGGGATAATCGGGAGAAAGTTCCCATCCCATATTGTGGGATCCCCAGCACCCCTTGTTCTCAGGGACATTGTCTTGGTGCACAGAGTCCTCTTGTCAGCTAGGTGTAGGGTTATCCAGGGGTCTCTCACCAAGGGCGAAGTCCTTATATGAGAAACACTGGGAAACCAGTATCTGCTGAAAACAGCAGGGAGATATTAGAGCAGAGATAATGTGCTTTGACCAGCAGGAACAATGGGGCCCCTCAGATAATAGCCCCTGGTCTCTCCATCCCCATTAACTGCTTCCCCCATGCACGATTCTTCTAAGTCCAAGACTGCCTTTGGATGGGGCTGTACATCACTTCCGCAGCAGCCCCTGTAGGCTCCTCATTGTGCCACGTGGACTTTGAGTGATCTCTCTCTCTCCCCGAGCTGCTCCCAATGCTGCTGCCTGGTGAGGCAACACCACATCACCCGTGATTCTGAATTCAGGTTATTGCAAAACAGGAAAATTCATAGACATATTGGCACTCCTCTGGGAAGTGACCGTGAAAGAGTCAGCCTCATACCTCAGAGGCTAGGGGTCTACCATGAGGTACATTTGAAGTGTGACAAAGGCCTCCATTGCCTCACTCCTTCTCTTGAGGTTGAAGTTAGACACTTTTAGCCAAAAGTGCAAACTCTGCCTTTTTGGTGCCCAAATATTCTTACTCACTCTGGCACTGCCGGGCACTCAGGCACTGAGGTGTGGGTGTCTTGCCATAGCTCTAGCCGCTCTCTGTTTCCCTACAAATCTCTCTTTATGCCTCACTCATTCTGCCTTACAAATATGAGAAAAAGATTTTTAATGTACTAACTAAAAATTGAGTTTGTCTTATCCAATTTGTAGAGAGACCAAAGATGTGGAAGATGTGTGCACTGGACTACGAAACATCATTGAGAGAGATTAAAGACATGAACAAATGGAAAATAATCCCATGTTTGTGGATCAGAAGATTTAATATTGTTAAGATGGCAATATGCCCCAACACTGATTTATAGAGTCAATACAAACCTTGTTAAAATCCCAGCTGCTTTTTTAAAAATAGAAATGAACAAGCCTATCTTAAAATTTATAAGTAACTCAAGAGACCCAGAACAGCAAAGTAATCTTGAAAAGGAACAAATCTGGACAGCTCATGTGTCCCAACCTAAAAATTGATTACAGAATCACAGCAATCACGACAGGCATGTAGCATAATAAACAAATAGATCAATGGAATAGAATTGGTGGTTCAGAAAGAAACTCTTCCACTTACGGTCAATTGATTTTTCAACAAGGGTGCCCACCACTTCAAAGTAGAAAGAATGATTTTCAATAAATGGTGAAGAGAGACCTGGATAGTCTCAGGCAATGAAGTTTGACCCCTACCATAAACTAACTGATCATAGACCTAAGTGTAAGAGCTAAACTTATAGAAGAAGACAGAGGTATAGGTCCTCATGACTTGGATTATTCAATAATTTCTTAGTATAGTCAAAACACCAACAGAAAAAAAATACATTGAAATTATTTAAAATTGAAAAGTTTCATACTTCAAAGGATATCAGTAAAAAGTATAAACTACCCAGAAAACAGGAGAACATATTTGCACAATCCGATGAGGGAGTTATAGCTAGATTCTACAAAAAACCCTTACAATTCAACAAGACAAATAATCCAATTAAAACTTGAACGTGAATAGAAATTTCTCCAAAAGGGATATGAAAATGGCCAGTAAGTTCATGGAAATGCAAATCAAAACTATGGAACTCTACTTCACACCTACTAGAATGACTTCATAAAAAAGTTACAATAATAATAAGTACTGAATAGTCCATGGAGAAAGTAAAACATTTGAACAATGCTGGAGGAATCCACCTTAGCAATTCCACTTCTAGGTAAATACCCAGGGGAGCTGAAAAACTTGTGGTGACAAAAACTTGTTCAGAAATGTTCATAACTGCATTGCAAATGGATACAGAAAGTGGCCTAGTCATGCGATGTACGATGGGTTATAAAGAATGAAGTACTGATACATGTTACCTTAGGGATGGCTCTTAGAAACATAGTAAAAGAAGCCAAACACAATCTCATGTGATTTGATTTCATTTATATGAACTACCCAGAATAGACATAGAAGCCTGGGGGGACACGGGGATGGGGTGTGAAAGCTATCAGGTGTGGAATTCTTTTGGGGTGATTACATATTCTGGAATTAAATAGTATTGATGGTTGTAAAACCTTGTGAATATACTCAAAACCACCACCTGTAGCCACTAAAATGTAACGATATATAATCACATATCAAGACAAATTTGTAAAGAAAATAATTATGAAGAATACATAATGATAACAGCTAACATTTATTAGCTCGTTACTATGTCTCAGGCTAAAACTGATGTCATTTAACTCTGTAAAATATCATTACTTGAGAAAAACTAATGTAAGAAATCAAAATTGATAGCTATGAATTTAACACAAGGAAAAAGATGTCCCCCAAAAAATATGGTGGATGTTTTGATCAGAAAATGAAATGAATCAAATATTTATTAAATATTTAAATATGGAATCCATCATCCTAATAAAGATACTTTTGGTAGAATAAACAGGATGATGGACAGTGTTGAAACAGTTTTCGAGTAGTTATCAGAACTGTCTTGACAGGTGTTTATAATGGAAAATATTTTCCTTATAAAAATGTGTTAGTTGGGGTCTCCCTGGTGGCACAGGGGTTAAGTCTCAGCTCTATGAAGCTATCCCCAGCCACTGCAGCACGAGTTCAATCCCAGGCCAGGGAGCAGACCCACATGGCGCAGCAGACCTCTCCTGCCTCACCCACTGCTCCCCTCAACAGTGTATTTCAGTAGGTCCGCCTATTTTGCTCCTCACTCTGTCTCTGGTGAGTCTTCTCACCTCCCCCTACCCACCTCTGCCCTACATCCCAACTCTAGTATGCATAAATAAATAAATCTTTAAAAGAAAAAAACAGATTTTATTACGCTCCCCCCGTAGCACCCCATTGAACCTGAACTTCCTTTTTGAAGACTCCATCTCCAAATAGAGTGCCGTTACAGTTGGGGCCTCAGTCTATGAGTTTAAGGGGACATAATGGAGGCTGTAGGATCGTGTCTTTCCTACGATAACATCTTGGAAAACTGTTGTGTGATCACACCCACTGACAGCGACACAGTCAAGGTGCAGAACATTTCCATCCCCACAAGGATTCTGCATGTGGTCCTTTTACAGCCACACTCACTCCTCTCCTGCACCCCTCCCTTCCCCTGCCCCTGAGACCACTAATCTCTTCTCCATTTCCATGAAGTTGTCATTTCAAGAATCCTATAGGAATGGAACCACATATTTGTGATTTTTGGGGTTTGGCTTCATCAGCATAGTTGTCTAGAGATTCATCCAGATTGTTTCAGTATCAAAAATTGTCTCCTTTGGCCCCACATCCAAGGTAAGGGAGTTTGTTCCCCCATTCACCTGTTGAAAGTGTTTCTGGTTTGTTTGCATTTTGAGTTATTATGAGTAGAGCGTCTATGAAGATTTGTGTACAGGATTTTGTGGGAAAGCAGTTTTCTTTTCTTTGCAGTAAATGCCCAGAGTAGCGTTGCTGACTGGTATGGTGGCTGCATGTTTAATTTTTTTTTTTTTTTTAGAAACTGCCACAGTGTTTGCCAGAGGGGACTGTGCCACCTTACATAGGCACCATCAGAGGGACTGTGTCATCTTACAGTCACCGTCAATGTATGAGTGACCCAATTTCTCTCTGATGTTTCTCTCTCTGAAATAAAAACCTGCATGATTTTTATTTCCTCCTCTTGTCTATTGCACTCACTGCAATGTCCAGCAATAGATTACATAACAGTGGTGGGAGAAGACCACTTTGCCTTGTTCTTGATCGTAGAGGGAATGTGTGTCTTTCATCATTAAGAATAATGCTTACTGTAGAATTTTTGTGAATTTCCATTATTCAGAAAAGGAAATTCCCTTGTATTCTCAGTGTTTTTTTTTTAATCATGAAAGGGTCAAATGTTTTTATTGTCAAAATGCTTTTCCTCTATCATTTAAGATGCCCATGTGATATTTCTTTAGCTTATTACTTATTATTACATTATTATTATAAGGTGAACTATATTAACTGATTTTCAATATTGAACCAACCTCCACATCTGGAATAATCTCCACTTGGTCTTGGAGCATAATTCCTTTTACATAATGTTGAACTCTATATATTACTATTTTCCTTCTAAATTCATGATATGTATTTGTCTATATCTACTTTTTGGTGATACCACATCATGGTATTACTAACTTTATAAAACAAATTGGGAAATCTTTCTTCCCCTTTCATTTTCTGTAAGCTATTTTGTAGTTGATGTTAATTTTTTTTAAATATTTGATAGAATTCCATCTGTGTCTGGAGTTTTCCTTTTAGGGTAAAGACTTCAAATAATGAATTTTGTCTTAAGAGTTATCTATTTCACATTGGGTGAATTTTGGTAATTTCTTTTAGGAATTGGTGCATTTCTCCTAAGTTATTGAATTTACATCTTAGAGTTGTTTATAATCTTCCTTTTTCCTCCTTTTGCTGTGTGCGGGGTGATAGTGACTTCCATGTTTTATTCCCGTAGAACTGACATGAATAATTTGTGTCCTTGTAGCTCTTTCTTTGTCCCTCCAACTAGAGGTTTGTCAATCTTATTTATCTGTTCAAAAAACTAGTTCTTCATGTCATTGATTTTTTTTTTCCTCTTGTTTTTGTTTTCAATTTCACTGATTTCTGTTCTTATCTTTAGAAATTCCTTTCTTTTCTTTGGGTTTATTTTGTGCCTCTCTTTTCTAGATTGTTGATGTAGATTATATATTTATTTAAATTTTCCTTCTTTTTTTTTTTAACTGTAACAAAGGAAATGAGAGTGCGAGCTCCCTTCTTGGCCTCCTGCCCCCCCACCCCCATCAGCAGGTGGGGTTGGAGCACCTCCTTACAGCCTGGAGAGAGTCTGAGCAGATCATGGTGGGTGTTGGAGGGACTGGGGACCAAAGCTTTTCTTTGGAGTTTGATTAGAGTAGAACAGCTTTTGTCTAAAAGCTTTTGATCTCCCTGGACTGCTCCCTTCCTGTTCTTTATCGAGAGCAGGCTTTTGTTGGGGCTTTTGATGTCTGACCCACTGCCATTTCTGTGCTCCCCGCCTCTCTGACACCCAGTCTTGAACATTGAAAGCAAAAAGAAATGTGTGGAGCTCACCTCTCTGTTGGTCTTTGGATGCCAAGGTCCTAACCAGTCTGCCTCTTTCTCCACCTTTCAGACTCATCTTTTGTCTATTTTTTTACATTTTAGATTTTAATTGCGCCTTCCAAGAAGACTAGAGAAAAATACATGGACTCTGCCTTCCTAGAAGTGGCCGTCTAATTCCAAAATGATGAAGTGGCCAGTTCACAGAGCACTTGGATCAGAAGGCAAGCTTTGCTGTTCTTCTCGCCCTGCCCTGCAGACCCGCCAGGTCTCTCAGCAGAGCTGAGACAGTGAGCAGACCCTTGTACTTTCCAGCCTGTGCTCAAATATGGACGATCTTCATTTTCAGGGATCCAAAAAGCAAGCCAAACTAAAGCAAGCTTCAATTCCTCACCCACTTCAAAGGATGCCTTTTCTCTTCCCCTATCAGCCAGACCCGACACAGCACCTTATAGAGACAGGTTTTGCTTTCCCCTCCGCCTTGCCCTGTCTCCTCTCCCGCTCTCTGCTGTTATTTCTTTTTCCTCCAGGGTTGGGGTCTGGAGAGTAAAGGGAAAGGGACAGGGAGCTTCTGGAATGGGATGTGAGTGCACTCTGCCTGGCAGGTGCCCCTGAGACCCTGTGCTGGGGGTCTGGCCCTGAGCGCTGCCCTGCTCTCTGTCATGGGCAATATGTGTCTGGCCAAAGGTGCTGGCTTCCAGCAGGCAACTGCCCCACCGAGTGGTTCATGGGGGATTAACTTGCTCCACCTGAGCGGGTTCTCACACAGCAGCTGAAGTCCAGTCACCGCCCACAGTATCTCCTGTGGCCCATGGAAGGAAGCACCCCTGCTCAGTCAGTGCTGGAGGGGCAGCCTGCCCAGCCTCGGCATTTTGTCCTTTTTTGACTCTCAGAAGCAGCCTGGCCACCCTTGCTCCTTTAGAATTTTCCAGAAGAGATCTAGGCAACTGGTACCTGTGCTTCTGAAATCCTGGGACCAAGTGACGTTCTCCCAAGATGTCCACCACCCCTCTCTGCTGTGTCTCCTGCAGCTCCGGGGCATCAGTGTCATGTCTCCTCGCCTGCTGGCAGGCACACAGGGATGCTCTCTGACCAGTTGCCTTGAGGAGAGTTTTATTGCCCAGCATCCTTGGAGGCGCTCCAGCCTTCTCATACATACTCTGGAGGAGGGTCAGGGGCCAAGCGCTGGAGAACCAATGTTAGACTCCTCTCAGCAAATCCTCTGTGGATGGCCAAGCAGCTTCTTCAGAGAATGGGATTAATGTGGAGTGAGGACCTTGGGGTGTTCAGGCAAAATTCCCGGAAAATCAGCAAAGTCCTGTTCAGTGTTCTGTCAGAGTAACAAGACACCACCCTCTAAGCCATGCCCGGGTCAGAGGAGCAGTGGTTCAGAGGCAGGGTTTATCCCCAAGTCACATCTACCTTCCTGGGCGGTTTGAGCTTGGAGCTGATGCCTGGCCTGCCCAGTGGTTAAGACGTGGCCTCACGTCTTACACCCCCGTGCCACCTAGTGAGGTACATCTAACCCAGGCCAGACGCAGGAAGACAGAGCAGACTGGACCTCGAAGGGCATGCCGAGCCACAAGGCAGCTGGGAAGTGACAGAGTGAGACGAACCAGATAGGACAACCCGAAGCTCAAGAGTCTTGTAGCAATGGCGGTTGAGTATGTGTGTTGGGCAGAAAGATGGCGCTGGGTGGGCTGGGCAGCCTGCAGCCACGCCCCCCACCCCCACGGCCTCCCTCTGGTGAACTCCTAACACATCTCAGGGCATCATCCTCCGAATAAAGGACCAAGAATTTGGTTACGGGTCTGTGTGTGATTCTGACAGTCCTCTGTTCTGATAACGAGACTGTGCGATGCCCATGGGTTCCAGTCGTCACGGAACTTGCAGGAGTGAAACGCATACAGTCTGGGATTTTAGGACGGCTTACAATGCCGAGTGATGGTTGTAAGCCTCGGTGGCTCTTGAATGGGCAGCTGCGAGGAATGTCAACTAACAGATTGTCCAGTTATGAGAATAAACTTCCCAGGAAGCTCAGGGCCCTGAGAGGTGAGGTGGTTTGCCCGAAGTCTTGTAGTGACGAGCCTGCAGGTGCCATGTGCTTCTGGAGTCCCGCGCCTTTTCTTTCCCCTCTAGCAGAGGCAGAACAGCCATTTACGCTGGGCAAGAATATGTCATCTTGGCGTGGAGAGCCTCTCCAATGGAGAAAACCTCATCTGGAGAGTAGGTGAGTGAGAGACCTTCACCTCCTCTCAGTGGCCACCAGCCATCCTTCCAGTGAAAGGAAGAGGGCCACATCTTATTTTTTCAACTGTCAAGTGAACGTCCTCCGGTGAGTCATTGTTTAGACACAGTTATGACATCTGGAAGGAGGTGTCCCATGCTGCCCGTTAAGACACAACCTGCTTGCGAGGAAGCGTGGAGCAGGACCCAGTGAACCTGCGGCAGCACCGAGCAGGACTCACGTAAGTTTGGGGGAGCGCAAGCGGGACCCACTGAGCCTCAGGGAGCACAGACAAGACCCACATGAGCCTGGGGAGTATGGGCGGAACCCACGTGAGCCTGGGGGAGTACGGGGAGGACCCACGTGAGTCTGAGGATCACGGGCGGGACCCACGTGAGTCTGAGGATCACGGGCGGGACCCACGTGAGTCTGAGGTGCACGGGCGGGACCCACGTGAGTCTGGGGAGCACGGGCGGGACCCACGTGAGTCTGGGGAGCACGGGCGGGACCCACGTGAGTCTGGGGCGCACGGTCAGGACCCAGGAGCCACCGCCACAAACTTCACCAGGGCCACGAGACAGAGCAGAGCAACCGCCGCGGCGCAGCACCGAGGGGCCGTTCCACCGGAGAACAGACCCTGCGGGGCGGGAGCCCGGTGCGCAGGGCCTGCCTGCCCAGGAGAAACCCCCGCCAACACTTTCCTGTGAGAGGCCTGGGCTCTGGGGAGGCCGGCTTCCTGCTGCGTCACCGTGATGTGACCACAGGGTGGGAACCGGGCCCAGGAAAACTTCCTCCTGGACGGGGTCGACCCTTGTGCTGAATGCTGGCCCGGAGCTGAGAGCTTTTCCCTGGGCTGTCAGGGCCTTGTCACCCCGTCCGGATGGGCCCCGGCCGCGGCCCTGCCAGGATCCGCTCACTGCTCCCGGGAGACCCAGGGCCAGGAGCCCGCCAATAGCAGCGGCACTCGGCGGCGAGCGAGGGACCAGATTTAGCAAATGCAGTGACTCAGGTACATGGGAACGCGAGGGTCTGTCGTGCTAGCAACAAGCAAACAAGAAAAAAAATGAATAAAATGTCAACTCGAACACAAAAATGTCAACAGAGCTGCCTTGCGCGGTAGGATTACATCAAGTTTTCTTATTTCCTGACGTGTTCCAAGTTTTCTATCACTTTTTTGTTGGAAAAATAAGTTTTCTGAAGGAAAAGAATATCATGGTAATAACGAATTGGCTCAATTTAATGTTGTTCCCAAGGAACACAGAGATACCAGTGGTAAGAAAACCTCTTAGACACCAGGAGCTGGGATGCTGTTGTTCTTTATTACTCTGAACCAGCTCTCCCAGACACTGCTTGCTCCCCAAGACCTCAGTTGTCCCCAAACCCCCATATTTCCTACCAAAGGAATCATCTTAGCACAGCTTCTTCATAGCCACATAAGATACAAGATGGCTGCCGGTGCAGGTGTAGTGATGATATAATGATCAGTCTGTCTGTTGAGCACTTACTGGGCACCAGCAAGGTGCTCAGAGTCAGGTGCTCTGCCTGGCTTCTGTCTCTTTTTTTAAATTTAGTTCTCTTTGAATTAACATTTTCTTATAGTCATTTTTTAAAGATTTATTTATTTATGCATACAAGATCTGGGGTATAGGCCAAAGTCCAGGGAGGTGAGAGGACTCACCAGACAGTACGGAGCAGAACAGGCAGACTGACTGAAACACACTGCTGAGGGGAGCAGAGGGCGAGGCAGGAGAGGTCTGCTGTGCCATGTGGGCTCCCTCCCTGGCCGGTGGCAAGGATCGAATTTGTGCTGAAGTGGCTGCGGTTTGCCTCACAGTGCGTTGCTCAACCCACTGCGCCACCAGGGAGGCCCCTCTGCTTGGCTTCTTAATCCTTACAACAGAAGTTAACAGGAGAGGGAGGGTGGTTTAGGCTAGGGATTACTCAGACAGTTGGGTCCTGATGTTGGCTTGGCCATTTGTAACTTCTCTTACTGGGGTGGCTGCTTAACCCCTTTGAGCCTCATCTGTTTCCTCATCTGTGAAAAGGTGGCAGTGATACCACCTACCTGATAAAGTCTTTATGAGTATAAAACACAGCATGGTGCCTCCCTTAGAAGTAAGAGCACGTGTGCCAGTTCTCATTATCTTCACTTTACAGAGTGTGGTAGGGGCGTCGTCAGTGCAATGGGGCACACATAATATGGCCCTGCCCTTGTGGAATGTACTTGAATAATGCATAGATGGAAGTCTAGCTCTTTTGTGCTCAAATGCCCGAGTCCCCAGAGCAAGCCACAGTTGCTGTGATTGGGAGCTTCAGGAGAGGATGTGGGAGGACACTGCCAGCTTGTTGGATGGAGCGTGCCTGGCAGTCTGTCTGTGGTTGTGTGCACCACACAGTGGAGACTGTAGCCTGTGTCTAACCAGGTGCCCAGGCTCACCAGCGCACGCTCTGGGCGGTGCTAAAACCATCAGGAAGCCTGCTGCGAATGGGTACATGCTTCCAAGAAAACTCAAATGCCAAGGTAGATTCCTGGTAGAAGAAAGTTCCAGTGCGTGCATCCATTGTCTTCACTGTGGTTTTAGACGATTCAAACCAGAAAAAGTCAGCGTTTCCAAATCTGAAGTCTCAGAAGTGAAGAGAAGGACGAGGAGGAGAAGAGAATCCCACATGAAGTTATTTCAGGAGCTGGTTGCTAGGTGTCCACATAAAATGTCTCCACCAGAAAAGGAAGGAAGTTGAACATATTCACTCAAGACTTTTCTCAGCTGTTGTCAAAGTTTGTGCCTTAAAAAAAGAAAACAGAGGCAGAGACTGGCTAGCTTTAATTTTATACTCAAGAAGTTCCCAAAACAAAAACATTTGGGCAACCTTGTTTTATAGACTTGTTCTATAAAACATCTGAGCTGTGAGTTTATCAACCTAAGGCAAGTTCCTCTAGGCTACTGAGATGTGTGAATCATCCTGGTTATGCCAGCAGGGAGGAATTCCTTTTCCCTGGATGGGTCCAGCCAACCATTTGCTGGGCTCTGTTTCTCTATCTTTTCTCACTCTCTCCCTAGAACATTCTCCCGAGGTGTTGCCATCCACGCCTTTGGTTTGACCAGCCCATCACAATACTTGCCTTTAAAATGGAAGCACTAGAATCAAGAAAAAACTCTATGTAACCGATGTCAAGATCTCTCTGAAGTTCCAGAATCACTGTTTGTTTTTTTAGTTGCAAACAACAAGGAAAATATACTCCAACTAAAAGTGGTGTGGCCGAGACTATTCACTGTGCATCAAAATCTATCCTTCCATAGAAGCTGAAATATGGTTTCTTGATTACCCTAAATTTCTTCATTCTCCTGCAGGTAGATGTGACCATTTGACTCAGTTCTCCCCATTGGCATGAGTAGAAGTGGTTCGTGCCATGTGTATGTCTGGCTCACAGAACCTTCCCAAAGGGCACCTCTGTTCTTTCCTCCTCCAGCAAACTGTGATTCCAGGCCAGAGCGACCTCAGAAGCCATGTGTTGAAGAGTAGAGCTGCCACTAGCTTGTGTTCCTGAACTTTGCACCACCACCAACCTACAGCCTACAACTCTGACCATTCAAAAACAGACATAAGTGTCTGAGCCATTGCTTATTGCCCTAACACCATTCCAAATAAAACAAATGTCTTAAACTAACGTCTCATCTTTCACAAGGAGTTCAGAGATAGATGGGCACTTACTCAGATGCTCCAAGATGCCTTTGGGCCAAGCTGTGACTTTCTGCTCCCTTCCCTTCTGTGGCCTCTTCTACCAGCTCCATCCCCAGGCTCTGTCACAAGACAGTGCCACAAGGGACATGCTGGATATGGGAGTAATCTTTTCTCCGTGTAAAGATTTGTGTCCCAGTCAGCTTGTGTTTCAATTGATCCAGAGGTATTTCATGTTATGTTTCATCAGCCAGAAAAAAATGAGTCATTCACCTACAATTTGTTGAAGCGTCAGTGGAAACAAGATTAGCACAACTTCTTCAGCTCAGTCTCAGTTGATCCATGGAGGCTTAGCCTATGCCCGCTCACTGTCAAAGGCTCTCTGCTTGTAACTGAATAAACTGGGGTTCTGGCAGGAGGAATGTGGGATGGGGGGATGACTGTTCAGCCAGCAGAGATCAGTGTCTGCTTACGTGCACTCACTCCTTGTCACACATCCCCACCTATTTGCACACCAGGGAATACCTGGACTGCTCCGCTTTCTCTCCACCCATATCCAGCAGTCACCAAGACCTGTTGATTTCCCCTTATACATATCCCTCAGTTTCACCCTTTTTCTCTTTTCTCATTCTCTACTGTCATGCCCTCTGGTCTGCCTTCCACTCCATTTCCACAGTCACTTAAGGGATGCTGCTTACATGGACGCTCCCCTGTTTATCGTCTGTGGCAGCCATCCATTGAGCACAGAATAACCTCATGCAGGTGGTAACTAAAGCTCTTCATGGTGACTTCTGCCTTTTACCCATGAACCAGCAATACTGCATTATTATCGGGAGCTGCAGGCAGGCACACCCCCACTCCCATACTCTATTCTCTCTGTCTTCTCTTCCTTTCCATGTGTCCAACCTTAAAGCCATACTCCACCTTTGAAACTCACTTCCCCACTGCTGCCTGCACTGTCCGGGCCCTGCTCTTCCATCAGGCTATGCTCAGCCAGCTGGCCACGCTCCAGCGTGCGTGGGTTCACAGTGTCTCCCTGACACCCTGTGACCTGCCTGAGGACAAGGGGCATGTCTTACTCACCTCGTGCCTCGCCCAGTGACTGGCACAAAGCATACACTTGTGCAAATGCATAGGATAAAGCCCTGCACTGCACAATGCAAGGCGATTTAAAATGAGTCTTTAGAAGCCTTGTGCTCTTAGGGATGCCATACAGTTGCATTGGTAGGTTTCTTCAGGACTGGTAGGTAAGTGTCTCGGTGTACAGTGGTAGAAGATGACTCCTTCGCTGTGTAAGATTCCCAGATACACACGGTGAGCTCCTGGGTGAACGAGCAAGAAGGCAGCATCTGGGACCTGTGTAATCTTCAAAATAATATGCGATAATAGCAGCCCACCTGGGCCTCCCTGGTGGTGCAAGGAGTTGAGAACTCTGCACTGTGAAGCATCCGCAGCCACTGCAAGATGAATTCACTCCCCGGCCAGGGAGGGGACCCACATGGCACAGCAGACCTCTCCTACCTCGCCCGCTGCTCCCCTCAGCAGTGCGTTTCAGTCAATCTGCCTGCTGTGTTCCCCACTCTGTCTCTGGTGAATCCTCTCACCTCCCGCACCTCTGGCCTGTACCCCAATTCCTGTATGCATAAATAAATCTTTTAAAAAATAGCAGCCCATCTGGGGGCACTCACACTGTGAAACAGTTTGCGTATTTCAGGAATATTATTTTAATCCTTATTATAACCCCGTGAAGTAAGTCCTCTTTCTAGTCCATTCAGGGGAACCCTGGCTGTCTCCAGGTGTCCAAGGGGAGACAGGATCAGCGCCTCACAGCCCAGGCTTAGTTTTAGCCAATTCTCCCCCTCCCCCGCTGCAAACAAACATCTATTTAAAAAGAAGTTCACTCATATCTGTATTTGCTATTCCATGAAACCAGCTGTAGGGTGAACGGATTGGTCAGGCCTTTTATGCCATCAGTCTCTGTGACTATCACCTGCAGCCTTGATCGTGTTAACGCAGGAGCTTGGGAGCATGGCACAGGGCACACATGGACACCCAAACGTGGGTGGGTCTGCGTGAGTGTGCACGCCTGAGCCCAGAGGTCAGGGCTATGGGGCAGTGTCCCGCTGATGGAGGACGTCTAGGACACGGCACGTGACTACAGAAGAGGCAAGCCCCCGAGGGAAAACCAGAGTGCCCAGAGAAAGTTTGCAGAGATTTGGGGGGGTCTGGGAAGCTCAGCTGCCTGCTTGCCTCCCAGGCCCCCTTGCTGCCTGACCTGGGCTGCCTCCTCGCATGCCAGCCCAGCGTGCCTCTGCACCTGGTTCCCTGAGAGAGCATGAAAGCTCAGAAATCCACCGCTGGCACCGGGACGCTCCTAACCCATCTGCCCAAATCCACGGTGAACCTGCCTGTGCGTGCTGGCGCAGCACTAGTAAAACCTCAGAACTGACGACACCACCAGCTTCTAACAGTCACACTGCACAAGCCAGGAAAGTCTCCTGAAACGGAGGAACTGAGAAGTTCCAGAAGCTCCAAAGCAGCTGAGTGTGGCAGTGGGCGGCACCGGGCAAAGTGCTTGCCCCTGCCTGGGGTAGAAGCTCACCTGCAAATGAACCTGGCAGGGGAAGACCCGCACTGAACCCACAGTCCGCAGTCTGCTCAGCTGTCCAGCCGCTCACAGACTTGGCAAGAGGACAAGGGTTCTAACACGTGCAGCTTCGTAGCATGGTCAGGCAGCCAACATGAGGCCCCCTCAGGCGCTCCCTCGCAAACGGAGCTCATGCTGACAGGCGCCATATTCCCCACAACTGGGCTCTTCTTTTTAGGCGGTTCCTACTCTATTCTCTCTTCTCACATGTTTTTCCCCTGTCAAAAAAGTTTCTATTTTCTTCCTTGAGACCTTGAGATATTTCTCCTGCTATTTTTTTCTTTTTTGCTTTCTTCTTCTTCTTCTTTTTTTACTTTCTAGCCATCTTTTCTCTAATGAGGTCAAAAACTGAGTCATCTGCCTATGGATGACCTGTAGAGATTTTGGCATAATGTTAGGATGTGGAACTCAAATATTTAGAAATCATAGGCTTCTTATGGGGTGGGGGGCACATAACTTCTGAATGAGCTGCATCAGTGAAACAGAGGAGGGAAAGATACTCAGTATATTCCAAGAATACATTTGAATGATGAGAAGGGACCAAGATGCAGGGAAGGCATCCCAGGCAGAGGGAACAGCCACTGCAAGGTCCTGGATGGGAATGAGCTCAGCATGTCAACTATGCCTTCCTGATTCCAGAAATTTTCTTCCACAGAGTAGGAAAAAATAATATTTATAGCCATTACAAGTACAGACAAACAGTGGAGCCAAGACCGCCTGGTTTTGTATCCAGATGGTGACCTTAGAAAAGTCATCCAGCCTCTCTGTGCCTCAGTTTCCTGACTTGAAATCTGGGGAAAACAGTAGCAGAAATGAATATGGTTAGATGTGACGACACTTAGGACAGTTCTTGGCACTTAATGAGCAGTCGCCAAGGGAAAGTTTTGATGTTATGACTCCAAAATTAATAGACACAGAGCGCTTGGACAGTTCCTGGAAGGAATAAGCTGTCAGCAACATTCGCTTTTGCTACCGATGCCCAGAGCCCTCTGGGTTTTCAGCCGTGTGTACGCCGAGGGGCAGTCACTCTGGGACTTCCCACATCCTTCTGTCTACATCAAGTGCAGAAGGAGGACCAGCAGATGATGCTACCGTTTCATTTTAAAGTGCTTTGGCATCATCTCCACGGTCATGACGACTTGTTTATCAACATACATGCCTTAGTCCATGGAAATGATGGCCTTGACATATAAAATGAAGAAAAACCAGAATTACACAATTCAGAGCATTCTTTTTGAAACTGATCACTTTTTGGCTAAAGGAATTAACTGCTGTTTCTCAGGCCGGAGTTGCAACGTGTGGGAAGATTTCCCTGTTTTCTTCTTCACTTTGTGAAGACGCTCGTCCCCTTTAAGGATGAGATGCCGCGGTGAAAGGGTCAGTTCACGTTCAGCCGCCGCCGTGGAGACTGGTTTGGAGCCAACTGCTTCCCAAAAATGTTTTTCTGGCTTCCGTAAGTCATTACCTGTGCACTATGGGCCCTGGGGACGTGGCTCAGGACTGCCATGGCGCTGCTGCCATGCCATTCAGAAATTGCCATACAGATTCCCTGAACAACTGTCGAGAACTGGGTTTTAGGAGCCCAACCCAAGAGGCCTGGCAGGCTCCCCTCTGGCACAGGGCGGTCGTAGCAGGAGACCACAGCGGTGTGTCTCTGCCTGGGGGACCTTCTCCAGGGGGGCAGCCACCCCGCCAGGCCCCGGTGCTCCCTGGGCAGCCTCCGGTTGCAATTGCTTGGCCCTTCGTAGGGATTCTGATTTTACAGATTCTCTATTTAGGACATCAAGATAGGTTGCCATGGAAAAATGACATCTTCTAATTAAAAACACAGAGAGGTCACAAGTTTCCCAGAACAACTGGGACATGGCTCCTAAAAGGAAAGAAATGAAACATTTGAAAAAAAAAAAATGTCTAACAAACCTCCAGAACCGCGTCAGCCTGTAACTTTCCAAACCTGAATGACAGGCCTTGTTGCACAGAGCCTGCGGAGCAGGCAGTGTGGCGTCACCCTGGGGGGCGTCACAGCCCCTTAGGGCCAGTCGGGCAGCAGGTCAGGGCTGCTTTAGGGAATATCAACACGGGCAGCTATCCAGGCTCTCCTTTTAACCGTGGATATCTGGATTTGCTTCCTCAGGACTGGAGGGTCCATGGAAGGGAAGGCGCAGGAATCAGAAGCTTGCTCTTTGCCAGGAACAATCCTTCCAGTTTTCCTTCCTTGTAGTGACTTTGCACCTGTGCTGAGAACAGCACCTGTAACCTGCGCTGTGTTCATTGCTGTCCCCCGCCCGCCTCTGTCAGGTGCTCCAGGATGGGCACGGGGTCGTATTTATTTTTGTATTGCCAGTGCCTGCCACGTGGGTGGCACACAGGACACATATAACAAAGCCCTGTTGAGCAATTATTATTATGCTCTGGTTATTTTTACTATTAATATTAGTATGATCTGCCATTTCCTAAGTGCCCTGGACAATGAGGTATCATTCAACTTCTTGTATAATAAAGAAACTACAGCTCAAGGAGGCAAACACAGGAAAGCCTGCTGCTATGAGAGATGCAGCCCAATTCAGCCCTGCAGGTGACTCTGAAGCTCAGGAGTAAATGTATCCTCGTGGGACGATTTTCTCTCACTCAGAGGCTGATGAACCAACATGTGTCTGGGGGGGCCTTTGCCCTGACTCCTTCTGCCGCTCGCCGACTGTTCTTGGCACTCTCAAGTCTCCAGCAATTCCTGTACTAGAGTGAAGGAAAGAAAAACACTGCACTTTAGTCTAGCAGCCTAACCAAGGCTGGTGCAAAAGGAGGAGGTGTGATGGCAGTGAGTGGGGATGGGGAATTCTTAGTGCCTTCCTCTTCCTCCTTTCTATTGCTTGGTAGTGCTCCCCAGGTGGGGGATGCAGTCACACTGAGGCTGCTGGGCTGAGGCCCCTGTGTCAGGAGAGGCAGGTGTCCTGAGTTTGCCCGGAATTAGAGCGACTCGTAACAACGTGGAATGCATTCTCATTTAGCCGGTATGGGCGTGTTGCACAAATCCATGGACCCCGGGAGCTATGCAAGAAAGTTTCTGATAAAATTTTTCAGTGTTAAAGAATGTCTTGCAGAGCATTGGATAACAATAACGTATTCTGTAGGCTTCCGTTGTTTAGAGACGCCTTTTACACCCGTCATTTTGCTGTTGCCTTCTAAAGCAGGTAATGATATAAAGCTCCTTTAGAGCTGGTGAAACTGAAGCGTGCGGGAGGATTCGCTTTCTCTTAGTCCTCTTCAAAGTGTTGTCCACAGACAGCAAGTCACAACACAAGCTAGAGCTTGTTGGGAGCAAACGCTTAGCCCCATGCACCTGTACAGTCAGAACGTGGGCCCAGAAGTCTGCATTTTAATGGCCCTTCAGGTGGTTCCTGTGAATTGCAAAGTTCCAGAAGCACTGCCCTGCGATGCAGAATGAGTGATGTTCTTGTCCACCCAGGTTATATCGTGCTGGAAGGACGGGAAAGGAACAGAAGAAGCTAAAGCCCTGAGTTTATTTGTGGGGACTAGGCACTTAACGCTTCTGAGGTTCAGAATGATTACTTTTTTAAATTTATTTTATATTTATTCATATAGATAAGCCTATTTCACAGATTACGTGACTTTGGTTTATATTTCTCATCTTTCCTTTCCCAGCTTTCCTGCTACCTGGTCACAAAGATTCCTGGAGGAACCCTTGCTACTTGTAAAATATATATAAAGACAGGATTGCCTGTTCTGTAAAATAGGCCTATTTTCTACTTCACGGTATCAAGCAGTTTTGAAAACAAAATAGATTTGTGTATAGTAAAGGACCTTGTAAACTGTTAAATACCAAACACTATAAGCTTTTTTGGTTTACTATTAATGTAATTACACCCACCATTGTATCATAATTATTATATGTTTTTATTTATATTTCTATCACTAGTTTATAAGTTTTAGGAGTATAGCTTTCCACATTGGTAAATGTATATACCACACCACCTCACCACCAAACTTCTACCAAATGATCAGCTTATCAAATTACATTAAAATGATACATTATCACATAATAGATACTAGATTAAAGCATAGAAAAACTAGGAACTATTGGGTAAACTGAGGTTTAAAATATATAATAATTCTCAGTCGGTTCCCATTACATAAGTCTATTCTGTAAATACAGAATTACTTTCACAGAAAAGCAAATGAAGGCACATCGAGTGAACCCAAGCTGCTGAACAATGACAACAATCATCGCGATAATTACTGTGTATGAAAAGGTGCCGCTCTGTCTACCCACAGAGAGGAGAGAAGATGGGGGTGGCCTCAGAGTACCTGCCTCTGTCCAGGCTCTGCCACTGAGGGGTCGTCTGAGCGAAGACAAGTCACTTCACCTTGAAGGGCCTTGGTTCTCCATGTAAACTTGGAATCATCACAGGAACTACATTAAAGCAATAATGATTTTTCTGTGGTTCAGATAAAAGGATGTCTGTGAAAGGGCCCCGCAGACTGCAATTCACTGTACAGATGTTAATTGTTCTGCTTGCTGTTGTTGTTTACAGTGGGGGAGACTAAATGGCGCTGAGAGAAAACGTTTCCTGCAGGAACCGTTGTGAGCTGGTAGGAGGAAGGCTGGGAAAGGAGAAAGACAAGGAATAAAAAAAGCTTCTTAGCTCCCTAGACCCACGTAGTGGCCTAGGGGCAGAGGACAAGACCATGGGAACTGACTGACCAGACCAGAGTGTCCAGTCCAGGGTCTCCCACAGACCTGGCCAAGTGTCCAGAGTCACAGTCACCATGGCCTCAATTTAGAAGCTGGGCTCTCTTTGCAGTGCGTTCAGAGTCCCAGAGACACAGACAGAGGAGATGTTACTCACCGAGCTTTAAACGTGTCTCGTTATTTGCTGTGTCATCTGTGATGCAGTAAGAATTCATTTTTATAAGCCCTTTGATAATAATGAGCAGATCCCATTATATTTTTAATTAAATATCAATCTGTTAATTACAAAATGTGGAAAGTTTTACCAAATTTTTATAAATCTGTTTTGACCTGTCTTCATGTTTCACCTTCTTTGGAGCCTCTGAGAAGCCCTAGTCAAAGTCATTGGATCTAAAAATCTCTGGGACATAGTTGGAAACTCTCATTTGTACACAGCTATGCTGGGAATTACTTGAATCTTCCTATAGTAACTATCTGTGCCCGTATGTACACCCTTCCATTGCTTTACAACAACCTCATGAGTAAAGCAGATATTCTCGTCCACATTGATTTTTTTTTTTTTGTCTGTTGCTATGTAATAAACCACCCCAAATCAAGTAGCGGAAAATATATACTTTGTTCATGAATCTTCCATTTGTGCTGGAAAGGGACTGCTGATTTCTGCTCCACTCAGCTGCTATTGCTCAAAGGTTGGGAACTAGAATCACCTGGAGACTCGCTCTCTTGGACACATGCCAGGGCCTCGGTGGGGAAGATTCAAACATCTGAAGGCTGGGTCAGCCAGAGTTCCTCATCTCTCATCTGATGCGGTCGGTTCCTGATTACTGCCTGAGAGGTGGAGTGTCTGAGACAGGCATCTGGCACCATAGATGCTCAGGTTTTTGAATGTAACTCTCAGGGAAAAAACAAAAAACAGCCGTATGAAGTTATTGTTACAGTGGTGTCAAGGAGAAGACTTGCAGGGCCTGGAATCGAAGGCCTGGCAGTACTTGGATGAGGTGTCGGGTAAGTGAAGTGGTCGGGCCTTTCTGCCGCTGGCTCTCTCCTGCGGCTTTGAATGCAGGAGGCGCTTGTGAGCATGGATGCGGGGCACACGTGCCTGAGTGTGGACACCTGGAGCAGGTGTGGGCCTGCATCCGTGGGCACACCTGAGCCTGGAGCCTGAGGCTGTAAGGCCCACGTCACTCAGCCAGACATGGCCACAGCGGCCTGGCTGGGAGAGGGCGGGTGATGGCTATGGAGGGAGAAGGGGCATGAGCAAATGCCAGAGAAAGCCCAAAGATGCTCCGGGGGGCTGAGAGGCCTGCCAGCCTCTCGGCCCTCTGGCCTTCTTGCCTCGCTCGCCTACAGTCTTGCCACGACAAACGGCATGGAGAGAGCATTAAAGCCTGAAAGAGCCAGTGGAGGCTCCGGGATTCTCCTTACCCAGTCTCCACGGAGAACCTGCCCTGTGCAGGCTCCTCGGTGTAGGGGACGTCACAAAATAGCTTGTTCTTTCTCTCTTTTGACTATGGGCCTGCTGGTGGTTTTGCTGTAGAAAACAGAAATAGACAGGGCCCCTAAGTAGGCTTGGGACCGGGAGCCGAACGCCCTCTCAATTTCTAAGCCCCAAAACATTTTTGAAGACCCGGACCTTGGGGACATTCATGTGCTGACGCCTGAGTAGTTTCCGTCTCCAAATTAGCTCGCCTTCCAGCTCAAGCTGGGCTTTTAACCTCCTCGCAGGCCATCTGCCCACATGACCTGAGACTTAACCACCAGGAAAAAGATGGCAAGAAGTCAAGTGGTTTGGTGAAAACAGAATGAGAAAGCTGCTTTCAGAGGCTTTATCTTCCTTTTGCTTTCTGAAAAGTCAGACACACTTTAATTGGGTTTATATAGCTCAAAGCCGATACGGTTGTACCAAACTCAAACAACAAGAGCTATAATGTAGACGTTCACAAAGGGGGCTTGTCTCTCCCGGGTTTCTAAGTGCCGTGACTAATCAGGACGAGGGCTCGGTGCATGCGAAGTCTCTTAGCATGCTGATCTCTACGCTCACAAATGCAGAAAATGCCATTCATCTTCACTTAATGAGAAGGGGTCTTCTTTGAAGTCTAAAACCCCGACTTTCTGACCAGAACACGGCCTAGATAATGAGCCTTAGCTGTGCAGTGGAGCACATTCCTGTGGATCTCCTGGTAAAAGCGGCTCCAGTATGTTTTCTCTGAGAAAGACACATTCAAGGGCTTGTATCATAGTCTGAGCCACGCTGCTCTTCCTCTCCTGAGTCTGTCGTATACCCGGGCTTTGGGTTCTCAGCCGAGATTTGCTGGCTCTGGAACTATGGCAATGCTAGGAGTAAGGTACTTAGAATGGTCACTTCCACAGCACTTAGTGTCAGCCACTAAGTGTTTTATACATATTTCTCAGTTCACCCTCTCAATTAACTGGGGTAGGTACGAACGTCCCAGTCTTGCAGATGAGAAAATTGAAGCCAAGCATAATTTGTCAAAGTCACAAAGCTAGTAAGTGGTGGAGCCAGAATGCAAAGCACGGGGGCCTCCCTGGTGGCGCAGTGGGTTAAGCAACGCACTATGAAGCAAACCATAGCCACTGCAGCACGAGTTCAATCCCTGCTGCCAGCCAGGGAGGGGACCCACATGGCGTAGCAGACCTCTCCTGCTGTGCCCACTGCTCCCCTCAGCAGTGTACTTCCCTTGATCTGCCTGTTTTGCTCCCCGCTCTCTGTGGTGAATCCTCTCACCCCCCCACACCTCTGACCTGTACCCCAGTGCTTGTATGCATAAATAAATAAATCTTTAAAAAAAAAAAGAATGCAAAGCACGGGAGTGGGATGAGTTGAGCACACTGAACTGGTGCATTTACTGTGTGCACAGAGAAAGAATTTGCTTTCAAAGCTTCAAAGTGCCTGTCCATCTTGAGGCACGGTGGGCACTGTGACCTAGTTGGCCAATGAGATGACTAATCTGGGGGTTCACTGAAGGTGGGGACGGGGGCATGTGATCCCCCAGTAAATTGAGAGAAATGCATGGATTCCAGGAGGACAGCCCTCTCCTGGGGCCAGAGGTGGTAGGGACCTTGTAGAAGCTTCAGTTACCAGGGGCCGTTTTGCTCATCTTGGGGGGAGGTCATGCCTGAGAATGAAGCTGATACAGAGCAAACGAGCTGAGTGACGGGTGGGAGAGGTGGAAGCGATGACGTCATTTGCCCCTGTCCACCTCTGCCCCCTGACCGTCCAGCTGCTGAGCCAATGCCGCCCGCTCCTGCTGGGGTCACTTGCTCTTGCTCATGCTGCAGTAGAAGAACACGGGGATTTCTTAAGTGACTTATTTTTATTTGTGCATGTAAGCGCTGGGGTACAGGCCAGAGGTGTTGAGCAGGGCTCGCGTTGGGAGGAGAGAGGGTCCACCAGAGGCGGAGCGGGAGCAGAGCGGGCAGACGGACTGAAGCACACTGCTGAGGGCAGCGGGCGAGGCGGGCGAGGTCAGCTGTGCTGTGTGTGTCTGCTCCGTGGCTGGGGATGGAACTCACGCAGTGGCTGGGGATGGTTTCATTGTGCTGAGACGTAACCCCTTGCACCACCAGGGGGGCTCAAGAGTACAGTTTCTTTTAGTGAAAACATTTTAGGTAGCTGGTAGTTGGTGGGATGGAATCAGGTAAAAGTTACATGGAAGGGGAATTTTTGCTTGATAAAAGTCTGCACTCAGTAACATGTAGTAAGTGGTTAAAAACAAACAAAAACCAAACTTCCATTGAATGAATAAGGGAACACAAATGATTCTCAGTCTGATCGGTGTGTGGTAACCGAGAGAGCTCTTACTCGGATTTCACCAGCCCGTTGCATCCACATACGTCGTTCATATCCTGTCTTAATCCACGATTATCCCTGGTGTCTCCCATGAGGCTGAGCTCCTGCCTTAGCACAGGGCCCTCGGGAGCTCAGCTGGGACTGGGTCAGAGATGAGACTCACGCAACCTGGGATCTGAGGGGCTCTCTGCGGGCTGGGCCTCTCCTTGCGGTCTCACATGTTCAACCAGTTGTCTGGGACCTACTCTCCACCCCTCTTTTCTTCATAAACTCGGACGTAAATCTTCAGGAGGCTGAACTGGGAGACGTAACTGACTGACAGTCATTGAGTGATTCTCTTAAATAGGAAACCCCAATCTGAGACCAAGGGCTATTTTGCTAAGTAGTGGTCATTATGCCTCTTCCTTTCCGCCTTTGCTTTGGATTGTCCCAAGGGCCTTTGGGCATGAACTTCTGATGGTCAGCGTCACCGTCGCTGGACACGCGCAGATGGGGTTGATGGCCTCGCACATTCATTAACCAAGAAACGGGGCTGTAGCTTGGAAGGTCCAGAACATGTGGCATAGACCAGTCTCTAGAAGACCCGACAGGGCCTGGAAGGGACTCCACCAAGACAAGATGGAGAGTGAAAGTGGGGAGGGGAGGGGAGGGAGGGGGAGAGTGTGGGGATAATTTCATTCAGTGAAAAAGCTCATTCCCTCTTCTCAGTACTTCTGGGAACACAATGGCAGTTTTCTGCAGCTCTCCTGCGTTTTAATAGTGTGGCAGAAATCAGTTACTGGCCATTAATATTAATTTTTAAACTAAACTAAAATTTCTCATATCCATATAAAGTGAACACATCAAAGCTCTTAGCTCATTAATGAGAGAACCAGACACAAAATAGAATTAAAGGAAATTTAAAAATTATACATAAAAAATAAATGAGCTAACAAATAAATCTGAAACTGGTTCATATCCATAGGGCAATAAACTAGTGCATCTGCAGGAGACATAATTTGAATTTTAATGGGCAGGAATTATTTGCATTACTACCAGTATTTTACAATGTATGGTTTTATTTACTTTTAATTTTTATACATTAAAATATGTTACTTTAATGACCACATAATAAGCCAATACATGGCTATATCATGCATTATTCAGTCATTTCCATATGTATAGGCTGTTTCCAAATTTTCACTAATAGAAGTGCTCCATGGTGAGTGCCCTTTCATCAAAATTGTTCACTCCCATTTACTTGAGAATGACTGAAAGGTAGGAACAGGTATCTGGTTATGTTACTGTTATTTTATGAGTGCCTTGGAGATTATGTTTTCCATGCAAACTTCTGCACCAAGCATGTTTAATTTGAGGCCAGTTTGCTATAAACATTGGTTATTGCCCTTTTTTGTAATGTTCTGTTGTCAGTAACCTCTGCCCTGGGTTTTCTCTCTCTCTCATAAATATACATTTACCTTTAGGTAGAACATACATTTTTACCAACCCCATTTTACAGGTGAGGTAGTTAAAGCTTAGGGAGGGAAATCACAGAGAAACAAGGGCCGGAAACCCTTTCCTAACTCCTATCTATATTTTTTGCACTACCACATTCATATTTCTTTTTAAATGCAACTGAAATGAACACGCTGGAATTCATAACAATGTTTTGTCATGTGTAGAATCTTATCATATTTAGAATTTTCTACACTTTCCCCCACCCCTTTATCCCCTTGTCCCATTCCCTGTCCCCCTTCCTCTTAACCTGAGTTCTGGGGAGAGATGCCAATTGATGTACCACCAATTCATGGTACCTAACATGACAACCTCCTAGGTAGTCCAGTAATTTTTGTTTATTATTCTGGCTTACTTTACTACACACAGTTCTCTCAAACTCTTTCCTTCTTGTTGAAAATGGTGGTATCTCGTTTTTCCTTATGGCTGAATAGTATTCCGTAGAGAGACTACATCTTCTTGTTCTGATCATCTGTTGTTGAACTGAAGTTGCTTCCACATCGTGGCTTTTGTAAATAATTCTGCTATAAAGACTGTAGAAACATGGTTTTTGGCACTGATGGTTTCCTACTTGGATCGATGCCTAAGAGTGAGATTGCTGGGTTGTATGACATTTTCATTTTCAGCTTCTTGAGATGAGTTCTGGTTACTCTTTGCAATGGCTGCACCAGTTCACATTCCCACCAACAGTGGAGTAGGGGTCTTCTTTCTCCACATCCTCTCCAAAGTATTTCCTTGGAGGTATTTTTATTACAATATAGATAACATGGGATGGTATCTCTCTGTGGTTTTAAGCTACATTCTCTTATTGGAGGTGATGGTGAACATTATATCATATGTCCGTTGACCTTCTGGAGATCCTTTTTGGTGAATTTCCTGTTCATATCTGTCACCCACTTATTAATTGGGTTATTTATCTTTGAATTGTGTGAATTTTTTTGTCTGCCTTGGATATTAACCCCTTATCAGATATGTATTGTGTGAATATTTTCTCCTATTCAGTAGAGTGTCTTTTCAATCTTGTATATTCTTTCACTTTACAAAGCTTTTTAAGTTGAAGTAATCCAAGTTCTTTCTTCTTGTTTTTATTTCCTTTGCCCTAGACATTGAGCTACCTAAAACAGCTTAATTATTGATGTAATAGAACATAACACCAGTGTTTTCATCTACATACTTTATTTTTGCAGATCTTCTATGTAAATCTTTTGTTTGCTTGTTTTTGGAGTGTGACTGTGTGTGTGTGTGTGTGTGTGTAGTTGATTCAGCTGATTTGACTTCATTCGTTTATGAGTGGCACTCCAATTTTCTCATATTAAAGAGGCTGTCCTTTTCCCTAGTCTATTGAACCACTGTATATCTTTGGTGAATTCAAACCATTTACAGTTAAGGTGATTATTGAGGCATTAGTGCTCATTGCCATTTTGTGATGTTGTGAGAGGTTGGTGTTGTCTTTTTTTATTTTTTGAGGTCTTCCTTTTATGTTTTACTTAAACTCTATTTCTGTTGTCTTTGTTACTTCTATATTAGTTTTTGTTTGAAGATTCCATGAGGGTAGTAGATGGGTTATCTGTGAGATTTTGGATAGTCTGGTATATGATTACCTCATTGCTGCTCTCCTCAGGTTAAATGATCCAGGTGTATGTTAATTCTAGGTGTGTTGTTGTTTTGTTTTACAATAGCCCCTTCAAACCCTCCTTCATGCATAAATAGATATTGATAAATTCTAGCCGTTTTTTTCTTCTCAGTGAAGTTCCTTTCTCTTCCTTCTGTGGTAAGTAGCAATCTCACAAGGTAAAGGATTCTAGGCTGGAATCTTTTTCTTTAGTTGCTGTAGTGGCAGGAAGGGGGTACCAGAGCAAGTTCTGGGTGGTTCTAGTAGACGGGGTAAAGGAAGAGTCCTGGAGCCCTTGGTGACTTTTACGCTTTTTATTGTCAGAAGTGGCCAGGTACCCGGCAGGCATGGGTGCAAGGCCTGACAGCCTCCCGGCCCCCAGCACATCTCACCCTCTCAGTTGCTTTGCTACTGCTGCTGCTGCTCGTTGGTCTTGCTTCTCGCGTTGGCCCTCTTGCTGCTGCTGGTTCGTACTGGCATTCTCATGACGTCACCCATATAAGCCCGTGTCCAAACCCAGGAGCGCCCACTTGCGCATGCCCACCTAGGCATGCGTGTGGCACTGCGGTGTCCTTCATTATACCAATGGCAGAAGGGTGGAAAGACCTGATTTCTCTGACCCTACAGTTACTTTAAATCTCTCCTGCCATTATAACATTGGCTTATAATGTTTCTATTGAACAGTTTGCCAACAGTCTGATTGATGGCTCCTTGTAGGTTATCCCTTTATGTCTGTATGGCTTTAGTATTCTGTCCTTGTTATTGGTGCGCAACAGTTTTATTGTAATGTGTCTTGGTGTGTGTCTGTCTGGTATTATTTTGTTTGGAACTCCTTGGGCCTCTTAGACCACAAAGTCTGGTTCATTTCCCAGATTGAGATGGTTTTTAGCAATTCTTTAAATAAAATTTCTATTCCTTTCTCTTTCTCCTTCTGGGACCCACTTTCTGTAGATGATGTTCCTCTTTATGTTATCTCAAGGGGATCTTACATTTTTTCATTTATTTTTCTCTATTTTTGTACTACATGTGTGTTCTCTGGCATTGACCATTCAAGTTCATAAATTCTCTGCATTGCTTTTATGAGTCTGTTATTGAGGCTCCTTCTATTTTTATTTAATTTAGGTATAGTATTTCTTTTTTTTTTTTTAAAGATTTATTTATTTATGCATACAAGCACTGGGGTACAGGCCAGAGGTGTGGGGGATGAGAGGATTCACCACAGACAGAGTGGGGAGCAGA